>OX377618.1:149225999-149398084 GCA_947397865.1 Polietes domitor
TTTTCATGTTCAATTCTTTTGAAAATAATTGAACTCTATAAATACAAAATTATGCAAGTTACGTCAGTTGACCATCTAAGCTACAATGGTTCAGAATCAACATCCATCGGACAAAATTCAATAACTTTTGTTGTAGTAAACATTTTTGAGTTCTGTAAAAAAATTAAATTAGACAAGGACTCAGGGATATTTTATTTCAATGGTAATATCTCAAAATAATCCTTAGGGCCTTGTCTAATTTCAATTTTTTGCAGAACTCGAAAATGTTTACTAGAATCTAAATTATTGAATTTTGGCCGATGGATTCTGAACCACTGTATGATTATCGCTAGTGAAACATTTTAAGTGGATTTATCAAATCTAAAATAAAAAAGAGCTTCGCCTATTGTTTTTACTCGTTATCACTTTATTACAATTTTCAATAACAAAAACGCCGAATGGTTTACCATTCAATCAAAAGATGTATTCAACTTCATTTTTCAAAACATTTTGATCGTCTGTAGGTGGACGTGGTGCTAGTGGTGGTGGTGGTGGTGCTGTTGGACCATACACGTTGGGTCTCTGAGGAGCCCATCCGTAGTTTGGATACAACGACACTGGATATATCCCCGATGTTGGTGGTTGATAAGATGGATTTGGATAATATTGTTGGGGATAATAATACGTTGGATGACTATATGTGGGGGGTGATCGTACGGTTTTCACAACGTATACCGGCACTGGAAGTGGTATTCGTACAGAAATAGGTTTCACAAATATCGCGTAACTGCCACAAACGAAAGCAAGGATGCTAAGAGCACTCAGAATAAAACGCATTGCGATGCTGGAGACGTTTTAAGTGATGAAGATTTGAAACTAAACTGAATAATTTGTTTCGTTGAGCAGGTGTTCACAAATTGCGGCTGAAGAACGGGCTATGAGTAATACACATGATTGAGATAACCTTTTATGTATTATATCACTCTTAAATACAATACTTTTAACCGCAGAACGTACATGGAGTGATGTATGTGACTTTTTTGAATCTTTAAAACGTATTAATCACATCCCATATATTCTTACTCATATACATTAGGGTAGGGGTTTTCGTTGTGGATGACAACATTTTTAAATTAAAATAATTTTATTAGGGATACTTTGTAAAATATGTCAGAAGAATTCAAACAATTTCAACAATAAACGAAAATAAATTTCTGGGTTCGGGCAATCGGATATATTTTAGAAATTGGCCCAAAATTTAATATTTTTCGATTTTATAGAAAAGTAAAGTTTTTATTTTTTTTGTTTTTATGCCATTATTATATGTATTTGTTCATAATGCGCTGAACAATTTTTAATTTTTTCGTATTACAGATTTTCACCTTTTTTAAATTTTAAAAATGGAACAAACGTAATTTCCTTTTTCGATTTTGTCGGACTGTTTCTCTCATATTTTGAGAGATTTTGCACTAGATTTTTTTTATTAAAAACTGTGGTTTCTTAGCTTTATTGTGGCGCCGTGCCGTATAAAGTTGGTTTGTAATAAACATTTAAAAAATAACCTTTTTGAAAAAAATTATGGCGCCAAAACTGCCAAATAAAGATTGTTTTTACAAATAAATATTTAAAAAAAATACCCATTTTGCAAAAATATAATTTTGGACCAAATAACTTTTTTCCTTTGAATGCCTTTCAAGAATAAAATATATATTTAACAAGTAAGAAGGCGTTAAGTTCGGCCGGGCCGAATCTTATATACCCTCCACCACGGAGTGCATTCCACAGTATTACCAGCAGATTAAAGGATGTCGACTTTACATAGAAGTACAGTACCATATTACGAAAATTGTGATATTTTTATGCACATTACTATATTTGTTTACTATTTCAAACTATAATGTATACTTATGCACACTGTTTAAAATCGACTACTATATATAAATAAAATGCTGAAATTGTGAATGTGAACATGCCTAAATATTAGGCGATTGCCAGTCGCCATTAGAAAGAAGCATTTTACAGACCCATTTTCCGCCCAAATGTACAAATTTCGAAAAAACCCTTTTTCGAGTCTTCATAGTCAGAATGTATACACCGAATTTCATGATTTCAACTTCAGCGGTTTGGAAGGTCCCATTTTATCCCTCTTTTTAATTATATCCTTAAAAGTACGAATTTCGAGGGATGTACACACCGAATTTCATGATTCTTGCTGTTGTCGTATCATTGGTACCATATTTTATCCCTTTTTGTCCCATTTCGCCCGCTCCAACTTTTATTTTCTTTGTGGTGCTTCCAAGCAACAAAAAGAATGTCCCCAATAAATGTTAACTGTATGAAAATAAGAAATTTAATTAATAAGCCAAGGCTACCAATATTTGTATACTATATATAAAGAGTGATTTTTTTGAGGTTAGGATTTTCATGCATTAGTATTTGACAGATCACGTGGGATTTCAGACATGGTGTCAAAGAGAAAGATGCTCAGTATGCTTTGACATTTCATCATGAATCGTCTTACAAGCGAACAACGCTTGCAAATTATTGAATTTTATTATCAAAATGCGTGCTCTGTTAAGAAAGTTCATTGCGCGCTTCCATTTTATGGTCAGTTTAATCGACCCACTGAAGCGGCTATTCGGGCTATTGTGACTAAATTTCGCACCAAATTTACATTGTTGGACATTAAACCACCAACACGCTTACGTAGAGTGCGAACTGAAGAAAATATCGCAGCTGTATCGGCCAGTGTTAATGATGACCACCAATTTTCGATTCGTCGCCGTTCGCACCAATTGGGTCTCTGTTACTCAAAAACGTGGAAATGCCAAAATTGGATGGACCACCTAAGACGCAGCCGCGGTCAACATTTAAATGAAATTATCTTCAAAAAGTAAATGTCATGGACCAATCTAACGTTTCAAATAAAGAACCGATGAGATTTTGCAAATTTTATGCGTTTTTTTTTAAAAAAAAGTTATCAAGCTCTTAAAAAATCACCCTGTATAATGGATATAATACTGCAATTCATAAAGTAAATATAAGGGAGCAATCATAAATACCCTAAATATTGGGGAATAGAGAGTGTATTTTCAGCTACAGTCGTTTGGTTTGTTGTATTTCCATCCTATTTTAATTTCAAAAGTATAAATTTTGAAAATACCTTATCTCTCACTTACGCAGTATAAGACAACCGAATTCCATGATTCTATCAGCGGCCATTTTGTTGGTACCATTTTTATCCCCTTTTTCCAATTTTGCCCCCTCAAGAGTACGACTATCTAAAATATCTTTATTTTACGTATCTACACAATTACATACTGAATTTCATCATTCAAGCTGTATTCGTTTAGTTGGTACTATTTTTATCCCCTGTAACCATTGTATCCCTTGAAAGTACGAATTTGGAAAAAAAGTTATATATTTCGTGTCTACGCAGTCAGAGGAATGTTTACTCCGAATTTCAAGATTCTAGCTGCTGTCATTTGGTAGGTACTATTTTTATCCCCTTTTTCCATTTGAACCCTAAAAAGTACGAATTTTGGAAAGATCTTTTATTTTACGTGTCTACGCAATCAGAGGAATGTATATATCGAATTTCATTATTCTGGGTGCAGCCGTTAGGTTGGTACTATTTTTATCCCTCTATCCCCATTTAACCTCTTAAAAGTACGAATTTAGAAAAAAATATTTTATATTATGTATCTACTCTATTAGAGGAATGTACACGCCAAATTTCGTGTTTCTATCTGTTGTCGTTTGATAGGTACCATTTTTATCCCCTTTTGTCCCATTTCGCCCCCTACAAATAAAAAACACTCTATGGTGTCCTTTTATGCTACAAAGGGAATGCGCATTGCAAATATCAAGTAAATACAAGCTAATATGTTTAAAAAACATGCTGAAATACTCTAAATATTAGGGGCATTTTCAGTCCTTGTGAGGGAAAATTTTTTCCCTCTGGGCCGATTTCGTCCACTTTCAATCCCAACCGATCTACAACCATAAGACACATTTAGGAAAAATTTGAACCTCCTAGCTCATTTCGTTCGGCCGCTATCGTGCTTTCAACAGACAGACAGACAGACGGACATGGCTATATCATCTTAGAATTTTACCACGACCCAGAATAGTCTCCGATGAATATTTCAAGGTGTTACAAACGGAATGACAAAGTGAATATACCCCCATCCTGGAGGTGGAGGGTATAAAAAGGATGGAGGGTTTCCCGCAACTTTTGCCTGCATAAGATTGCACCCTTGAAAGATAGCATACATTTAGTGCAAAAAGTCAGATTTCAGATTAATTCCAAATCGCTAATTACTCATGTTTTCTCATTAACTTTTGAAAGGTAAGTGAGCAGCTAAAAAGATGAGCAAATTTCCGGATACCTGATTTTGCAAACAAATAAAACTTTGGGTTATTTCGAAAATATATCCGATAAACTGATAACACTGTCCAACAAATTTAGACTTTTTGAATGGAACAGATTAGCGAAACTACAAATCTGAGTAGACCATTTTTGCAGAATAAACTTATAGACCAGCTGATCTGACTTTTTCTTTACAGTGGATCAAAGTTTTCATTTTTTGGTCAAAGGGAACTTACTAAATATATGTTACAAGCGACATTGGTTCTTAATACACATGCAAAAAATCAGCCGGATCGAAGTGGTAGATCGCGAAAAAATCACAATACAAAAATGACGTGCATACAAAATTTTTTATTTAAAATAAATATTAAAATAAAAACAAGTAAGAAGGCGTTAAGTTCGGCCGGGCCGAATCTTATATACCCTCCACCCCGGAGTGTATTCCACAGTATTACCAGCAGACTAAAGGATGTCGACTTCACATAGAAGCACAGTACCATATTACGAAAATTGTGATATTTTTATGCACATTACTATATTTGATTACTATTTCAAACTATAATCTATACTTATGCGCACTGTTTAAAATCGACTACTATATATAAATAAAATGCTGAAATTGTGAAAGTGAACATGACTAAATATTAGGCGATTGTCAGTCGCCATTAGAAAGAAGCATTTTCAGATACAGACAAAGTGAAAAGAAAAGTATAAATTTTAAAGATATCCCCATTCACCCCATTCTCCGCCCAAATGTACAAATTTCGAAAAAACCCTTTTTCGAGTCTTCATAGTCAGAATGTATACACCGAATTTCATGATTTCAACTTCAGCGGTTTGGTAGGTCCCATTTTTATCCCTCTTTTTAATTATATCCCTTAAAAGTACAAATTTCGAAAAATCCCTCTATTTTACGTGTCCATGCAATTAGAGGGATGTACACACCGAATTTGATGATTCTAGCTGTTGTCGTATCATTGGTACCATATTTTATCTCTTTTTGTCCCATTTCGCCCGCTAAAACTTTTATTTTCTTTGTGGTGCTTCCAAGCTACAAGAGGAATGCCCGCAACAAATTTTAACTGTATGAAAATAAGAAATTTAATTAATAAGCCAAGCTACCAATATTTGTATACTATATATAATGGATATAATACTTCAATTCATAAAGTAAATATAAGGGAGCAATCATAAATACCCTAAATATTGGGTGACAGAGAGAGTTTTTTCAGCTACAGTCGTTTGGTTGGTTGTATTTCCATCCTATTTTAATTTCAAAAGTATAAATTTTGAAAATACATTATCTCTCACGTACGCAGTATAAGACAACTTCATGATTATACCATTTTTTGTCGTAAAAGCAACAAACGAATTTGGGAAAAATATTTTACGTGGCTATGCAGTCAGAGGAATGTACACACCGAATTCCATGATTCTATCAGCGGTCATTTTGTTGGTACCATTTTTATCCCCTTTTTCCAATTTTGCCCCCTCAAGAGTACGACTATCTAAAATCTCTTTATTTTACGTATCTACACAATTGGAGGGATGTACACACTGAATTTCATCATTTTCATCATAGCTGTATTCGTTTAGTTGTTACTATTTTTATCCCCTGTAGCCATTGTATCCCTTGAAAGTACGAATTTGGAAAAAACGTTTTATTTTTCGTATCTACGCAGTCACAGGAATGTATACTCCGAATTTCATGATTCTAGCTGCTGTCATTTGGTAGGTACTATTTTTATCCCCTTTTTCCATTTGAACCCCAAAAAGTACGAATTTTGGAAAGTTCTTTTATTTTACGTGTCTACGCAATCAAAGGAATGTATATATGAAATTTCACTATTCTAGGTGCAGCCGTTAGGTTGGTACTATTTTTATCCCTTTTGCCCCATTTAACCCCTTTAAAGTACGAATTTAGAAAAAATACTTTTATATTATTTATCTACTCTATTAGAGGAATGTACACGCCAAATTTCGTGTTTCTATCTGTTGTCGTTTGAAAGGTACCATTTTTATCCCTTTTTGTCCCATTTCGCCCCCTACAAATAAAAATCACTATATGGTGGCCTTTTATACTATAAAGGGAATGCGCATTGTGAATATCAATTAAATACAAGCTAATATGTTCAAAAAAACATGCTGAAATACTCAAAATATTAGGGGTATTTTCAGTCCTTGTGAGGGAAAAATTTTTCCCTCTGGGCCGATTTCGTCCACTTTCAATCCCAACCGATCTACAACCATAAGACACATTTAGGAAAAATTTGAACCTCCTAGCTCATTTCGTTCGGCCGCTATCGTGCTTTCAACAGACAGACAGACAGACAGACAGACAGACAGACAGACAGACAGACAGACGGACAGACGGACAGACGGACATGGCTATATCGTCAAAGAATTTTACCACGACCCAGAATATATATACTTTATGGGGTCTCCGATGAATATTTCAAGGTGTTACAAACGGAATGACAAAGTGAATATACCCCCATCCTGGAGGTGGAGGGTATAATAAAAATAAATAAAATAAAAATAAAAGTAAAAAAATAAAATAAAAAAAATAAAACCGAAAAAGATCAATCTTCCAAAAAAAAACACTGACCAATTTTAACCCTAGTAATTTTGTTGTATAAGCTTGCGTGTGATTTTGCTATTTAAGCGGGAAGAGCATTATTTACATCTTTTTTGTCTTCAGTGAACCCCAATTATCCGACAATTGTTCTCGTAGAACATTTTTATCCTGAAATGTCTTTTTTGAAAGGCCTATTTTTGATTTTCTCGAAAAAAGGGTCAAATTGACCCATAAAGAGAGAAGCTAGAGGGTTAAGATCATCCTCATGAAACTCAGACCAGATGGACTATAAGTTTATTCCACAGAAATGATCTACTCAACATGACCTTTCCAAATTATATGGTCGCTACTCTGTTCCAAAAATGCTGTTGGACAGTGTAATTAATATCTCAAAATAATCCTTGGGTTCTTGTCTAATTACAATTTTTTACAGAACTCAAAAATGTTTACTTAAAAAGTTATTGCATTTTGGCCGATGAATTTTGATTCTGAACTACTGTGAGACGATCATATTGGTGACAATAGCCCTGTTCGGTTGGGCTTACTTGCTTAATACTTGTATGGAATTTAATCGCCTTACAAGAAAGTAGCTTACTACTCTTTTAGTTATCGAGTAAGGTGGTGTCAGATTTTTATCTCAGATTTATTTAAAAACAAACCAATGGATAAAAAAGTTGCCACCTTATCAAGTCTGTTAATTTTAAGCTAGTAAACCCCATCGAGCAGGCCTAATGTCGTCACATTTTCATATTAACAATGGAAATGGTACCTGGGTTGTTTGAAATTATATAGTCCCATTATTTTATTTCAATTTAAGATTCTATGCATCTTAAAATACCCTTTATATATGATGGGCCATTTAAAACTTTAAATTAAAATCGGCTATAAAAAACTATTGATTATTTTTTAAAATATCTGGTTTTATTGGAAAGGTCGAACTTTGTCATTTAATAATGGAACACAATATCATTCATATGATATTGGCTCGGCAGTACAGCCGAAAATCCACGGCAATTTAGCTTATTGAAAGAGTTGAGATGAGATGAAAATGAGATTCATTAAGGCTGAACTGAAGGCCGATATCTTCTCGAGAAATTTCCACGTAATTTTCTTACTGTTTGCGTTAAAGACTCACTACTTTGGAAGTACGTTTTTAATATTTCCCAATTTTGTTCGAGCATATAGCGTCCCATTTTGCAAATGTCAAACATAAACCTGAAAATAAAAATGAATGTTATTCTACCTTTCAAAGTCAAAGTAATCGGTAGTTCAAATTTAACATTTTAAATGGTCCACCCTATATATGTACACTAGGGTGGGCTTTTAGGCTCACTTACTTCGTGATAGCCAATGATGTTCCCTTAATAAAAACAATATCTGCGGAATTGCATTTTTTCTAAATACCTTCAAATATTCAATTTCATGTATTCTCACATTTAACGTGTTCCTTCAATTAGAACTATTAATTTTTTAACATTTCCACTGTGTGCACTATAGAAAATCCTCCATGTTGTAAGTTTGGATTTAGGTTTTGGCTTTCTTCACACGATGCGTCGCCGATCATTTAATTTAATAAATATTAAAATTTCAATCATTTAGGCCATTTCATATTATCATCATATGCCGATGTCAAATTTTGCGGAAATGCTCGGAAAAACTCACCCTAATGTATACATTCATATGTACAAATATTTTTCTTATGAATAAAACGTAATCCTTTTCATATTTCTGAAACAAAGAAGAATATTTTGGCTGAAGAATTAAAATATTTCATGTAAAAAAAAAACGTTGGAAAGGGCAGATGAAAACAAATCGTATTTCAATACTGTACAGTGGTTCCAAATCGATTTTTATGGATTTAATTCTGCAACTATTGAACGAAATTTATCATGCTTAGAGCAGAGGTGTTATCCAGATGATTTGCAATAATTTGGATACCTAGTGGGTAAACTATGCACCGATTGCATTAGTTTAAGAGATATTTAAGTTACAGGAAAAAAGAGTGTCATATTTTTGGGCGAGATTGATTTCGTATTTTTAAAGTTGCGATCTCATTTTAAAATAGGATATGTGTTGGCTCAAAAGTAAAATATGTCTTTAGAAAGACCTGCGTAACTTTCTATCTTATAGAGAGTGTCAAAATATTTTTAGCATATGATTGCTGACTAAATAGGGAATATTTGTAGAATTGTTTCAGAAACCCAGATAGAGAAAGTCGAAATAAATGCAATTGGAGTTTTGCATTTTTGAAACAATTGCAGCTTTTTCGCGACTGGCTACATACATGTTACAAGCGACATTGGTTCTTCATACACATGCCAAAAAAAAAAAAGAAATCGGCCGGATTCGGTGAATAGATCGCGAAGAAGAAAAACTTTATTTACAACGTTGGTGTCTTTGCCGACCCCCACTGAAATTTTCTAACATTTTTTTCGTAGAACATTTTAATCGAATTGACCCGTAAAGAGAGGAGTTAGAGGGTTTAGATCTTTAACAAAAATTATCCTCATAAAATTCAACAATTTAGTTCTGACAATAAGGACAGTTTTTTCACTTAGTATAATGCTCCCTTGATCAAAAAATGAAAACTTTGATCCACTGTTAATAGAAACTCAGTCCATAAAATGATCTACTTAACATATCCTTTCAGAATTATAGAGTCGCTGTTCTGTTCCAATCAAACATCTTAAAATGTAGGACATTGTTATCGAACACACACAGCACCGATTTCAATAATAAACAAGTAAGAACGGCTTAAGTTCGGCCGGGCCGAACTTTATATACCCTCCACCTTGGGTTGCATTCCACAGAGGCTGTCGATTTTCGTAGAAGTGCAGTAATATTACAGGAAAATGTTAATTATAAATATAGCCAAACCAAAACAAATAAAAATATTGAAAATATAATTTTATAAATGGATATAATTATTTTTTTTATTTCAAACTACGCTTATGTATTTTTCTAAACGCACTGAAGTATTTTTTTTATAAGTTTATTAATACTTGAATGTATTAATAACTTGGCATAAAGTTAAGTACACACATTAACTTTATTTCAAGGAATAAACATATTGTTAAGTAAAAACTTCCTAAGTGGAATATTTCCATACAAAAAAATGCTTCATTATTCTCTTTTTTTAAAATTAGTAAATTTTCTTCCGCACAGGTATAACTGCCAGGCCTACGATGTCGAACGTTAACGTTCGCATGCCTTTCATGCGACAAACAGCTGATTTGGGACCCACTAACAGGCACTAGAACGACAAAGCGAACGAAAGCGCAAGCATTTCAGTTCAAAATCGGGGCCCACTAACTATTTTTTCTGTAATCTGAGCGAATGAAAATGTCAGAAGCACTCGCTTGTGTTTTGTCTGTCGTTTCCATAAATAAAAAAACAAGTTTAATTTATATTTTTTGTTGCTATCCTCACTACTTCATCCTCCCTTCTTCCTCTGAGTTCCGGAGAACACATCACGCATTTATACATTCCGTTGCTCCGTGCACTGGGTCTTTCAACCACTTTACTTGTATTCATAAAGGGGTATTTTCATGTAAAATAAGTATTTCCATGTAAAATAAGTGTATTCTTATTGGCCCAAAAGATCGTCTCATGAACGTTAGAGATAACCACTATGCAAAGTTTTTAAGCAAATTTACAACTCTGTTTTGCGTATATGTACTACTTCTTCTGGCTTTGAAATGAGGATACTGTACTCATATCTAACATATTTTCCTTTTTCTAAGGAAATTTTAATTAAACTGGAGTAAAATCGTTAAACTAAATAGGAGTATGGATTTTACTCAGCTTTAAGAATGTTATTTTTCTGAGTGTATTTTTTTCATCTGGAAAACATCTTTTTTCTAAGCATATGCAATTTTGTCAAGATATCTTTATACATTCAAAAGTAACAAAATCAATTCCAAGAAATCGATTTAGAACCACTGTACACTGATGAAGATCTTTTGAATAAGCGATGTTCAAAGTTTTTTTTTTGCAAATTTCAGACATGGAAGAAGTTGTTTGATGCATGAACGTGAAATGACGCATACACAGCATTTGTGCAGCACGACATCAAGCCCCTCATTGTGATCGAAAAAAATTGTGGCGGAAACTCAGCATCCGGTTGCCTCTTAAAAGGACTACAGAGTTGAAAAGGATAGCATTTTTCAATTTTTTTTAATACTTATTCGTACCCTATGAATGTCAAATCAAAGAAGGGCATCTCCCAAACAAGGTAACACCTTGAAATATCGACCTGGGACCCTATAAAGTATATATATTCTTGATCGTCATAAAATTCTAAGACGATCTAGCCATGTCCGTCCGTCCGTCCGTCCGTCTGTCCGTCTGTTGAAAGCATGCTAGCATCTAAACGAAAGGAGCTAGAACGTTCAAATTTTCCATAAATGCGTCTTATAGTCGTAGATCGGTTGGGATTGAAATGGGGCGAAATCGGCCCAAAGGGAAAAATTTTTCCCTCATTTTTTCCAAATTCGTACTTTTAAGGGGTAAAATAGGAATAGAGGGATAAAAATGGTACCAACCAAACGGCTGTAGCTAGAATAATAAAATTCGGTGTATACATTCCTCTGATTGTATAGATAAGTAAAATACACGGATTCTTCAAAATTCGTAGATTTTGGGGTTAAAATGAAAAAAGGGGATAAAAATAGTACCAATCTAATGACCGCAGCTAGAGTAATGAAATTCGGAGTATACATTCCTCTGAGTGTGTAGACACGGAAAATAAACTGATTTTTCGAAATTCGTACTTTTTGGGTTAAAATGAAAAAAGGGATGAAAATAGTACCAATCAAATGACCGCAGCTAGAGTCATGAAATTCGGAGTATACATTCCTCTGAGTGTGTAGACACGGAAAATAAACTTATTTTTCGAAATTCGTACTTTTTGGGGTTCAAATGAAAAAAGGAATAAAAATAGTACCAATCAAATGACCGCAGCTAGAGTCATGAAATTCGGAGTATACATTCCTCTGACTGCGTAGACACGGAAAATAGACGAATTTTTCGAAATTAGTCCTTTCAAGGGATACAATAGTACAGAGGGATAAAAATAGTACCAACTAAACGACTACAGCTAGAATGATAAAATTCTAATTGCGTAGAAACGTCAAGGGGGTAAAAATGGTACCAACCAAATGGGCGCAGCTGGAATCATGGAATTCGGTGTATACATTCCTCTGACTGGATAGACACGCAAAATAAAAAGTTTTTTCCAAATTCGTACTTTTTCTTTTACGGCAAAAATTGGTTGAATCATGAAGTTAGGTTATTTTGCACTATGTACGTCTGATAATGGATTTTAAAAATTTGAACTTTTGGAATTCAAATAGAATGGAAATACAACCAACTGTAGCACCCACTATCTACCAATATTTATGGCTTTGAAAATATTTTTGAAAATATAAATATAAGAATATTTATTTTTTTTTAATTGACGTATTGGTAGTATTACCTTATAAGCGCGGTTTGAAATATTTAAAATATTATATTTATATGTATATAAGGAAAAACAAAGTTCTCAAAAAATCGCTGAACTTTGTATATTTCTATAAGACTTTCAAAAGTACTTCTGTTTTTTGTCGCGTCCGTTTCGATGTAAAATTGTTTACAATTTTGTACTAATTTGTACTAAATCCTGACGATATATTTTTAAAATGTAGTACTCTTTAAGCGCTTTAGAACACTAAAAAGGCTGATCGACTTTTTCAGTTTCTTTCTTGTTTTTGGCGTAGTTTAACCCGTTCGAATGTCGCGTCCGGGCCACTGGGAGATGCCCATATGTGCTAAAAATACTTTAAACTTCAAGCTTATATCTGTATTAATTTATAATTAACAACCATTTCAATTTTTGTTTCTTAAAAAGCAAGATATGAATACGAACTAGAAAAACTGAGGGGTAAACTTGATGAAACTTAATAGTGAACTATGTATCCTTTGGAACTTTGTAGTCCTGCGAAGGGACAAAAGGATGAGGAAATAAAAAACTAACAGCTCCAAGTAACTCAATGTTACCTATAGTTTTATATGTATATCATCCGGTTCAAGTGCACGACTTTTTTTTAAATTGTCGTACGATGTTATCCTAAGCCTTCGCTCCGATACGCTATTTTTCCGTATCAAATGATATACATAGTATACCTTAATGATAAATAATAATACATAACACACGTTCTATTAAGATATTATTGCACCGGTATATTTTCATAACAATTGTGGCATCTTTTTCGATATTCGCTTAATATTCAAAGTTCGTATCATGAACATTTACTTCGAAAGCACAATTTCTGATCATGATGATAACGACGGACATGATTCTATGAAAGATTTTCGGTATATACTACTTATGCACAAAATCCATGTGGGTATTAGCGTGTGCCGTAAATGATCTGTGATGTGTAAATGATACCGACTCTAATGTACCTGTAAAAAATCCAATTTCTTTAAAAATGTGTTTTAATAGGCTTGTTATGAGATAAAAATGGTACTAAAGAAATCGATAGAAGCTTAAAATGATCAATAGAAGATTAGTTTTATCCACTCATACACTTTGAAAAAGAATTGAGGAAACATATTTACGTGGAAATATGTTTAGTTCGCAAGAAAGGATTTTTTATTTGGGTGCAATTATTTTTATACAAAATACTTCTACCAAATATAAAAATTTTGCATGCAAATAACAATTCTAGCATTTTTTCTCCGTGAAAGTCTGTTATCAGAGATTGTTTGGTAAATGACTGCTGGTAGGACTTTTTTAACTATTATTTTTTTGGTGCTAAAGAGTTTATAGTCTGCTAAAAATTGAAATATAACAAGCAAGGAAAGGATAAAGTCTGGCGTGGTCGTCTATATGATACTCTCCAATTTCTACGTAATTACAATTCATAGATCGATGAAACCCACTTTCGCAATTTTTTGATTCCCGATGAAATATAACCTGTTCTGACCAAAATTTGGAGTAAAAAGGTCAAATTAAGAGCGAAGTTTTTATTACACCATAAGTATCACGACTTAAACTTTAAGCTCCAGTACCTTTCATTGTAGAAAGAAGGAAAAATCCATGCCTGGCAAACCTTCGTGGCTTTGGCTCCTACTGCAATTTCAAAGGTCGTAACAATGTAGTACTATTTACACCATTTTATCACGGCTGGCATTTATATAGGGTGGGCCATTTAAAACTTTAAATTAGAATCGGCTATAAAAAATATTTTTTCAAATTTCAGGTTTTATTGGAAATGTTGAACTTTGTCATTTAATAATGGAACACAATATCATTCATATGACTACCACGGCGGCGATCCGATCAACCCAATTTTTCAGTACAGCCCAAAATACACACCAAACTCGTTCTGGATGCATTGCCAATTTTGCTTATTGACATAGCCACCGAGATGAAAATGAGCTTCATGAAGACTGAACTGAAGACCGATCTCTTCTCGAAAATTGTCCACGTAAATTTCTTACAGTTTGGAAGTAAGTTTTTAATATTTCCCAATTTTGTTCAAGCATTTTGCTTCCCATTTTGCAAATGTCAAACATAAACCTGAAAATAAAAATGAATGTTATTCTACGTTTCAAAGTTAAAGTAATCGTTAGTTCAAATTTAAAATTTTATATGGCCCATTCTATATATAGAAGCCCTTATCCATACGAGTTGCCAACCAAGCAGTCAAACCAATCAGAGGGTGGAAAGTGCCTGCCAGACAGACTTAAAGTCCAGGGCCAGCAACGAATTTCCTTACACCTGTTAACCGGTGTTAGGCACTGATACCATCCACTGGTTTTCTTTCATGACAATAGGGCCTAACAGTTTAAGTTGAATTCAGTTTCCATTGAAAATATTATTTCTCTATTCGCATTTCATTTTGAATATAAATAAAAATGAAAAAAAAAACCGACAATTAATATTCAATTTAAAATGGAAGCACAAGAAGATTTTAATATTACATTTTAATCAATAAGCTCAAAAACGTTTAAAAATAATTTTGCCTATAAAACTGGTTTGACCGGTTTTGTAAAAATGTAAAACCCGAAAACCGGGTTCCTGAGAAGTGTCGGTTTTTGACATCCCTAGGCCCAAAAGTTTTTTGGTCGCTTCCTTACGTTGTAGAAAGAAAAAAATCTATGCAAACCTTCGGGACTGGTTTTGGTTTTAATGTAGAATAAAAATAGAATAGAATATCGGTTTAAGAAATTCTTCACTCCCTCCGATCTTCTCAATATCTACATTACGTACATCAGACCTAAGATGGAATACAACTCTCCTATATATGGTCAGATCTTCCTTGGAGCTACTTGACCCCGAACACGGTCAAAGGAGTGCGATGGTGTTGATAGGTGACAGCAGGATATCCAAATCTATTGTCTCCCTTGATCATCGTCGTAAGTGGGATGTGTGTCGCTGTTCCTCGGATATTCGTGATCTCATATGGACATGGAGACGTTCGGTAGAGATACGCGATTGGACAGCTGGCTGCACATTACTTGAACGAATTCGTTCTATGCTCGTGCAACTCATATGTGGATTTGACTTCCGGCAAATATCTTACCCGCCTATTATGACATCCTGAGTTTTAAAACATATGTCAACAAATACTTCTCCCTTTTACCTCCATCCAACCCCTTTTCTTCCTGCAGCCAAAGCAATGCACTGCATTTATAGGAGACATCCCCTGAGTGTTGGTTCAGTGAAAAAATAATTCAAAGTATTCCGATCATCCGTATAGAGTTATACAGATTTAATTTTACGTAATTTAGAGTGATTTGTGGGGAAGGTACTGGTAGGGGCGTGGCAAAACCCGCCATATTTAGTACACTTAAAAACTTTATGAAATACCAAAATGTAGCTGATTCCGAATATCAGTGAGGAAGTAGTTATATTGGTTTTAGTTTAACATAGAAATATGGACAATCTGTGTGGGACGTACCAAAAGGGGCGTGGTAATTTCGACCATCTCCGAACTTAAATTAAGTTTGGGAAAAATATTACCATGTGCAAAGTTTGTATTAATTCTTACACTCCTTTTCAGAGTTAACGTGTATACCAGCCAGCCAGTCGGACGGACGGACGGACAGACATGGCTCAAATAACTTAAAAAGCCGTGAAATGGATTTGGTACAAACATACTTAGGGGCTTAAGTCACTCATTCAATGCGTTACACTTTTTTCTGTCACAAATCAAGAATATAAGGTCTCAGGTTGATATTTCAAACTGCTACAAACGGAATGACAATCGTATATGGTGGAGGGTATATAATAAAATAATGTCCATTTTTGAGGTGATTTTTTATCCTTAAGTTAAATTTAAATCACTGATAATCACAATCAATCAAATTATTTCATCTTATTTTTGTGGGTTATTTAATTTGAGAGTTATTTAATAGATCGCTTTAAAAACGTCGATACACGAATATTTGGCTGAACCTTGTTATTTTTCAGTGTAGAACTGTCTAACAAATACCCTTGAACACAAATACCCAAATTCATAATACCCTGCACAAAAGTATGCTGGAGGATAAAATGACAAAAACAGACAGTCAAAAGTTCGATGTAACAAATATTGACGATTTTAATAAAGAGTAAAAAAATGAAAATGTGTAAACTTAAGAAAACTAACGGAAAGAGGAAGGCCAACTAATAAGTCGGAGCTTCTGCTGAAGCAACCGCGTCTCACAAATCTCTCTAAACATCTCTAAACAAATCGACACTCTGCCAGTTAACACCATCCCGTGTAAAAGATTTGAGATTTCGCTTTTTTCGTTAACGGCAGTTAACATTTACTGGCGCGAAGTCATTGCGTTAAGACGTGATTTGAATTGAATCTACGTGTAAATCACAGATGTCATAAGTGAAACAAAAAAAATGTAAATAAACCAACCAACCAACCGGGCAGGCCAGCCAGCCAACCAAAAAAAGACACTTAAAACGCAATTTGCATTTTTTTTCTTAAACAAAATTCTAAAATTGAATCATAAAAAGTAATGTTGGTCGAGTGAATAAATCTGTGAAGTGAATCATATCATCAATACAGAGAAGAAGAAAACAACAATTGTGGACAGCATTTCCGACCAAAACCATTACGGCGAATTGGTAGCCAGAAAAAAAGAACATTTCAAAATTAATTTCTTTTTTCTCGTCTTTTTTATTGGTTTTAGAACTGTTGGCTGTTTTATATAAAAACGAGTTCTTACATTTCGAAAACGACAAGTAGTGAAGGCACTTTGAGCGCGGCAAGAACCAACTTGAGAGGCATTCAACGAAGGATATCCACGAGTAACGAATCATCATGAAACTGTTAAAAATCGCGCTGTTTTTCCTATTCACGATAATGTGTAACGATTTTTGTGCCGGTTTATTTCTTAAACCTTGGATTAAAAGTGTGAAGAAGTCCCTGTTGTTCGGCCGTGGAGCCACCAACTACGGCTATCGTAGTAATCCTTACGGCTATGGTTACGGTTATGGTTATAATAATTACAATAATTACGGTTATTATGGTGGTGGGGGAGGAGGAGGCGGCGGCGGAGGATCATACTATAGGCAAAACAATCGCGGCCAACGTACCGGACGCACTTACACCGATATTGCCAAGGTGCTCAATGCCAATCCATATGCCTTTGTTGGTTCGAGACCCTTCCCGGCACAACCGTTTTATCCCATTGGCGGGTAATTATAGATTTAAGGAATGTTTCTAATATTTAAGTTTAGTTTTAAGTTTTACAAATTGTTTTAGATAATAAAAAATAATAATTTAATAAGACTGAGAAGATTTTTCACGTGTGCCGCCAGGTTTGAAACCGGATGAGATCAATTTGTGTCGGTATCACCTCAAAGTTGTTGGGCGAAATTTACGGTTTAGCCTTGTTAGGTTTCTCGAATAAAAAGAAGCCGGCTATTAACAGTAGGTACACAAAAATTATACAGTTTACTGAGAGAATCCACTTCTTACCGATTGATTGACGCACAGTGGCTCAGTATAAAAATCCAACGTCCATCGTTCTGTAAAAAAATTAAATTATACCAAAGACCCAAGTATTATTTTGAGATTTTAACATACAAGAAATTACGAAATTACATTTGAGGTCCATTGAAGTGAACTCAATTGATATTCATGTTAACGAACATTAAAACAGCGGCAATATATACATATTAAGGGATTTTGCAAATATTGCTGCGTACTTACATTTTAAAAGTAATTCAGTAAGTAAGTAATTCGCGTTTTAGAACATAAAAATCTGACTTTTTCACTAAATCCACGGGTGCAATTTAGTGCAGACAAAAGATACCCAAAAAAACCCTACCCCAAAAAATGGGAAACTTTTCAACCTTTCTAAATATGTATTTAATTCTTTAAAGATTTTTAAAAGAAAAAAGTTATGTTGGTCATAATTTTTTTCAAGCAGGATATTTTTTAAATATTTACTACAAACAAAGTTTATTTGGCACAAGCACAGTTTTGGCGCCATATAAAAGCTAAGGAACCACATTTTTTAATAAAAACAAATTAGAATGCAAAATCTCTTAAAATTTGAGATAAACACTTTGACAAAGACGTTTTTTTTTTAATTTTCAAAATCTTAAAAAGTTGAAAATGCGCATTATGAACAAAACGTAAAATAATGTTAAAAAATACTTTTCTTTAAAATCGAACAATACGAAAAGTAGTCAACTTTGGACTAATTTCTAAAATATGTCCGATTGTCCAATTTCCAATGTTAAATTCTTGAAAAATTGAAGTCCTTCTGTAGGAAGCACATTTTAATCGTATTTCAAAATCCAAATGTGAATTTTTCCGTCTTTAAGGAAGTTCTTTTAAACAACTTTCAAAAATGTCGATAATATGTTAATGTCCCGTAACATTTTACGAATATCATCTTCACAAGTATTTTTAGTATTAGGTCACAGAGGGTCCGAATCATGGCTAGGAATTTTTTTACTAACTTTGGGTATACTAACTTTGTCATTCCGTTTGTAACACCTTGAAATATCGACCTGAGACCTTCTAAAGTATATATATTCTTGATCGTCATAAAATTCTAAGACGATCTAGCCATGTCCGTCCGTCTGTTGAAAGCACGCCTGCATCTAAACGAAAGGAGCTAGAACGTTCAAATTTGCTATAAATGCGTCTTATAGTCGTAGATCGGTTGGGATTGAAACGGGGCGAAATCGGCCCAAAGGGAAAAATTTTTCCCTCACAAGGACTAAAAATACCCATAATAATCCCTAATATTTTAGCGTATTTAAGCAGGTGTTATCAATATTTCTGTTTATATTGGCTTGATATTTTGTATGCGCATTCCCCTTATAGCAAAAACGTGCACCATAAAGTGATTCATGTTTGTAGGGGGTGAAATGGGGCAAAAAAGGGATAAAAATCACGAAATTCGGTATGTACATTCCTCTAATTGAGTAGATACATAATATAAAAGTATTTTTTCCAAATTCGTACTTTTAAGGGGTAAAATAGGAATAGAGATGGATAGAATGGTACCAACCAAACGGATGTACCTAGAATAATGAAATTCGGTGTACACATTCCTCTGATTGCATAGATAAGAAAAATATACGGATTTTTCAAAATTTTTGGGGTTAAAATGAAAAAATGGGATAAAAATAGTACCAATCGGAGTATACATTCCTCTGAGTGTGTAGACACGGAAAATAAACTGATTTTTCGAAATTCGTTCTTTTTTGGGTTAAAATGAAAAAAGGGGATAAAAATAGTACTAATCAAATTACCGCAGCTAGAGTCATGAAATTCGGAGTATACATTCCTCTGACTGCGTAGACACGGAAAATAGACGAATTTTTCGAAATTAGTACTTTCAAGGGTTGCAATGGTACAGAGGGATAAAAATAGTACCAACTAAACGACTACAGCTAGAATGATGAAATTCTAATTGCGTAGAAACGTCAAGGGGGTAAAAATGGTACCAACTAAATGGGCGCAGCTGGATTCATGGAATTTTTTTTTTATTAATTCATATTAACAATTTTAACTTCTATAAATTGTTTGCCTCAGCGCCTCTAGGGCATTATTGAGGCTAGTCGGCATTATTCAGTAAATATCAAATTAAACATAATAATACAATCTATTTTTCATATAAGAAGCATTTCGATATTCTGCAGCAGAAATTCTTTTAATTTGTTTTTAAAAAGTGATATCGATCGTAAATCTTTTAAGAATTGTGGTAAAAAGTTAAATTCAACGCTACCTATATGTTCAATTCGCTGTCTGGTTGTTTCTAGGCGACATCGGGTTACTCTTAATTGAGAATTGTTCCTTGTATTAAAGTTGTGCTGAATTCTATTGAGGTTGATAGTGTGATGTCCGACATTGTGCAATACACTGTAAACGTATACCAGCAACTTCATTTTGTATAAACCATACACAGGTAAAACATGTTTTGCTACATCCCTATATAGTAATAACGTTGGATACAAACGTGGGAGATTATAAATTGTTTTCAATGATTTATTCTGCAGTATTTGTAGAGATTTCAGATCTGAGTTCTTCTTATATCCATATATAAGGGCCATATAATTAAGATGACTTTGAATTAATGCCTGAAAAATTAAGTTTTTGCATGTTTCATTTAACTTATATTTCATCTTATACAGAATTCCAATGACTGGATTTATTTTTGTTCGCAGTTGATCAATATGAAGTTTCCAACTTAAGGTATTTTGCAGATGTATTCCTAAGTACTTCATACTAGTCACTTCCGAAATTTCTTTCCCATCAACGAAAATATTACACCTGTCTTCAGCACGAGTTGATCCTGGTCTAAATCTTATGAACTTGGTTTTATTTGCATTAAGTATCAATTTGTTCAATCTCGAAAATTCTGCTATTAAGGCTGCATCTCTTTCAATTAATATTTTTAGCATTGTTGTTTGTTTGTAGGGATAGAAAATGCATAGGTCGTCCGCATACATATATATAATTTTCCTTGTAGTCCGAGGTTGTTTATGTCATTTAGATATATTTTAAACAGAGCGGTCCCAGAACACTGCCTTGGGGAACACCGCACAACACAGCTTCCATAGTGCTCGGTGTATACATTCCTCTGACTGCATAGACAGCCAAAATAAAAAGTTTTTTCCAAATTCGTACTTTTTCCTTTACGGCAAATATTGGTTGAATCATGAAGTTAGGCTATTTTGCACTATGTACGTCTAATAATGGATTTTCAAAATTTGCACTTTTGGAATTCAAATAGAATGGAAATACAACCAACTGTAGCACCCACTATCTACCAATATTTATGGCTTTGAAAATATAAATATAAGAATATTTATTTTTTGAACTGACGTATTGGTAGCATTGCCTTATAAGCGTGGTTTGAAATAATTAAAATATTATATTTATTTATAAAATTAATTTTTCAATATTTGTATTTGTTTTGGTTTGGCTATATTAAGGAATATATATTTTCCTGTAATATTACTGCACTTCTACGAAAACCGACAACCTCTTTGGAATGCAATCCATGGTGGAGGGTATATAAAGTTCGGCCCGGCCGAACTTAACGCCTTTTTTACTTGTTTTATTTATTACTGACCCGACAGAAACATTTCCTGTCAACATTTCAATTTGTTTTTTATGGTCGTTGTGCGAATTTTTAAAAAGCTATTTCAAATATTTAAACAAAACGGAAATGAGACAAATCTAGTTCTCAGTGATTAATGTATAGATTAACATTAGCTCTTATAGATATTTAATTTTAGGATACGGTCACGGATATTTGATTCATATTAATAGAATGCAGGAGGTCGAAATGTCAACGATGATTTTGCCTTTGACAATTTCAAACAATTGTTTTGAATATAGTTGTGCAGATACGTCGTTCTGCTACTTGATCGTCCTTAATTTGAATGTCGTGACGTGTTCCACAAAAATGAGAAATTCGAGCAATCATTTAGTTTATTAGGTGGAGTAGGCCGTGGAATCACTGGTGGTGTTTGTTTCGTTATTTCCATGGAGTTAATTTCCATATTCATCGCAACCTGATTGTTTTTCGGCAGTCTTTCCAGAACGCAGCTGAAATTCCTGATGAAGCAAACATCACTTTAATTTTGCGAGCGTTTTTGCCAAAATCGGGAGCGTCCAAGAAGAAAATCACTATAGTTCTAATTCCTAGGAGATCTAATATTAATCCATGTCTTCATTCAGTGCCTCATTTTCAGACAGGTCATCTTTGTATTTGGTTCACAAATCATTCGGTTACAAATGGAAATATTTTGAGATAATTATGGAATTGGATGATTTGATGACTGATTACGAACTGGAATTACGAACAAACAGGAATCAACAAACTATGTCGTTCCTATCGTCAGTTCTGACCAAAAATGTCCGAATTGTTGACTTTTCTTTTTTATTTATATATTTTTTATATTTTTTATTTTTTAATATCTTTCAAAATGATTAATTTGTTATTCCCGGCTTAACTTTTCTCTCTGTAGAAATTCTATATTTGGACCAGGTCATACATGTATATTTCACCAACAAATATCAGCAGTGAAATTTTAACATACATTTTGAATTATCCAAGTTTGGCATTAAAAACCTTGGGGTAGAATTGAGAGTAATAGCGTAATAGATAGTTGTCTACACAATCTTGGATGTAATCTTGTATTTACAGCACGTTCGCTCTACCAAAATTGATTTTCAATAATTTTGCGAACACTTATCGTATGAGTACCGAACTCATACGAAAGCTGTTTAGCGCTTCTGAATGGTGAATTGACAAAAATCTAAATATAATACACATTGACATCGGCTTTTTTTCCATTGCAAATGGCCCAACAATTATTTTGAAAATAATAGTCCAGATTGGTCCTTCAGCAACACGTACCTAATTTAAATGTATTGACGTGTTTTTTTACGTCGGCTTTGTAAAATAAGGCGAAAATAACCTTCGAACGTAAATATTGCACAACCAACAATCCTGATCCCTAGACTTACTATGCGCCATAGTACATTCCGAACCTATCACAACTATGAACATTCCAGATGTTTGAAAGATTGTTCCTTGGAGTTTTGTAAATATGCACATTCGTCGCAACTGTGCTTTTCGATAGCCTTCCAACGACGCAGCTGTAATTCCTGATGTAGCAAGAAGTAATAGAATTTGGAATGGAAACATTCCGAGACTTCGGATTTTTCATATTTTACGTTTATTTTTGCATATTTTTTACCAAGTTCGCATTAATTCTTAATCTTTTTGATATGCCGTTTGTAACAGCTTGAAATATCGACCTGAGACCCTATAAAGTATATATATTCTTGATCGTCATAAAATTCTAAGACGATCTAGCCATGTCCGTCCGTCCGTCTGTTGAAAGCACGCTAGCATCTAAACCAAAGGAGCTAGAACGTTCAAATTTTCCATAAATGCGTCTTATAGTCGTAGATCGGTTGCGATTGAAATGGGGCGAAATCGGTCAAAAGGGAAAAATTTTTCCCTCACAAGCACTAAAAATACCCATAATAATCCCTAATATTTTAGCTTATTTAAGCATGTTTTTTGAATATGTCTGAAAGTCGGTGTATACATTTCTCTGACTGCATAGATAAGTAAAATACACGGATTTTTCAAAATTCGTACTTTTTGGGGTTAAAATGAAAAAAGGGGATAAAAATAGTACTAATCTAATTACCGCAGCTAGAGTCATGAAATTCGGAAATAGACGAATTTTTCGAAATTAGTACTTTCAAGGGATACAATGGTACAGAGGGATAAAAATAGTACCAACTAAACGACTACAGCTAGAATGATAAAATTCAAATTGCGTAGAAACGTCAAGGGGGTAAAAATGGTACCAACCAAATGGAATCATGGAATCTGGTGTATACATTCCTCTGACTGCATAGACACGCAAAATATTTTTTTTCCAAATTCGTACCTTTTCTTTTACGGCAAAAATTGGTTGAATCATGAAGTTAGGATTTTCAAAATTTGTACTTTTGGAATTCAAATAGAATGGAAATACAACCAACTGTTGCACCCACTATCTACCAATATTTATGGCTTTGAAAATATTTTTGAAAATATAAGAATATTTATTTTTTTGAATTGACGTATTGGTAGCATTACCTTATAAGCATGGTTTGAAATAATTAAAATATTATATTTATTTATAAAATTAATTTTTCAATATTTGTATTTGTTTTGGTTTGGCTATATTAAAAAAAAATTATATTTTCCTGTAATATTACTGCACTTCTACGAAAACCGAAAACCTCTGTGGAATGCAATCCATGGTGGAGGGTATATAAAGTTCGGCCCGGCCGAACTTATCGCTGTTTTTACTTGCTTTTTTATTTTGTTCTACCGATCAAAATGGTTGGCTTTAGATATTCACCACTCACAACAGCTGATAGCTGAGATGGTTAGGGTACCGTAGTAACAACAGGAAGGTCCGCTGTATTTTTAAAACAGAAATGGAAGTTAGTGGAAAAAGTAAATCTTTGTTACTACTAAAAAATAACTTTGAAGTCATTCAGAATAAAGCACATCCCTCCTATGACAACTCCATGTTAATTCATTGCTGACGATCCAAATTTTCACAACATTCGAATTACAAGATTGGCACTTCTTCGGATGCTATCTTTTTGCTGGGTCGATAAATACAGCTAGTTGAAAAATAGGCTAGAGTTTCATATTGCCAAGTCCGAGCCTCTGGTAGCACCTAGAGAAATTACCCTAGTAAATAAAGAAAATACGACGAACCGTCTAGAAAATAATGAAATGAATTACTGTTATTCATATCATCAATTTATTATCAGCACGCAAAAAAATTAAAATTCAAAATTTACAAATATTGGTCACTAACATAAACACAGAATGCGTTTGCTTGGAAATTCCAACGCCGTTGTATCAGTGATTTCATGTCTGAAACATACAGATCAACAACAAGACAAGATTATCAACAATTCTAGGTTCATTCATATTTAAATGTCCATCTCACAATATATTTTTCAGTCAATATTTTACACACCACAATACAAGACGTTCATACAAATATCGACCATGGATCGACGAGAATGTTTTCTTATTTTGATTTGTGCTGTTCTCTTTTCTCTCGCGTGTTGTGAAGCTCAGGCAAACTATCCTTATTATTACGTTTCGCAAGAACCTACTGCATATCCATATCCTGTTGTATATCCAAGCTATCCATATCCTGTTGTATATGCAAATCATCCATATCCTGCTGTGTATCCAAATAATCCATATCCTGCTGCGTATCCAAATAATCCATATGATACTACACATAATCCGTATCCACCTCAAACCACATATGTACAGCCCAATCCAAATGATTATGCTCCATCGGTTGGAGCGGGTGGAGTTCCTAACGTTAAGTCCAACAGGGAGATAGATGAGCTTTCTAAATAATATATGTATGTATTTGTTTTCGGCATTTTTTAATTACTTTTAGAGAAATGTATGTATGTATATTTAAGATATTTTAACAGAATTAAAAAACAAACTTTTCAAAATAAAAATGTTCTGAATGATTTTGCTTCCTAAATTGGAAGCAAGTTTCTCTGCCTCTGGTACACTCAAAAGAATTTGACTGTAAAAACAGCAGAAAAGTCTGCTGTTACAGCAGAAAGAGAAAGCAGACTTGCTGCTGATTAGATACACGTAATTTGTTCAATGAAATGTCCCTTTTGATAGTTTTTCGACTTTTATTTGCGGTCTTTTGCTTCACAATAGGTAAAATTGTTTGGTGTAGTGAAATAAATATTTACAACAAATTCAATGAACAGCATTGTCTAACACATACAAATACTTACCTTGTAATTCCATGGAAATCTTTCGTTTCTTTTGACAGTAACTTTATGTATTTTTCTTATCCATTCCATTTTTATCTGTTCTGTTTTTTTTTGCGTTTTGGGGGGTTTCACTGTTTAATAGCGTCGGGCGACGAGCGTCGGACGTTCTCGCCGTGTGCGTGGATGACGTCGATAGCTATTTTTAAAAACAAACTTTTCAAAAAAAAAAATGAATGATTTTGCTTCCTAAATTGGAAGCAAGTTTCTCTGCCTCTGGTACACTCAAAAGAATTTGACTGTAAAAACAGCAGAAAAGTCTGCTGTTACAGCAGAAAGAGAAAGCAGACTTGCTGCTGAAATAGCAGGTGGATGTTTGCTGTTTTTAGCAAACTTTTTTCCTGCTGTTACAGCAGACAATTCCTGCATGATTCTGCTTCAGCGAATAAAATAATTTTTTGCGAATTACGCGGCCTATCTTCTTTTCACAAATAAACACATATCCAAATTTTATTTTCAATTAGTTTTTATTATAATATAAATTATAATTATTAGGAATTAATTAAATTGTACATACATTCTTCCTCCGCTACTTACAGTTACAGTTGAATAGAACTAACATCAGTTTGTTATTATATGAACTTATAAAAAATAAAAATTGATTGAATAAACACTGGCTGCTCTCACGGAATCGTTAAGTAGTGCATTAAAGCACCGTTTTGAAAAAGCTTTATCCTGATTCGTTCAAACACCACAATTTTTAATCGTTTTTATTATCCGCTGTATGTATTACTTTTACTAACACTAACTTCGTATACGTCTCCGCTAGAAGGTTGATTAACAACTGGTTTTACAGATTGCTTTAAAAAATGTGGAATACTTCCTAAAGACCTTATTCATTCCGACCGACTAATATTTTTTGACCGGACTCCTTAATTAGTTCCTGCAATTTTGTAAATATTATAGTTGCAGCTGTGAAACTGCAATAAATGGAAACATTTGATTAGATACATGTAATTTGTTCAATGAAATGCCCCTTTTGAAATTTTTTTTAGATTTTTTTTTTGCTGTCTTTTGCTTCACATTAAGTAAAATTGTTTGCTGTTGTAAAATACGTTGTTCAAAAACGTATTGCGCAAAATGAGAGATAATGTGTTTTACATACTCTGGTGTAGAACCACAAATGAAAAATTATGTGTAACGCGACGTTTTGCGCTAATATTCTGTGTGTTTTAAATTAAATTAAATATATTATATTATGCCAAGAAGATAATAGCTAAAAAATCACCCTAGCTATTATCTTCTTGGTAACACTGGTTTAAACAGTTGACGCACGTTTCGTGTTTTGTTTCACTGTCAAACATCTTCAGTTTGGTCTATAATTTAACCATGAATCGTATTACAAACTAACAACGCTTGCAAATTAATGAATTTTATTATCAAAATGCGTGCTCTGTTAAGAAAGTTCATCGCGCGCTTCCATTTTATGGTCAGTTTAATCGACCCACCGAAGCGGCTATTCGGGCTATTGTGACTAAATTTCGCACCAAATTTACATTGTTGGACATTAAACCACCGACACGCTTACGTAGAGTGCGAACTGAAGAAAATATCGCAGCTGTATCGGCCAGTGTTAATGATGACCATCAATTATCGATTGGTCGCCGTTCGCAGCAATTGGGCCTCTGTTACTCAAAAACGTGGAAATGCCAAAATTGGACTAAGCGGATGGACCATTTGAGGCGCAGTCAAGGTCAACATTTACATGAAATAATCTTCACACATTAAATTATATGGACCGTACTATCGATTCAAATAAAGATTTCATGAATTTTTCTGAAGTTTATGTGTTTTTTTTTTTTGAAAAACTTTCCTATAGCTTTTAAAAAATCACCCTGGAGTGATATATATTTTATATACATTTCAACATCGTTCTTCGTCACTTTTGGATAATTTTCAAGAAGACTTTTCTGCTAGAGATTTCCCTCCAAAATTATTTGTAATTTCTTTGCCCATCGCAGGCAAAAAATTCCAGACTAAAAACAAAAAAACTATTACGATTTTATTTATTACTTAAGGGGAAGGTAATTTTATTTTGCGTATATATTAATGCATTTATATTATTTATATCAGCGAGCATATCATAATTTGTGCTGCAGTTTCAGTTTATGCTACAGCTAAATTTTTTGAGGACTATCAGAAATTTCGAAGATATAGTCTATCATACTATAGTCTATCTACCATGGAAATAATTTAGAGAATAAATATTAAACGGATTCATCAACCGAATGTGAGCCATGCTTTTTAAAAAATCTAATGCTTTTCATTAGCATTTTTCTCAGAATAATAAAATTATAATACTGTCTTTTGTCTTAATTAACAGCAACAATTTTCAGCAGCCTGCAAACTTTAAGGCAGTATGGCTGCTGAAGCAAAACTGCAGATAATCTGCTGTTATAACAGAAAAAATGCTGTAATAGCACAAAAAATGCCTGCTGATAGATAGCAAGCAATGTCTGCTGTTAATAGCAGACATTTTTTCTAAGTGTATATTTAAATATTTCCCGGGAATTCCCGGAAAAAATTGGACAGCTCAGGAATTCTCGGACCCCAAACCCTACTTAAGACCTTAAGTATGTTTGGACCAAATCCGTTTCAACACTATTTAAGCCATGTCTGTCCGTCCTTCTGTCTGGCTGGTGTACATGATAACTTTCGAAGGGAGTTGAGGAACATATTCAAACTTTTTTCCGGTTTGTTCAATAAAAACGCGAGCGTTTGCGTTATGTCTTAGAAAACGAGAAGGTTAATCATGGCATTTTGTTCTTGACGACATCAACGGGCTTTGCGTATTTAAGACTGTGGTACCGCCAAGGACAGTCAATGAATTGCTACAATTATATTCACAGTGTTCCGCTGTTGTCACTTCAAGACAAATAATGTTTCAATCATTTACTAAAAGTGTAGCAACAACATAAAAGCCGATGGCACACTTTTCACAATTTTTACTGTCGTTTTTGAGCGATAATTTCAACTAAACGTGTACTATTTGTTCATAGATACATATACGAGTATATGTACAATACATATGTATATTGTATGTGTGACTGACTGATAATTATGTTTATGGCCATGTTTTTAGTTTACCGTACCATGCATTAAACCCTGGCACATGTTACACTATGTTATGTAAAATGGTCCATTGATTGACGCGAGTTTTGTTTTGAATAATTGAAAAAAAAATATATATTAACAACATGTTGTGGTCACGTTTCTTTTATTTCACATTGAAAGTTATTTCTTTAATTATTTACATTATGTGTTACAAGTTATCAATCACTATCGTGTTAGCAGTTCAAAATATTTCAAACGTTACCGCACAGCACAACGGATTTTTTTTAACAAGACCATATAGTAAACAAGTAGGGTAAATGTAAGTAAAGTAGACTTATATGTACTACCAATCAATGTAGTCAATCTCGGATGTATACTTTTCACTTTTTCAAAAGTGAGGTGAAATTGTGGAATGAGTTATATGGGATTTAATTAAATTAATTAATTAAAACAAAAAATAAAAAGTCTGCAATTTGTCTGTTGTTATAGCAAAAGTTCTGTTATAATAACAAGCTGTACAGCAGAAAAATCTGACAATACTGCATCTTGTAGCCTTTTCACTTCTTGTGTTTTATTTATTTGTATGGGATCTGACAGCAGAAATCGAACTAAACTAGATTTCAGGCAGTTCAAAACAGTGAGTATCAATCAATTTGATTTTACGCCATATGTATTTTGTTCACATACATATTTGCGGTTTTTATAGGTATTCCCATTCTTGTTCTATGTACTTTCCATTAATTAATTTGTTCTTTTCTGATGGGATTTCAAGACGGAATTCCCCCTACGACGCAAAAAGTACCATGCATATTTTATGAGTAAAAAAAGAATTTATAATTCAAATTACTATCTATATAAGTATGCACATATGTAAATAATAAATGGGCATATTCAAGTCAACAGTAGACTTTTACATTTGCATAATACATAGATACAGATAAAATTACATATAAATACAATACCGGTGTATGTCCCCGTAGATGGAGTGTTTACGTTGTATGATAATCGATCGCTTACAGTGTTTCTATAGTGGTGGTCACTGAAATAGCAGCATTGCAGGATTATGTGTGCACACGGTTTGCTAAAAACGATTGTTATATTTAAACATATTTCTATTTATTTATTTAAATTCTATTAAAATAATTAAATAATACAATTAATATTTTATTTTTTATGTTTTAATCTTTGAAACCAAAAGTCATCAATGCAGGAAACCTGTACTCTACGTAGACCTATTTAGACATAGCCCAAAGAAAAATAATTTTATGCCCAGTCTAAGGCTGGCAATTTAGCAATTTGTGTAGTCGGTGCACTGCTCTGCACAATTGACAGATTTGAACTGGGATATTGTCCTGGCTCAAGACCATTTTGCATCTATATTCAATAGAATGCAAATTTATTTACAAATGGCATGGTGACATTTATTACTTGGCTGCAGACTACCACGGTCATGATTTCAACCCTGTCAGAAGTCTTTTCAAGTGGCTTCGCAGCGACTTTTCAACATCAAACCCGGCCTCAATAAGGAGATGATTCTCACAAACGAACGAGAAGCACAACTCACTTGCCGAATTTGCGTTTAAAAAATCGCACCAAGTAATAAAGTACACATGCCATCTTACAAGCATCTCATTGAGTTGCATTTCTTTTAGTTTTTTCGTTTGAATTTTTTTGGTCTGTAATCAATATTTGATTTCAACTGGGATATTGTCCTGGCTCAAGACATTTATTAAAAAAATTAATAATTGGCATTCTATAAAATATAGGAGCAAAATGGTCTTGAGCCAGGAGAATATCCCAGTTCAAATCAAATCAATATTTGACCAAAATAAAACACATACTTACACTCCAAGGAATTTGTCAGTAAAAGAAGGCAGAAAGTCTAGATTTTCTGCTGAAAAAGAGATAGCAGACTTGTATCTGCTGAAATAGCAAACAGCTGTTTGCTGTTTTTAGCAATAATGAAAAAACGCTTTCTTGAAACTTTAAGCATATGTACAATACAATATAGCCAGTTAATTATACGCATATTATCCCAAGCTAATATAAAACGAAATTCGAGCTAAATTCGTTTTCGCCGTTAATCTGAAAGACTTTTAAATTATAAACGCTTATTTTTTATCTATTTTTCTAATTTAATTAACAGCAGCCATTTTTAGCAGACTGCAAATACTTTAGCAGTGTGAATGCTGATGCAAGATTGCAGAAAAACTGCTGTAATAGCAGACAATCGCTGCTGTTAATAACAGACTTTTTTCTTTATGTGTATATATGCAACTCAATGAGATGCTTGTAAGGTGACACGTGTGCTTTATTACTTGGTGCGATTTTTTAAAAACGGCAAGTGAGTTGTGCTTCTCGTTTCGGTTGTGAGAAGCATTTACTAAAAGAGAATATATCAGTTCAAATCAAAAAAAAAAGTTAAAAAATAAAAATTATAAAAAATAAGTAAAACCAGTAAGGAAAGGCTAAAGTCGGGCGGGGCCGACTATACGATACACTCCACTTTCTATCCGAATACAATTCAACTCGGTAAAAAGTGAAAACGGAAAGAATTTTTGTATGTTTCCTTATCATAGGCTAATATGACCTGGTCCAATTTGTCAAATCGAAAAGAATATTTGTATCGGGGCTATATCCCAACATGGAATAAAGTGACTAACTTTCAAAATAAGTTCTTCCAGTTCAAATATAACGTTTGGTGGTCACTTCAAAGAAATTCGGAGAAAATTTGTGGTTTCTGGGGCGGAAAAAGTCTATCCGGGAGCGAAATTAGTATTGGATCTATATGTAAATTTGAACCGATCTGACCCATTTTCACCATGGGTGTTTCTAGTTGAAATATAAGATATAGATAGAGTGGAAAAAGTGAAATCGGGAGAGAGAAATTTGTGTTGCAGCTATATATAAATCTGAACCGATCTGGCCCATTTTTACCACAGGTGTTTCTAGTTGAACTATAAGATGTTTTGCCAATTTTGAAGAAAATCTGTTAAAATATGTGGTATCTAGAGCGGAAAAAGTCAAATTGGGAGCGAAATTTGTATGGGAGCTATATATAAATCTGAACCGATTTGACCCATTTTCATCATGGGCGTTTCTAGTTGAAATATAAAATAGTTTGCCAAATTTGAAGACAATCTGATACAATATGTGGTTTCTAGAGCGGAAAAAATCAAATCGGGAGCGAAATTTGTATGGGAGCTATATATAAATCTGAACCGATCTAACACATTTTTACCACAGGTGTTGCTAGTTGAAAAATAAGATGATTTGCCAAATCTGAAGACAATCTGATACAATATGTGGTTTCTAGAGCGGAAAAAAATCAAATCGGGAGCGAAATTTGTATGGGAGCTATATATAAATCTGAACCGATCTGACCCATTTTTACCACAGATGTTTCTAGTTGAACTATAAGATGTTTTGCCAATTTTGAAGAAAATCTGGTAAAATATGTGGTATCTAGAGTGAAAAGAGTCAAATCGGGAGTGAAATTCGTATGGGGGCTATATCTAAATCTGAACCGATTTTCTTCAAATTAAATAGCGTTCTTATCCCGAAAAACTTAGTTGTGCAAAGTTTCATTTGGTTCTGTGTACAATTGCGACCTATATCGTGATTACAAGAATAGATGGACAGACAGACGGACGGACATCGCTAAATCGATTCAAAAAGTGATTCTAAGTCGATCGGTATAATTAACAATGGGTGTTACAAACAAATGCACAAAGACATAATACTCTCGTCGAGTGTATAAATATAACAAAGAACATATTTTTTTATAAATCAAACAATAAGAAAAGTAGTGTGTTTATGCTGAGTTCCAAATTATACCCGATTTCGCGATTCAATGTTAATATATCAGAATAATCCTTGGGTTCTCTGTCGGTTTTTTACAAAACTCAAAAATGTTTACTAGATCAAAAGTTATTGAATTTTGGCTGGATGTTGCCACGTCCCTTCCTAAAATTGAAGCTGTTATAACTTATATGCGGATGCTCGGTATACTCTGAAATTATGGGCGATATTACAACACCCCTTCTCGTACCTCCCATACAAAGTGGCATAAGCCTTGCTTTAAATAAAACCGATATAATATAACTTCATTTGAGACAGAAAAAAGTGTATTGTATTGAAGGAGTGACTTAAGACCCCTAGTATGTTTGGACCAAATCTGTTTCACGACTTCTCAAGCTGTTTGACCCATGTCAGTCCGTCCATCCATCCGTCTGTCTGGCTGGTGTACATAATAACTCTCGAAAGGAGTTCAGGAATCAGTTCAAACTTTGCGCATGGTAATATTCTTCCCAAACTTATTTTAAGTTCGAAGATGGGTTAAAAATAATATAACATCCAACGGAATACTCTGAAATTTGAGCTTTGTCAAGGCTTTTATGAACGTTCCATACACTTGGAATATATGCGATATTGCCACACCCATTTTGCTACCTCCCACACAAAGTGGCATAACCCATAAAACCGATATAACTTCCATACCGGTAGTCAAAATCAGTTGAAAGTTGCAATTTGATATTTGAAAATGTTTTAATAATCACTTTAAACATAAAAAATATGTATGCTTTAGCCATATCCCTTCTAGTACCTCCAACACAATTATCTCTAACATAGGTAATATTATATGCTTTACAACTCTTATACAAGTGCCTAAAAATCAATTATGACTTCATATTTGATCATGTTTTTATAATTATTTATAATCCGACCGTAAGTAAAATTTAAGTCATTCCATAGACATGAGAGTGAGGTAATATAAAGGGTGATTTTTTAGCTATTATCTTTTTGGCAACAGTGGTTTAAACAGCTGACGCACGTTTCGTGTTTTGTTTCACTGTCAAACATCTTCAGTTTGGTCTATAATTTAACCATGAATCGTCTTACAAACGAACAACGCTTGCAAATTATTGAATTTTATTATCAAAATGTGTGCTCTGTTAAGAAAGTTCATTTACCGAAAAATTGTGTTCAGCGACGAAGCTCATTTTTGGCTCAATGGGTTCGTAAATAGGCAGAATTGTCGATTTTGGAGTGAATATCAGCCAGAAGCATTGCAAGAGCTACCAATGCATCCAGAAAAAGTCACAGTTTGGTGCGGTTTATGGGCTGGTGGCATCATTGGACCGTACTTCTTCAAAGATGATGCGAATCGTAACGTAACTGTGAATTGTGAGCGCGACCGTGAAATGATATCCAACTTTTTTTGTCCAAAATGCAAGAGCTTGACTTGCATGACATGTGGTTTCAACAGACGGTGCCACATGCCACACAGCACGCGCAACAATGGACTTATTGAGAGGCGAGTTCGGTGAACATTTTATTTCACGTTCGGCAACGGTCAATTGGCCGCATAGATCGTGCGATTTAACACATTTAGACTATTTTTTGTGGTACTATGTTAAAGCTCATGTCTATACAGACAAGCCCGCTTCAATTGACGCATTGGAAGACAACATTGAAGCATTTATTTGTGAGATACCGGCCGAAATGTTGGAAAGAGTATGCCAAACTTGGACTAAGCGGATGGACCATTTGAGGCGCAGTCAAGGTCAACATTTGCATGAAATAATCTTCAAACATTAAATTATATGGACCGTACTATCGATTCAAATAAAGATTTCATGCATTTTTCTGAATTTTATGTGTTTTTATTATACCCTACACCACTTCGTGGTCTAGGGTATTATAAGTTAGTTTCGCGCCAAATGTTTGTAACACCAAGAAATAATCGAGCTAGACCCACCTTTAAGTATACCGATCGGCTTAGAATCACCAGCTGAGTCGATTTAACGATGTCTGTCTGTCCGTCCGTCCGTCTGCTGTCCATCTAAGCTTGTTCGCACTCTACAGGTCGCAATTGTTGTCCTATTGCCATGAAACTTGGCAGAAGTTATTTTTTCTGACCAAGGACCATCGGTATTGAATTTGGAGGAAATCGGTTCAGATTTAGATATAGCCCCCATACAAATGTCGCTCCCGATTTGACATTTTCCGCTCTAGAAACGACATATTGTACCCGATTTTCTTTAAATTTTGCAGAACATCTTATAATCGAACTAGAAACACGTATGCAAAAATTGGGAAAGATCGGTTCAGATTTAGATATAGCTCCCGATTTGACGTTTTCCGCTCTAGAAACGACATATTGTACCCGATTTTCTTTAAATTTGACAGAACATCTTATAATCCAACTAGAAACACGTATGCAAAAATTGGGTTAGATCGGATCAGATTTAGATATAGCCCCCATACAAATGTCGCTCCCGATTTGACATTTTCCGCTCTAGAAACGACATATTGTACCCGATTTTCTTTAAATTTTGCAGAACATCTTATAATCGAACTAGAAATACGTATGCAAAAATTGGGTAAGATCGGTTCAGATTTAGATATAGCCCCCATACAAATGTCGCTCCCGATTTGACATTTTCCGCTCTAGAAACGACATATTGTACCCGATTTTCTGCAAAAATTGGGTAAGATCAGTTCAGATTTAGATATAGCCCCCATACAAATGTCGCTCCCGATTTGACATTTTCCGCTCTAGAAACGACATATTGTATCCGATTTTCTTTAAATTTGACAGAACATCTTATAATCTAACTAGAAACACGTATGCAAAAATTGGGTAAGATCGGTTCAGATTTAGATATAGCCCCCATACAAATGTCGCTCCCGATTTGACATTTTCCGCTCTAGAAACGACATATTGTACCCGATTTTCTGCAAAAATTGGGTAAGATCAGTTCAGATTTCGATATAGCCCCCATACAAATGTCGCTACCGATTTGACATTTTCCGCTCTAGAAACGACATATTGTACCCGATTTTCTTTAAATTTGGCAGAACATCTTATAATCCAACTAGAAACACGTATGCAAAAATTGGGTAAGATCGGTTCAGATTTAGATATAGCCCCCATACAAATGTCGCTCCCGATTTGACATTTTCCGCTCTAGAAACGACATATTGTACCCGATTTTCTTTAAATTTTGCAGAACATCTTATAATCGAACTAGAAATACGTATGCAAAAATTGGGTAAGATCGGTTCAGATTTAGATATAGCCCCCATACAAATGTCGCTCCCGATTTGACATTTTCCGCTCTAGAAACGACATATTGTACCCGATTTTCTGCAAAAATTGGGTAAGATCAGTTCAGATTTAGATATAGCCCCCATACAAATGTCGCTCCCTATTTCACTTTTTCCGCTTTAGAAACCACATATTGTACCCGATTTTCTTTAAAATTGGCACAGCATCTTATAATCCAACTAGAAACACCTGTGCAAAAATTGGGTTAGATCGGTTCAGATTTAGATATAGCCCCCATACAAATGTCGCTCCCGATTTGACATTTTCCGCTCTAGAAACGACATATTGTACCCGATTTTCTTTAAATTTTGCAGAACATCTTATAATCGAACTAGAAATACGTATGCAAAAATTGGGTAAGATCGGTTCAGATTTAGATATAGCCCCCATACAAATGTCGCTCCCGATTTGACATTTTCCGCTCTAGAAACGACATATTGTACCCGATTTTCTGCAAAAATTGGGTAAGATCAGTTCAGATTTAGATATAGCCCCCATACAAATGTCGCTCCCTATTTCACTTTTTCCGCTTTAGAAACCACATATTGTACCCGATTTTCTTTAAAATTGGCACAGCATCTTATAATCCAACTAGAAACACCTGTGCAAAAATTGGGTTAGATCGGTTCAGATTTAGATATAGCCCCCATACAAATGTTGCTCCCGATTTGACATTTTCCGCTCTAGAAACGACATATTGTACCCGATTTTCTTTAAATTTTGCAGAACATCTTATAATCGAACTAGAAATACGTATGCAAAAATTGGGTAAGATCGGTTCAGATTTAGATATAGCCCCCATACAAATGTCGCTCCCGATTTGACATTTTCCGCTCTAGAAACGACATATTGTACCCGATTTTCTGCAAAAATTGGGTAAGATCAGTTCAGATTTAGATATAGCCCCCATACAAATGTCGCTCCCGATTTGACATTTTCCGCTCTAGAAACGACATATTGTATCCGATTTTCTTTAAATTTGACAGAACATCTTATAATCCAACTAGAAACACGTATGCAAAAATTGGGTAAGATCGGTTCAGATTTAGATATAGCCCCCATACAAATGTCGCTCCCGATTTGACATTTTCCGCTCTAGAAACGACATATTGTACCCGATTTTCTGCAAAAATTGGGTAAGATCAGTTCAGATTTCGATATAGCCCCCATACAAATGTCGCTACCGATTTGACATTTTCCGCTCTAGAAACGACATATTGTACCCGATTTTCTTTAAATTTGGCAGAACATCTTATAATCCAACTAGAAACACGTATGCAAAAATTGGGTAAGATCGGTTCAGATTTAGATATAGCCCCCATACAAATGTCGCTCCCGATTTGACATTTTCCGCTCTAGAAACGACATATTGTACCCGATTTTCTTTAAATTTTGCAGAACATCTTATAATCGAACTAGAAATACGTATGCAAAAATTGGGTAAGATCGGTTCAGATTTAGATATAGCCCCCATACAAATGTCGCTCCCGATTTGACATTTTCCGCTCTAGAAACGACATATTGTACCCGATTTTCTGCAAAAATTGGGTAAGATCAGTTCAGATTTAGATATAGCCCCCATACAAATGTCGCTACCGATTTGACATTTTCCGCTCTAGAAACGACATATTGTACCCGATTTTCTTTAAATTTGGCAGAACATCTTATAATCCAACTAGAAACACGTATGCAAAAATTGGGTAAGATCGGTTCAGATTTAGATATAGCCCCCATACAAATGTCGCTCCCGATTTGACATTTTCCGCTCTAGAAACGACATATTGTACCCGATTTTCTTTAAATTTTGCAGAACATCTTATAATCGAACTAGAAATACGTATGCAAAAATTGGGTAAGATCGGTTCAGATTTAGATATAGCCCCCATACAAATGTCGCTCCCGATTTGACTTTTTCCGCTCTAAAATCCACATATTGTACCCGTTTTTCTTTAAAATTGGCACAACATCTTATAATCCAACTAAAAAACCTATGGTGAAAGTGGGTAAGATCGGTTCAGATTTAGATATAGCCCTCATATATTTCAACTATGAAGACATATTATGAAAGTCAACTATATGGGTCCATATTTTGGTATAACCCCCATACAAATTGGACCCCCATTCCACTCTATTACATCTCTAGAACCCACATCGTGCATTAGATCTCGATATAATTTTTCATATCATGTCATATTTCAACTAAGAATACCTACTTTGAAAGTGATCTATATGGAATCTCTTTTTAATGTAGAGCCCTTACAAATGGCCCATTTTAATTTTTACCCCCAAGAACGCAAATTTTACATCGTTTTTTTTTTCAAATTTTGAAGATTATATTATATTTCACAATACAAAGTGAAATATATGTGTCCACACTTTGGAATAACCCATTCTACTCTAATACAGCTCTAGAAACTACGTCTTACATCGGATCATGATATATTTCAACTATGAATACCTACAGTGAATGAGAAATATATAGGCCCATGTTTTGAGCCGGTGTTGTTGTAGACCTCCTTTCAAATATCGGTCCGATTCATCCTATTACTACTGTATAATTTGTATTTGTCTGCCGGAAAATTGGATCAATTATTTACCATATTCGTTAAATATGACTAAAGATGAATTTATACTGTATAATTTATATGAACTACATAAAATTGCTCCCATGAAACACCTGGGTTTAGTAATAAAAGCGATGTATATAGGCAGGGAGTGGTGTAGGGTATTATATAGTCGGCCCCGCCCGACTTTAGCCTTTCCTTACTTGTTTTTTTTTTTTGAAAAACTTTCCTATAGCTTTTAAAAAATCACCCTTTATAAGTCGGTTTAAATGAAACTTACTTTCTTGTTTTATTTCATATTAAACCTAAAAAATATTTATGTTTTAGTCACGCCCATTTTAGTACCTCCCATACAATTGTTTCTCTCCTACAGTTATTCCTCTCTTTCATTTGATACCCATAACGTATTTGCACGACTCGAAAATGTTTTAATTGAGTGCTATTTTAGGAGTTTCTATCTTTGACTAATTTTTTCAACAATTCAAATAAATGTTTGTTCGACTATTTTTGATTTACTTTAACACTTTTCTGGGTACCAATGTTCTGGATAGGTTAAACTTAAACTGTACGATTTTTTTTGCATGATTCCTAACACACCGAGATATGAGGCGTTTTGGATATAAGGGACAGATAATCTACAAGTCTCATAACTGTTGTTTGGATTAGTCTTCGCTGAACTAATTTTTGACCACGGACAAAAATATCGTTTTTCAGCAATAAAACTACAATGCAATAAATAACTACATATTTCGAAAATCAACTTAGGAATTGAATGGAAATGGTTATTATTTCCCATTGTATCACAAATAGAGATGGAATAATAAAATTTGTAAACTTTCGATAAAAACTCTAAATCTCGAGATGAACGAACGACTATCACACAATGCACGACAACTTTGCTGCCGCAATGGACACAACTGTTCATATTTCATTCACCAGTTTAGATGTCTTCATCCACCGTCGCCTGATTGTGCTGTTTTAGAATCTACGTGATTCGAATATCAGCGATCGTCAACGACCTATAAAAAGACGGCCGGCCGGATAAACAAGAAAGTAAAAAACGAACTGTAAAATTAAAGACGATCTTTGCGTGAAGATCTGAATGAACAATGGCACGAAGCGAAAGCAAACTTACTCTTAAGAACTATTTCTCTATAAAAATAAAAACTAACTATAGTCCGCAGCAATTTGAAGCACTGTCTCCAGTTATAGAATAGCCGAAGCGGAAAGAAGATAGCTGCGCGAGATATAAAACAAAATCCTAAATACATACTGGCCAAAGGACGACACACAATGAAATTCGCAGCAATACTTCTGGTATTTTTAAATATTTGCCTGGCGCTGACAGCGGGCCAACGTTGGTACGGAAGAAACACCGGAGGAAGAGCTTCGCGTGGCCGGACATACACCGATATAGCCAAAGTTATTAACCCGGATCAATATGTGTTCGTAAGAGAAAGACCGTATCCTGGACAGCCATTCTATCCTGAAGGTTGACGTTGGTGTACAACAAATTATATTTAATTAAATTAAGTTTTTTAGATTTATTTATTTTTTTTGTATAGAGGAGGTGTGTTAAGTTAAGTACAAGTACACGCACATATTGAGTGTGTGCCAAATAAATGTTTATGTGTAAAGAATTTCAATTGGAATTGAGTTATACAGTTTTATTTATTAAGTGTTTACACGTCTGCCTTTCGAAAAGTTTATTTACCTTTTTAATGTCTGTAACGAAAGTAAGTCAAGTTTAAGGGTAATTGAATTACTCACACGTTACGGAAATTATACTCAGTCGGTTAGTGTTACAAAAATATCGAAATTGTTGTTATAAAGTAAAGTAATCAATCTGTGAGTAAGCCAGGCTGAGTCAGAGTCAGAACAAAATTGTAACAGAAGCTTTTTGGTGGTGAATTTATTGTCTAGCCATAAGTATCTCAAAAACAGCGCATGAGTAAAGGAAAATGCGAAAATTATCCCTATGTTCTAGGGTTGTTCGAAACGTCTTTGATAAATAAGTAAAGGTGTTATTTTGTTCAGATTATTATACTTTTTCCAGAAAATAAAAAACAAGTAAAAACGGCGTTAAGTTCGGCCGGGCCGAACTTTATATACCCTCCACCATGGATTGCATTCCACAGAGGTTGTCGATGTTCGTAGAAGTGCAGTAATATTACAGGAAAATATAATTTTTTTTAATATAGCCAAACCAAAACAAATACAAATATTGAAAAAATAATTTTATAAATAAATATAATATTTTAATTATTTCAAACCACGCTTATAAGGCAAGGCTACCAATACGTTAATTCAAAAAATAAATATTCTTATATTTATATTTTCAAAAAGCTTAAATACCATAAATATTGGATTGGAGATAGTAGGTGCTACAGTTGGTTGTATTTCCATTCTATGTTAATTCCAAAAGTACAAATTTTGAAAATCCATATTAGACGTACATAGTGCAAAATAAAATTTGTGCCGTAAAAGAAAAAATACGAATTTGAAAAAAAACTTTTTATTTTGCGTGTCTATGCAGTCAGAGGAATGTATACACCGAATTCCATGATTCCAGCTGCGCCCATTTGGTTGGTACCATTTTTACCCCCTTGACGTTTCTACGCAATTCGAATTTCATCATTCTAACTGTAGTCGTTTAGTTGTTACTATTTTTATCCCTCTGTACCATTGTATCGAATTTCGAAAAATTCGTCTATTTTCCGTGTCTACGCAGTCAGAGGAATGTATAATCCGAATTTCATGACTCTAGCTGCGGTCATTTGATTGGTACTATTTTTATCCCCTTTTTTCATTTTAACCCCAAAAAGTACGAATTTCGAAAAGTCTGTTTATTTCAAGTGTCTACGCTATCAGAGGAATGTAAACACCGAATTTCATGACTACACCTAATTTCATTATTCTAGGTACAGCCGTTTGATTGGTACCATTTTTATCCCTCTATTCCCATTTTACCCCTTAAAAGTACGAATTTTGGAAAAAATACTTTTATATTCTGTATCTACTCAACTAGAGGAATCTACACACCGAATTTGGTGTTTCTAGCTGTTGCCGTTTAATATGTACCATTTTTATCCCTTTTTTGCCCCATTTCACCCCCTACAAATAAGAATCACTTTATGGTGCACGTTTTTGCTATAAAGGGAATGCGCATACCAAATATCAAGCCAATATAAACAGAAATATTGATAACACCTGCTTAAATACGCTAAAATATTAGGGATTATTATGGGTATTTTTAGTCCTTATGAGGGAAAAATTTTTCCCTTTGGGCCGATTTCGCCCCGTTTCAATCCCAACCGATCTACGACTATAAGACGCATTTATGGAAATTTTTAACGTTCTAGCTCCTTTCGTTTAGATGCTAGCGTGCTTTCAACAGACGGACAGACGGACGGACGGCCATGGCTAGATCGTCTTAGAATTTTATGACGATCAAGAATATATATACTTTATAGGGTCTCAGGTCGATATTTCAAGGTGTTACAAACGGAATGACAAAGTTAGTATACCCCCATCCTGGATGTGGAGGGTATAAAAATCCTTTCTTCTTACGAAGGAAATTTTTATTTGGTAATGGAAAGTATGAGAACCACACTCAAAAGTATTTCATATTCTGTGTGGGAATAATCAGCGGATAAATCAGGTATAGCGTGGTAATGTGAACGGCTACATATAGATTACAGCACTCTTCAAAAACGATTTGCCGTAAGATTTTCGTTTGTATATAATTCGCGTATACCAGAATAGTATGAGGAAACTACACCATATTGTAGATTTCAAAGAAATCAGCAGCGTCACAGACACTCTTGAAGCCATTTATATAGATCATGATCGCCCTGTAGAAAATAAAACTTAAGGATATCGTGCAAACACTCCCATTTTGAATGAGATAAAAGAGGCCATTGAAAATTTGAAGAATAATAGAGCAGCAGGCGTAGATGGAGAGACATCTTACGGGTTCACATCGAAATCGCGGCTGAACTACTATGGCCTCATATCACATTTGCATGGGACGAAGAGAGGCTGTCTATAAGTGAAAGATTGTAACAACTGGAGAATAATTACTCCGCTCAACACCCTATGTAAGATACTAGCAATCATAATACAGCGGATAAACAAGCAGGCTTCCGACCAAATAGAAGCTGTGAAGACCAGGTCAACACTGTTATTAACTGTAGCGATTGCCTGCTGCCAGCAGACTATTTTCTGCTATTACAGCAGTTTTTCTTTCACGACAGCAGTTTCTCTACAATATTGCATCAGCATTCTCAGTGCTAAAGAGTTTGTCAGTCTGCTAAATTAATTAAAATATAATAATCGATCAAAAAAATAAACGTTCATTATTTAAAAGCTTTTCAGATTGACGGCGAAAACGAGTTTAGATCGAATTCCCTTTTATATTAGCTTGGGGCAATATGTGTATCATTAAAGAGACAATTGCAATATATTTCAGTGATAATAAACTGTCTTATAGTAACCTTTATTCTAAAAAGTGTCGATAATATATATATCGTTACAAAAATATAAGAAAGACTCAACTATCATTTTTTTGCAAATCGATATTTTTGGTTATTTTAACAGAATACAAAAACTTCGGTCATAATTAGGGTTTGGGGTTTCCCGGACTTTTTTCATTTCCCGGGAAAACGGGAATGAAAATTAAAATTAACCTTTGTATAATAACGTACAGTCGAGTACGCGTATTTTTCATATCAGTCGAATCCAATCTGAATCAACAATAGTTTAAAATATATTTATATGTATATATAGTTTTAAAAAATCCCATATAAAATTCACCCATGAAACAGCGGATTGTACAACTGGTTCCAAAGAACAGGTATCTGTTCTAGTTTTGCGTGAAAGAATCTGTTGGTTCTGGGACAAACTCGAACAAAAATAATCAATGCTAGAACTAGAACAAGTTCTGTGCCAGTACAAGTTGTTCATCAACCGGTTCTTTGCAATCGAAAATTTTGCTGGGAGGGGTTACGTTTTGGCACTATGTCAGCAAATGGTCATTATTATTGTCACTAATGTAAATATATGCATTTGAAATATATCTACAATTTCCCATTTATATAGTAAAACTAAATTAGTGCTCAAAATAAACAAAAAAATATTTTTTAATATTTCCCGTATTCCCGGGAAATTTAAATTTTTTTCCCGGGAATTCCCGTGAAAAACGATTCGGGAATTCTCGGACCCCAAACTCTAGTCATAATAAACAAAAATATCGATTTGCAAAAAAATGTTAGTTGAGTCCTTTTTATATTTATATATGCTTAAAGTTTGTTTTTTAGCCGATACAAATCTGCTGTCTCTTTTTCAACAGAAAATCTGCTCTTTCAGTAGTCTTTTTGCTTTCTTTTACTGACAAATTCCTTTGAGTGTACGCATAATACTATTATTATCTCTAGAATGACGTACCCCCCATTAACCTAGTGTTTGTCGACTTTAAGCTTGCATACGACACCATCAAACGCAATGCAATATGGAAAGCATTGAGAAGAACATTATCGGAATAATAAGAGCGATGTACGAGGCTGCAGGACTCTCAGTTCTTCACAACGGGAACATACATAGGTGAACCATTCCAAACTAATGCTGGAGTACAGCAATGATGCCTTCTTTCACCTCTGCTATTTACCATCGTGCTGGATGAGTTTATGAGCGAAGTTTGTTCACAGAGGATGCATAACATGGAGTCTCTCCTGCCAACTCGAGGATTTGGATTCTGCGAATGATATTTGTTTACTCACGCACAAGACCTCTAATATGCAGTATAAATTGGAAGGCCTAGAAATATTAGCTAGCAATGTTTGACTTGAGATAAATATCAAGAAAACCAATGCCAAGACAATCAACAACACTAGCACACAAAACATCATGCTATAATGTCCGTCCATATAGTATATAGCTTCTGCTATCTAGGAAGTACAATGACGACAAACGGCGGGGCAGAAACAGACGTGAAAAATATGCTCAACAAAGCGAGAGCGCCATTCGGACGACTGCAGTCAGTATGGATAAGCTCACATTTAACCAGGCGAACCAAGCTCAAACTATTCAAGGCTTGTGTAAAGCCAATTGTGTTGTTCGGCACACAGCGGTTCAGAATCAAAATCCATCCAATATTCAATAACTTTTTTGAGTTCTAAAAAAACATCGACAAGGATTATTTTGAGATATTAACATTGGAATTGGATATATTTTAGAAATTAGCCCAAAGTTGACAACATTTCGTAATTTTCGATTTAAAAAAAATAAACTTTTTAATTTTTGTTTTCAACACTATTTTACGTATTTGCTCATAATGCGCAGAACAAAATTTGAATTCTTTTCGTACTACAGATTTTCAACTTTTTCAGATTTTGAAAATTAAAAAAACGCAATTTATTCTTTTGACTTTGTCGAACTGTTTCTCTCTCATTTTGAGAGATTTAGAAATTGTGCTTTCTTAGTTTGTAATAAATATTAAAAATATCATTTTTGAAAAAAATTATGAATAAAATACATACATATTCTGACAGGTGTGGTAGAAACTCCAATTTTTTTATGAACATTGAAATTTATCAGGTTTCTCTATCAGAATTTTCGGTCTCTGCATGACTGCTACTAACAGCAGACACTTTTCCGCTATTACAGCTGTTTTTCTGTCATAACAGCAGTTGTTTCGGTTTTGCTTAATCATTAAAAATGCTATGGAGTTTGCAATGAAACGGAAAGGACTGAACCTACCTCTTAAACTTCTACATATTTAGAGAATTTTGAAAACTGTTCGTTTAATTGTTAAATCGTTTAAATGTGAAAACCATTTAGGTTCACTATACAGTTGAGCATCGATTATCCGGGATGGTCGGGACCGGAAGCGTTCCGATAATCGATTTTACCGGTTAATTGAGGTAATTTTTTTACTCGTTTTTACATAAATGTTTGTTTTATTTATTCAATATGCACTCTTACAAGATATAATACTTATACATTTTTAATTATTACTTACGTAAGTACTTAAAAAAATCATTTAATGTGGTTTGTTTTCTCTTCTTAACCTGAATATTTTCTACCAAAAGCTTCTCTTGGACACGGTAGATTTGAATTTTATCTTGTTCTGTTCCCTTTGTTCCCGGATAATTGAGGTAACCACGGTTAATCAATTGACATACAAATATTTTCCTTTCGTTATCGATCTCGGATAATTGATGTTCCCGGTTAATTGAATCACGGATAATCGATGCTCAACTGTATTAATAATATTTTTTTAATTCGAAAACAAAATTAAAAATTATTAAATTTTAATAAAAAATAGTTGCATGTTTGTGAGTTGTTGTTTAAAAGGATTAATGAACTCCTAAAGCCTGGTATAAAAATCGAAAATCGTTTGAGCCAATTGCGATATAAAGTATTTGAATGTTTTTCATAGTTTTGCATAAGAGGTCTTTACTTTCTCATCGGATTTTACAAGAAGAAATTTGACGCTTTCGATAGATATATATCTTATTTAAAAAAAACTTATGAAATATGTGTGCCTTTATCCAGCAAAAATAAATTTTTAAACAATGTTTATCTATTTTTTTAAATTTGGCAATGTTTTTGCACATTATTTTGTTTGGAAATCGTACTACTTTACCGCTTTTTAACGGTGTTACTTAAGTTTTTATTAATACTAAATTTTTTGCAAAAATACGAAATTTGGTTATTCCAGTACACATCTCTCATAATTTGACGAATTGAGGTTCAATAAAAAAACTTAAAATTCTTAAATAAGCTATATATCTATCGAAAGCTACAGGTTTCTTCTTTTCAAATTCGATAAGAAAGTGAAAGTCGGTTGATAACCAACTTAGTTACAGGCTTATAAGTGTGCAAAGGTACGAAAAACCGGGTTTTTACCCGCAACTCAACATTTTGGGGATGTCTAGGAAATATCAAATACAGATTCTTCATCTATTCGACAATACCAACCAGAACAAGAAAAAGGCGTTAAGTTCGGCCGGGCCGAATCTTATATCCGGTAGATTAGAGGCTGCCGACTTTACAAAGAAGTGAAGTAACTACTAATATATATTTATATAATACTGCAATTGTAATCAAAAAGTGAACATGAGGGAGCAATCTTCAAAAATGTACTCTAAATATTAGGTGTATTGTCATGATTCTAGGTATATCCGTTTGCTTGGTACCACTTTTATCATTTTTTAAAATGTTGACCCTAAAAGTACGATTTTGGAGAAATACTCATATTGTGTGTGTCTACGAAGACAGACGAGTACAACCACTGAATTTCATGATTCTAGCTACAGCCGTTTGCGTGGAACCAATTTTGTACCGTTTTGATCCTAAAGGTACGAATATCGAAAGATATCTTTATTTTTCGTGTCTACGCAGTCACAGCAATGTACACACCGAATTTCATTATTCTAACTGCAACCGTTTGATTGGTACCATTTTTATCCCTTTCGTCCCATTTTCAGCCTAAAAGAACAATTTTCAAAAAAAAAAAAACTTTATGTTTCACGTCTACACAGTCAGATAAATGCATACACCAAATTTTGTCTTAAGCGGTTTGGTTGGTACCATTTTTATCCCTCTTTTCCAATTGCATCCCTTAAAAGTACAAATTTCGAAAAATCTATTTATTTTACGTGTCTACGTAATTATAGCGACGTATCAAAGGTACTTTTTTTTATCCCTTTTGTCCCATTTCATCCCCTAAATATTTTTTGTACGTTACTGGAGGAAGATACGAAACAAATTTCAAGTGTATAAAAATTGGAAATTTTCAAAAAAATGCTTAAATAGTCTAAATATTAGGGGTATTTTCAGTTCTTGTTAGGGAAAAATGTTTCCCTCTGGGCCGATTTCGCCCATTTTCAATCCCAATGCAGTCATAAGACACATTTACGGAAAATTTCAACCTCCTAGCTCATTTCGTTCGGAAGTTAGCGTGCTTTCAACATACAGACGGTCATGGCTAAATCGTCTTAGAATTTTACCATGATACAGAATATATATACTTTATGGGGTCTCCGTTGAATATTTCAAGGTGTTACAAACGGAATGACAAAGTGAATATACCCCCATCCTGGAAGTGGAGGGTATAAACACCCACCTACCCCTCCCCCAAAGTTTTTGGCCTGTCGCAATTCGGCCCAGGTCGACTTTTCGTATTTGACTCTAATCTCCGGCAAAAATGCGACCAGTTTTATCGAATAAATACAACACCATATGATTAATTTTTTTTACAATTTTATTCTGTAAATAAGAAGAAATGAAAATGCTACAATTGCCCATGACTTCGCCTAGTTACATTTAAAATGTATGTATGTGTATAAAAAATATGTATGTATGTATATGTATAATGTAAATAAACAGACTTTTGAAAAAACGAATACCCTTAAAGTTAATGTTAGTACTAAACATTATATGCCAGGAATATGAAATTCCAATTCCCATACTTCCGGTACAGTGGCTAGAAACCCGTTGCAATAGAAGAGGGAGATCAAACGACAAACTAAATGTGAAACATCTTTTATTTTCGGCATAGCATTGTCATTGAGAATACCAATGGCTTGCACTACCAGAGGTTTGACATCCAGAAACTTTTTATTTGCCAACAACATGGATAGTTCGCGTATGGATGAGGAATACTCTTCGCTGGCTTCAACACGTTCGCCGGTATAGCTGTAAAGAGATTTAGGATAGGAGTATGGATTGAACTTGTATGTAAACTGAATGTGTTTAACATGTATCTTGTCTGTGCGTCTAGAAAAAGTAGATGCATATCTGAAATACTATAGTACCAAAAATTACACCTGGCCCTTTTCGTAGACACGATAAGAGGAAACAATAACAGAAAACATACCTGATAACAGGAAACAAGGACAATATCACAATGGCCAAACAACGTGTAAGAACTTTGCGCCTGAAAAGATAAATCGAATTATTTCTTTCCATCATCTCTATTCCCTCATTCTTTGCGTACTTATTTGTTACAACATCCTTTCTGAGTCCAATAGCTCCCAATAGGCCGTCACCCCAGCCCTCTGACTGTGTGGAAAGGACCTGCAAATATCTGGACAGCATTATTAGGGGTTTCTTTGCATTTTGCGGTTCCTTCAGGAATATTTTACAACCCCATGAAATCATAGAACCCCAAACCACGGCCATCATCGGTTCCGTAGTTGGTTCAGTTTTTAAACTTTCAATTAGCTGACAAAGATCTTGCATGAATGTGATTTGATCGCCCACGGTGGGCATTTTTTCCATTTTATATAAAATGAAAATATGTAAAGTAAACAGAGATGAGTTGCGCATGATTGGCATTAATTCCAATTTCTCCAGGGACATTTGCATGATCTGCAGCAAGTTCAACCAAGTGGGTGTATGCCAATCAAGACTGACTTCGGACGACCGAAAATAGAAGGCTATACTCGATTCCAGCAGTGAATAGGTGCCGCCTATAAAAGCCTTCATATGACCTAGAGAGCATAAGATACTGCACATTAAGATATTGCCCGGTTCTGCGACATATTCCTGCCATTTGATTATACTCTCAATGTGTAGGCTAGAATAGGAAGAAAATAAGATAATCAAAAGACACTCGACAAAAATCATAATTTGGAATTTCGAAATTTGTTGGAGCGTGGAAAAATCTATACTCACTTCGATGTCTCCTCACTTTGCGTTTGCATGGGCAAAATGATTTCCAGCATAACATTCAGGGCTTCTCTTCTTTGTTCTTCGTGTGACTTGGTGGCAGCCAAAGCCGTTAACGATTGATTTAGTGTTTTAAGCAGTTCCTCGAAAGCATTATTGAACACCTTTTTGCCTTCTTTAGTCGCCAAGAGTTTGGGATTTTTAGTGGCGCAAGATCGTTGCAAACGTATCATAGACCGGGTGTATAGAATCCGTTTGGCCGTTGCATTGGATATCTGCTGCATTTGATTGCCTATTTCAGGCATCATAGCACAAGTCAATCGTATTAAACTAAAATAGAATGAGAATGAAATCTATATGATAGGAGAGAAAAGGAAGAAGGCATTTTATTTTGGACTACATACTCCAGTACTGCTCTGTCGGCATAATTCGATTCTTCGGGTATTTTCAAGATTATGGTCGGTTCGACGGTTGTACAAAACCATTTCATTAAATTCTCCAACTCGGTGTAGTCCACCATGTACCAGGGATACTTAATGGCATCCTCCAATATTTTACTGGTATTAACGTGCATATGAATGTTCGGTTCGAAGGCTATTTTTACGAAAATTGTGAAGAGTCGTGATACAATAGTGGTATGTATCGTCGGCGATATGGTTGCTAATGTATTCGTAAACCATTCATTCCAATTGATTCGTATGAATATGTGTCCCAACATGGCGTGTGATTCCGGTATGAACTGCAATTGAGAATTGCAAAAACATTTGTCTTTAGGTCGTATATGAACACAAATGTACGAATTAAAAAAGTGACCAGTCGAATAAGTAAAGTGATTTTAACTAATTGTTGGTACAGTATTAATATTAAATAAAAAATTCCAATCTCTACATTATAACGTTCCAATCTCTATATTATTGAAGTGTAAGCCCGATCGAACAAATGCAAATATATCTTTCACGTAGAAACTGTGGTTTAGTAGCGATCGTTACATAAAATCGAAAAAAACGTTTTTTTAATCGTTTTTCTTTTGACGATTTATCCAGCTAAACAAAATTTTATCACAAAATTAAAATTATATCGGAGAATGGCAAAGCATACATCAGCTTTTCATATCTAAACGTTTTTAAAATTTTGAAATTTAATTTTATTTTTTATTAAAATTACAATTATCGCCATAGGTACCCGTATTATTTTTGAAGTATAAGTCTGATCGAGGTGACTAATACCTAAAATTTAAGATAATTATGAGGGCTACAAATGTGACTTTCAAGTAGAGCCAGTGGTTTAGAAGCAGTCATTAAAAAAAATGTTTTCTTTTGACGATTTTCCGAGCTAAACTAAATTTTATCACAAAAATAAAAATGTTTCCGAGAAAGGGAAAGCATTCCACTACTTTTTTAACTACACGTTTTTGAAAGCCAAAAATTGTCTAAAATCAATACACCCTAATATAGCAAGATAAGTTTATCCAAAGTAAATTTGTAGACAAATATAGACGACCGTTAGGTTTTTAATAGTTTTGATCAAAATGTATAGGATTTTTACATTAACCGTCATGTTCTGCAGTCCGAGTCCATTTAGATTTCAAAAACGATTATAATTCGCCATCAGTTTAAGTTTTGGTAAATTTGGTGTTCATATCCTTTTAATGGCAATGGAAAAATAATGTCGCACCGCGTAGTTAAAAGTATTGCTGTTAGTTTAAAGTTCTGCATTAATTAGTATAGGGCGATTCCATGTAACGGGTGTGACACTTTTGCTTAAATATGTTTAAACATCTCCCATATTCATTAGCAGAGTCTTGTACTATATTGCCAATTGAAAATGAAAATCGGAATATTATTGCAAATACAAATATGTCTTAGCGTTTTATATATTAGAGATGTAATAAATAGAGCGTCACGGGCGTGACTTTAGCTTTGAAGAAAATCTTGAGGTTTTACTTATTTTCTTGAATTATGTAATGTTCTTCCATTACATGACTTTATTCATTTTTCCTAATCAAAATAGTTCATACACTTTCTTCTAAAGTATACGTTACCGACATCTCTTTATGAATATAGGAAATATGGGATATTTAAATTGTTTTGACGAAAATTCTGATACGACACATTCCTATATCTGGAAAAGGAAATGATCAGACCTATTGTTGTCATTTTTTTTTGAAATATAATCAAAAATATGTATTATGAGAAGTATAAACATTGCGAATGTTTATCGGTGTTTTTTTTTAATTATAAACTGATTTTGAAATTTTGCCGAAAAAAGGCCACTTTTACGTGATATTTTTGTCAAATATTGAATAATAAATAAGTAATAAACCCAATTAAAACAAATAAAGAATAAGAAAGTGTTTTCCCATAACAATACCTTTTGTAAACTCTCATACAACATATCCACGTACTCAATTTGCGGTTGGAAATATTCCCAAGGCAGTTCAGCTATGCCTTCGTGGATGGGACCATAAATATAAGGTTCAATATTGGGAACAGCAAAATGGTGAATATACCAACTGAAGCAGTGGGCCAATATTTTATGAGAAACTAATAAAAAGAAAGAGAATAGAAAGAAAACATTATAAATTTGATTTTAGAATAAATGGAATTTGATTTTTGATATATAAATACATATGTATACTTACTAGGTAAATTCTCGATGATAAACATTAACGTTTGAATGAAATTTGTAATCATTATCTTACTGGTCTTCGCATGCTGCTCACTCCAAGGATACAACATTTTACCATTGCCACTGTTCACCAACTGTTTTATCCAATTGGCCGAGGCCTGTTGTATTGTCTGTTCGGTGTAGTTAATAAGCCAAGGTGAATACATTTCAATAATAGAACCAAAAATTAAATCGCAAACTGAAAAATAACAATAAAATATTAAAACAGCTATTTACAAACATTAAACGAAAATAACTAACTTTGATCTGCTAAGAGTTCCTGGTAGGTGCATATGGCTGACACCACCACACAATGGCCAAAACATGAAAACCACATGGCCAAGGGTTGACAATAGTCCTTGTGTTTCGGATAGAGCCCGTGTAGACCGTGACTGAGGCGTTCCTTTTGGAAGTGACGAGCAAACAGCATAACCGTGTCCGTGGCGGCTTTAAGATTGAATAAAGTTTGTCGTCTAGCGAAATCCATTGAAATCTCTTGAATTTTCTGCTGTGTTGTGTCCATAGTGAACACCTCACAATTATATTTCATTAACAAATTGTTCAACAGATCTAGCAATACTACGGGCATTAGCTTTTTCTCTGATATACGATTCAAAACCATTTGCATAACTTCGCCATAGTGCTCGGGAAAATCATAATCAAAGATATGGACTAAATGACGACGAAATTGATCCTGCAGAAGACTAGAGGAAGGTTGAGACCATGATTCCAAGCCTTGCAGTACCATTTGCAAGAGTTGATTGATATCGAAAAGTTTGGGACCAAATGATTCCAGCCATAGAATTAAATCGAACTGAAATTATAGAAACAGAGAACGGAAAATATAAATGTTAACCGATTGTAATTGGTAGTCTAGTTGGGAATGATATTTTCATATTTGTCTGTGGAAAACAGACAGAAAGTTGTTTTGTTCGTTCGTTCTCATAGACATCACTTACCTTAGAAAATAGGACAAACAAAGTTTTAGTATCACAGAGTTTCAAATGGGAATCAATGAGAAAATGATACATTTTAAGAAAGTATGGAGGACGCGTCTGACATGGAACAAATACACCGGATAGAGACTTCAGCAAATTGGGACGTTTCAAAGCCAATTCTAGAATCTTCAAGCCTTCGTTTTCTTGGTTTTCTTGGATGAAAACCTATAAAGAAAAAAAAAACAATTAAATGAGATTTCTTTCTCTCTCTGCAAAATGTAACTCTTATCTTACTCCCAAATCATTTAATAGTTCTGTATAGAATTTATTTGTGGCATTGAACTTCATCGTTATTTCCGTCATATTATCGATGACATGATAGAAAAACGTAATACCGGTATTACTTTTCAATTGATCGCCAACATCATGCTGCGACACATTTGCTCTGGTCAATAGCAAACGTATAATCTGTCCAATTTGGCCAACACACCGGGCAAATTCTTCAACGTTTTCGTTGAGCATCTCGTCGACGATTTTGTCATGTCTCTCGCGAAACGCATCAATTTTATGCTGTATTTGTTCATCTTTACGAATCTTCTCCAATGTAGTTACGATCCTAGCCGGACTGGAGCAACGGCGATTGAAGACCAAAGAGTTGCAATTCTTAATTTTTATCTCTTCATAAGGCACCATTTTATAAAGTTGTACAATGCAATCCATGTAGTTGCGATTGATGGCATTCAATTCGGATGTTTTAAAATGGAATTTGCTGGAATTAAACAAGTTTGGAAAATTCTATTTAATTTTTCTTAGCATTCGGCCTACTCACGTAGCTGTGCTGGTTAGTACTTTCAGTTTGTCCTTTAATTCCTTAGAAGAATTCGACGTCACAACTCGTTGTACCATCAAATCTGGCTTTACGTATTTGGGTGGAGCTAAATGTTTGTCATAAGAACTTAAATGGGATTTAATACGCTGAATGGCCGTTGATTTAGCCTTCGACTGTATGGGACTGCGTAATTGTTTCATAGCCTGAAGACGGAAACATTTTCGAGCCCATTGATCGGCTTGGTAGCGCTGCTCCTTTCGTATTGAGGGCAAATACAAAAATTCTGTCCAATGATTCTGAAAGGTGGAAAATTAGAGCGGGCTAGGAATAAAAAACGCCATTTATACTTACAGTGTTACCGGCGAAAATTTCTTTTAACTTTTCATTATTGTATTGCGGAGGATATGAGTCTTGGTCTTGTGACATTTTATTGATGGCAGTGTCTTCTAACCATAAGCTATAGGTTTTCATTATTCTAAAAGAAATGCGAAAATGGAGAGAATATAATCAATAAATAAAATATTAAAATAATAATATATTAACAAGGTATTTTATCAATTCAAAAAACGACAAAGGCTCAAAGAACCGTAACCAAATCAATTCCTTGGCCACGGATAAAATAGATAGAGATAATACGTGAATATTTTATATATAAGCTAATAATTTTATTTATATGCTAATTATTAAAATATTATGATAAATACTATATTATAAATATAAATACTATATTATCAAATATTTCAGCCCATTCTGTAAAGAGCAAGATTGTTGGGCGGATCCTCGATCAACATATGGCTCTTGAAATTCTAGATTTTTTTCTGTAACTGAAATGGCGTTTCCACCAACATATCCAAAGAAAAAATGGCCAATCATGCCACCGCTCAAAATCCACTCCACTCTTTGAGGATTCATTGGCGATCCCATCCCCAGATGACCGCCGATATGAAAATTCGACACCCAAATATAGCGTCTAGCAGCAAAAAAAATTCATTTCCCTCAAAATTTCCTAATAAATGACTTACTTTGTACAATTTCGATAGTAATAACTGAAACCATCATCCTGGGCATGCCGTTTCGCTTCATTGTCGTACAGAGTTTCGGCAGCCTTCAATTGTGTCTTGATCTTTTTCATTAGCGGTACATTGAATTCATAGATTTTATCAGAGATGCCACTAGTTTGTTGGAAACTATGCTCGTCATAGTTCACTGGTACACGAGACAAATACAATTCGAAGAATTTCTGATTAGCAATAGGAAAGAGAGCATGATTTATGTCCATATTTGCCACCAGATTGGCGTATTTATAAACCACCAACATGTGAGCGGGATAAACCGGTCTTTTGGAGATGGACAAGGTTTTCTGTGTAAAAAAGAAAAAGAAGCAAATGTTTGGAACAATTAATTGGAATTATTCCCCACTACTAACCTTTAAAACGCCATCCATGTTCGTGCTGGTGCCAGCCGAACTTAACTGCCGCAACAGTTCCGACCATATGAACGAGTCTTGAGTTTTAAATTCTATTTCTAATAATACCATGGCCAACCAGGGCTGGTAGGGCGACAAAACCGGTATTTTCGATTGATTTCCCCCAAAGAGGCCCTTAAGACTGGACATCTTATTGGTTCCCTTCCAGTCAGTACAATCCTTGTAATAGTTATTGAAAAATTCCACACACTGTATATGGGCATCGGGAAATTGATAGGCCACTCTAAGGATCTTATCAAGCAAATATACCACGTAGGTGTTTTGCCAATTCGGCAAGGCGGTTAAACTGTTAAGCCAAACGTTTATAAGGTTCAAAGGTGAAGTCAAACCATAACTGGAATAAATAAACAAACAATTGTGATGTTTTTTATTAAAGAGGAGATATCTATTTACTTACTTGGTATACGAGGTGATTTGATGATGTATCATATTGTCAAGCAACTCCAAAACGGGACCCACTGTATTCGGGTAGACCATATCTTTGGCCATTTTCAAATAGGTCTTATCGGCGTTCAACAAAGTATTTAGAAGAGCATGAAATTTCTCTGCATTTCCCAAAGTATCGGGGGTTTCCAAAAATAATGGTACTATCAATTCCAGACATCTTATAACGGCAGCATGACGATGATCACTCAGCAAACGCTGCATTAACTCAAATCCTTTCTGGCAAATCAACGGTATAGAGTGGCCATGCAGCGACACCAACATGGCTACGTACAAGGACAGCGGTCGGTTTTCATTTACGCCCTGCTGTATCATATCGATGCGCTCCAACTCAGAGACAAACATTAAACCATCCGATGGATTCTGTAAACAGCGCTTGATTGTTTCCACATTTTGGTCCATTACATGCAGACGCAACAATGACACGATGCTCCAACACCAGGTGATAAATTGCTCCCTAGTGGATTGTGTGAAATCAATTAGACTCGATACTTGTCGCACACTCTCGGATATACCGGACAATCCCAAAACTTCGGGTGTATGTTTATTCGAAGCCTCCGTTATAAGACAGGCCATGCGCACGTGTATGTTGTGCGGCAAGAAAAGACGTCCATCACAATCGAACGACCAATTGAGATGACTGATAACAAGACGCGCCAACATATTCTCCGGCGATCGAAAATCGAAATGCAGCAACCAATTGGAGATTACCTCAAAACTTTCCATCGATGGCCTCCAATTTTCCAAGGGCAACGATTTGAAAAGATACATAACATTTTCACAATCGTTGAAACGTATTTTCAATTGGGTCAATAGGCTTGACATTAAATCCTCATAGGCTAAAGTTAGATTGATCAACATGTCACGGGCTGTTTTATAGCAGATATCACGGGTATCTGCATTTAGGTAACCAATCTAAATGGACAAACATAGGGTTTATGGTTTTGTTTGCTGGTTGTCTTCAGCAATCGCAACTTACATGGAATATGTGCAGACATATTGTTTTTATTAAATCCCAGTCTTTGGTCGCATCCCTGTCGTTGGCCATTTCAAAGAAGGCTTGCAGCAGATAGTAGAGATCTTCATCGGACGAGTCAGCATTGGCTACATTGAATTTAGCCCAGAAATCGGAAGCATTGAAATATTCCATATAATCTGAAAAGTATTTGTGTGGTTCTTTGTTTAGTTGATCCAAAGTGTTAGAATAGAAGTGGAATTCTTATGGCCGGGCACCTAAACCATTATTGCCGGTATACAATTATGTTTTGAACTTGGTACACTGTTCCCATAAATTTGTCATAATTTTGAATTCACTTTAGATCTTTCATAGATGTTATTGAGAAGACTGTCTACACCATTTTCAATTGTAATTCAAAAGACACCATTTGAAATTCAAAAATTTCATTTTGAGATTCAAAAATATCAATTGAAATTCAAAAATTTCATTTTGAGATTCAAAAATATCAATTGAAATTCAAAAATTCCATTTGAAATTTAAAAGACACCATTTGAAATTCCAAAAATATCAATTGAAATTCAAAACTCGTCATTTGTAATTCAAAAGACATCATTTGAATTTCAAAAGACGTCATTTGAAATTCAAAAGACGTCATTTGAAATTCAAAAATGTACACAAAACTATTTAAGCAAAATGTGCATTAGGTGGGATACCATTTATTTATATACCGTCACAATACCATTATACCATTTTTTAATTTGGAAATTCTCCAGTTTACAAAACAGATTTAATATTGATAAACGGATAATAATTATTGCATAGTGTACAATTAGTACCAGCTCAACTTAATCAATCAACCTAAGATAGAGACTAATGTGTGGGAGGTACTACAAGGGCCGTGACAAATCATACATTCATTGAGGATAAAATTTTTGAGTATTCTGGACATCCGTATAGAAATTATAATAACTTTAACTTTAAGTAGGTTAAGGTAATATGTGTGGGAGGTACTAGAAGGGTTTGGCAAAATCCACCATATTTTTTACATTCAAAGTTATTATAAAAATGTATCAAATATCAAAACATCCGCGTGGAAGTTATTTTCCGCGTACGAAGTAGCAGTTATTTGCTAGTCTTTTATAAATAATATATCGTTTTACTGGTGAAGGTTAAAAACTATATCCGAAATTACCGACTTTTATACATATATTTATAAATATTGTCTACTTATTAATTCATGAAATCTGTTTTCTAAACTGCAGAATTTCCAAAAGTAAATAAATGTTACCCCATCTAATATACATTTTGCTTTGTTTACATTTTTGAATTCCAAATGGAATAATTTTTGAATTTCAAATGACGTCTTTTGAATTTTAAATTATGTCTTTTGAATTTCAAATGCTGTCTTTTGAATTAATTAGAGTTTTGAATTTCAAATGATTTTAAATGTTTTTTTTTTTGAATTACAAATGACGTGTTTTGAAGTTCAAATGACATTTTTGAATTTCAAATAGAATTTTTGAATATCAATTGATATTTTTTAAATTTCATTTTTTGAATTACAATTGAAAATGATGTAGAAGATCCATTTTCTCATTGTGTTTTTAATATATGTAACTCCAACTCTGTTTTGACCTTGAATTAGTTAGTTTAATTATCCTGATTGGTTGGGGTGTACCATTCTAGAAAATATATAAACCTTTTACATTTGCCAATTTCAGCAAAAAAAATGAATTCAGGACCATTGCGCGCGCTGTGGTAAAATTTCAAGATACAAATACATATTTGCTTTATTTACCCTCTTCTGGCATAGTAAAATCCGCGGGAAAGCCAACATTCAAATAATAGAATATTTGCCAAACAGTATCAGCTTCCATTGATGAAAATGGCAGTGATGAGAAATATTGCCATGTGGCCAAATTGCGCGTACGATAAATGTAACTGCACGCTTTCAAAAGCAGCGCATTGGTTTCTAGAGCGATGCGATCACATGTCGCTTTGTCTTTGGAGAGATTATTTTGTCTGAAAAATAAATTCAACATAATTACTTAATATATAGAATAATAATAATATCACATTATCAACACTCACCTAAACAGCTCATAATAATCCGAAACATACTGCAGCGAGTGTCTCATCAGTCGGCCCAAACGTTTGGCTAATTGTTTGTAACGCTCTGTACTATAGGTCAACATTCCCTCGCCAAACAGAGAGATGAGTTGTGAAAAGAAAGCCACGACTTTAAGAATTTGCTGGGTGGATATTAAATCCGCCTCAATAATGTAGTCGTCTAAGAACTTTTCAATAGTTAAAGCTGATCTATAAATGCAAATGCGGAATTTAAAATAATCTTTATTGAGATCTGAGGCTAAACACGGGATTCGAAATGATTTATTTTTAATAGGTAAGAAAATAGAATGTTACGAAAACTTATTTTGGAATTAATTTTTTGTTTTGTTATGAAACATTTTAATAGATATGTATACAATTTTGATAATAAATAGAAACACTTTTCGATTTCTAATGCCGTGATTAGCCCCCTATCTGCCAGCCAACCTGAATAACTCCTCGAATGGCATTTGATTGAGTAGAGCAATTAAATCGCTTTCCTTGAGGCCCACACAATCACCGGAGGCTGTATGACTGTCTTCGCCATCGGAATCAATAAGTATCCAACGTTCCTCTTTAGCTGGATCGGTGATTTCCTTTTGAGACTTTACTTTGATTAGTTAAAAAGTATATATATGTGTTTTTAGTCGAATATTTAATATATACACTCCACAAATTTTTAAGAGTCTTTCCCGCCCAAAGGCGGATGGGCTCAACGGTAAATAATTCAATGTGTTTCAATCGGAATAACATTTGTCCTGTTTTATTTCAAGCATCGATAAATAAGAAAATGTTGACCTATTTATAGATGCGATATAATTTTCAAATGTGGAAAGTATGTATTAAAAACAAAATATTACATTCACCTGGGTAAATTGTTTCAGATATTCATTTCTCTTCTTGATCGGCATCAGCAAAACCTGCAATACCGACATGCAATGATTGATTTCCGATGAATTCAGTTGCAGCGGCACTTCATTTGTGTGTGCCGTGGGCGTTGAGGCAATCGGTGTCAAGTCTTTGGCATTGCAGGGTATTTGAAGGAATTCACTAGCCCAAGTTCCCACACCGCTGGGACAACGCAAGATATTAAATAGCAAAAACCAGTGATCTTCCTTAGTGGCCAGTCGCAAATGCAGCGAAATCAGTTTTTGAAACCATGACTTCAGATCTTTAGCAAAATCCTTGAAAATGGCAAAACAAATCATAAAACATTTCTCAAAAATTTTGAAATCAAATATTTCAAATATTTTATTACAATATTTATTAAAATATTATTTAAAATATACATTTTATTTGAAATACTTACCTTATTTGGTGATAATTTCCTGGAGAAATGAAATAGGATACTTAAAGCTCTTCTTATTTGTGCTACAATTTGTAGAAGATCGTTATCCAATTGCGGGTGTAACTTTAGAGGACCCTCCAATACGTGCTCATGTCGTTTAAGAGGAAATACGGTGATTTCATCAATCATCTGATCAATCTGTGCAAAAAGGGTGAAAAGTAATAATGAAAATGTTCATTTTGTCCTATTTTGTTATGATTTATCCTCTGGAAAATAATAATCTAAATAATTTATTATTGTCATTACTAGGGCTGTTCTTTTTCTTTAAGCCGGGATAACAAGATGCGATTTTTTCATTTCATTTTTCTCTGGATAGTTAGTTATCCAGGCTAAGTAGAATATTTTATTATTTTTATACCTTTTTATGATAGACACACCTTTCTATTTTTGTTGGCGATAACACTGTGCAACAAAAAGAAACTTTTTCGAAAACAACAATATTCTAACAACGGATTCTGATACGTGAATCGGCGTTTTAAAAATTTAAAAAAATGGGGGTCATTTTAGAGGTGGTGAATATTTCCACAGTGTAATATGAACAATTATTTTTCCCATTGAATGAAAAATTAGCGTTTTATTTTCTTTTTTGTTATAAAAGTTTAAGGAAAAAAACAGTCATACTCTTAGGCTCAATCCTAGGAGTTAGGCTCATGGGCATTGTGATATTGCAAGATATGACTCCTTGGCATCGTTAGAGCGGTAGGAGCAAATTTTATAAAATCTGTAGTTTCACTATGGTGTGGAGAGACGGTAGGTTTATTCGAAAAAAAATGTTGGGTAGGGAAAATTAACTTTAACCACTCTAGGGACGACTCCGATGCATTTTTAGGACATTTTGTTTGCAAATTTTATAATTTTGGGTCAAAATTCGGGATAACGACTTCAATATTAAGTAAAAATCCCATATTTATAGATGTTTAGCTCGCCAGCGGATGTTTCTAGAGGTAACTTTTTAGCACCACACAAATGAGATCAAAATTATAATAAAAATTAAAAAATAACTGAATAAATATTACTCTGTGTTCACCGATAAATAAGCAAACATAAATTTCACAAATTTTTTATGAAAAATATATAAAACAAGGTTTTCCAACAGGAGGTGTTATTTTGAATGACCTGGTATTTGGGTTGCTGTCACTTTTGAAGCTTTTATTCTTTGACATTTGACAAGTAGAAACTACGCCATTACTAAAAATGCAACGATACACGCTTCAACAGCGCATTGAAATTATTAAAATTCATGAATGAAAATGATCCGGAATTCCATCGAAAAATCATCTTGACTGATGAGGCCTATTTCCACCTCGGTGGCTACGTCAACAAGCAAAATTGTCGCACCTGGGCGACAATTTTTTTGTTGAAAAATCCTGTATATTAAAAATAATATATGGGGCAGGTCAGCCTTGCATTATTTGATTTATTTGAAACATCATTTTAAAAAGGTAAACAAATAAAATTACAATATTGGTATTTTCACAAATTCTATTAAAAGTATGAAGATAAAGTTCACACAAAAGTATAACATTAATGGAGTTTGTGTTCCGCAATCTCTGACAATTTTGAACAGATTTTTCACCCTTCAATTGCATTTGGGAATGAGATACTTTTACCTAAAGTTTGCAAGTTTAAACATGTCGTAGTTGGAAGTTCACATCCAGTCTGTCATACTGTTGTTTGTATACCCTCCACTAGGGTATTATGTCTTTGTGCATTTGTTTGTAACATACAAAAGGAAGCGAGATAGACCCATTGTTAGTATACCGATCGTCTTAGCATCACTTTTTGAATCGATTTAGCAATGTCCGTCTGTCTGTCTGTCTGTCCATCTATTCTTGTAATCAAAGTACAGGTCGCAATTATTTTCCGATCCTAACAAAAAGTGGCACAAGTGAGTATGGCGGTCCATGGACGAACTCTATTTAATTTGAAGCAAATCGGTACAGATTTAGATATAGCTCCCATACAAATGTCGCTCCCGATTTCACCTTTTCCGCTCCACCACATATAGTACCCGATTTTCTTTATATTTGGTACAATATCTTATAATCCAACTAGAAAAACCTATGCTGAAATCGGACAAACCGGTTCAGATTTAGATATAGCCCTCGTACAAATGACGTTCCCGATATGACTTCTTATAATCTAGAAACCTCATATAGTACCCGATTTTCTTTAAATTTGGCACAACATCTTATAGTCCAACTAAAACAAGATCGGTTCCAGATTAGGTATAGCCCCCGTACAAATGATGCTCCCGATATGATTTTTTTCGATCTAGAAACCACATGTTTAACCCGATTTTCCTCCAATTTGGAACAACACATTATAATCCAGCTAGCAATATCTATGGTAAAAGTCGGTAAGATCGGTTCAGTTTTAGATAAAGCCCCCATACAAATGTTGATCACAAATGTTAAGCCGATTTTGGCCAAACTTTACAAATTATATGTCACCTATAAACATACATTTTTTGTCAAACAGATACATTTATAGAATATCTTGAAAGAATTTGCAGAATGCGTTATAGTTTACATACATTATGACACTGGGCCACAATGGTCCATGATTATGACCCATATAAAAATCCCTATTTCCCCGAATTCAATTGTAATGGGGTATAAAGTTGAGGGTATCATATAGTCGGTCCTGTGCGACTTTAGCCTTTCCTTACTTGTTAAATTTAGGTTAATGGCTTAAAATTGGAATTGGAACGAATCACAGCGGAAGATAGCAAAAATAACCGATTTTATAGCATTAAAACATGAGTAGTTTCTGATGAGGATTTGATTTTACTGAAATAAATAATAAAAAAATGTTAATCCACTAAAAATTACCGTGGAAGTTCTTTGAATTTGTGTAAGTACGGCGCTGCTTTTTCATTTATGTTAAAGGAGATTTCAAGTATGAAATTAATCTTCCGTTTTCCAACAAGCGTCTGTTGGGAAAGGTATTTTCCTTCGGATAAAACTTTAGATGGATCAATATTCATAAGAAGTTTCTTAAAACATTTTCTAAAACTGGCTGATTTTAAGAAATTGAATTTTCTTTTTTGTTCCTGTTATTGTAAAATATATTTCATAAAATAAAAACTGAAGAAAAGTATTTTCCCCGAGATCCCGAAAATCGGGTTTCAAAAATCCCGGGATTTGTGAATATCAATCCCGTTTGACATCACTAATTGTGATGTACTTATTAGGTGTGTTTTTCTTTAAGCCGGGATAACAAGCTGCGATAACAAAAACGTTAATAAAATTTTAATTTTTTGCTCAAAATAAAAAATTATTTTTTCACATTGTCGCCAACTACAATGTAAATGTATGTATCAAAAGAAATTTTCAAAAAAATATTTTGTGTCGACTTTATTGGACTTAGCCTCGATAACCATAATTTGGACCTACACTGGATAATTATCCAGGCTAAGTCAAAAATTTTTAACACAAAATAATTTTTTCAAAATTTGTTGTCACACACCCATTGATATTGCTTTTGGAGACAATTTTAAAAAAGAATTTTTTATTTTCAGTGAAATTTTAACATTTTATTTAGATTTTTGTTATCGCAGCTTAGTTATCCAGTCTTAAAGAAAAACAGACATATTATGTAGACCATCTATATATGGCAGAAGTAATTTGTACAGTGAATATTGTGGTTCGTACATTTACTAAGTACAGTACTGGGCCAGTGTGTACAGTACTGGTTGTTGAGATAACGCGGCGATTTTTTTTTGAATAATCGCTTATCTCGAAAAAATTCAGGGGAGCCAAAATAAGTATGTTTTTGTGGTAAGCGGAAAAAGATAATTTCAAACAATTTTAAATGCACGTAGCGTTTTATGCCATTGCTAATATATATTGGTGGTACTTTTAAATAGAGAATTGCAGGAATTTGACCACAACGTCATCTCAAAATGAGTAATAGGAATTACACAACGGATCACATAAAAGAATCTCATTTAAAATGAATATAAACACAATATATCCCTTTTCTATTATGCTTTAGAGCTACTTTCGTAGAAAAATATTTCTATCCATATGATCATACTTTGCAGTTGCCTTATAAAGGGAACAGTCGATAATGCGTGACATTAAAATTGCAAAAATATTGATAACAAAGCAGTTCTCGAACCAATAATAGGATGACTCACAAAAAAGTGACATTTATGTTTTCTACAAATTTTGAAATTACTTTTGTGGCCGTTGCATAATAAATACAAGACACGAGTCTATATTACTTTTTCTATATAAACGTATATATTCTATATACCATTTTCGTTTGCAGTTAGTGAAGTGCTAGTTAGTGAAAATGGTGATCCACCCAAATAGTCTAAAGTATTCTTTGTAGGGAAAACCAATCATCATCCTTATCTTGATATTACATATTTTAGGCGAATATTACCTTAATTTTAGTTATTTTCGTTGTAATCAAATTGCTTGTATATGTATTTGATATTATATCAAATAGTACAGTCAAGGAGGATGTGGCTGCCTCTAAATTTTTCCCATCAACTTGAACAATGCTTTAATAAGAAAAAAAAAAAAACAATTCTGTTAGTTGTTATTTTCAGTTTTCAAACAAACAAAACCTACTTATAAGTCACAGTTTCTCGAACTTCCACATTATCGCCACATCTGTCGGTAAATGTCTTTGTTATGGGCACCTCGACCCATATATGTTCTTGGGCTGCAGCGGCCTCTTTACGAAATTTCTTAACATCATGTAAATTCATAGTTAATTTACTTTGGAGATGATAGTATTCTTGTAGAGCGGCAAAGAGTGGGTCGTTTTCGTATGTTTCCAACAAGGAATTCATAAGAAATTCCATTTCAAATTGTTGTACCATAGATAATTCAGCACAATAATAGTATTGATAGAGTTGTTCCTGGGATAAAGCTTGTATTTTGCTGGAAGCGGAGCGAGGAACTTTATAAACAACTTCCGTAATAGATTCTTCATGTTTTAATGACTGCAGTTGTGGATATTGAACAATGCGGGAAGAGGTCAGCGCTTCGCTGGGAAATGATGTGCTTTCTGAATGTGTTGCAGTTAATGCCGGTGGGGCTGACGGTGAGGCTGCTATATGTTCTTCCTCTTCTGGAAGACCAGTACTTTCAGCTGCTTGTAGTGTTTCTTCAATTTCTTTATTTTCTTCGCTGATTGCTGTGTTCTCGTTGATTGTCTTCTCTTTTTCTTTATAATCTGAAGCTATAAAGCACTCTTGAGTCACGATATTATCTATTGTGGCGGATGCAGCATCCATTAGTTCTTCAATGCCGGTTGACTTTCGGACCTCCTCCTCCTCCGTCACATCTACCACCACTACATCTTCACTAAGAAATCTTTCTGATTCATTTTCCGATTCTTCTTCTAACTCCACCAGTGTCGTCGTTTCTCTAGTCTTTGTTCTAGACTTTTTTGATTTCTTTAAGAAATTGGAACAAGTTTTAGGGATTTTTTTTATTTTGTGCCTTCAAAAACACTTACGCTTTTCTTTGGCTTTTCCAAAGTCGCCATGTCGTCAGCTTTATGACTGGGCTATATCGTATATCGGCTATATGTATATCGCTTTTTAACTTGATAAAAACAGAAAACTAATGAAATTACGATTCAAGTGCAATGGATTTTCTTGCGGAACAACAAAAACATTGCATCTATGCAAAAATCCCCGTCTTTTTGCATAAAACAAACAAAACATTCAACAATGACCGATAACAGCTGGATTAACACTGTGGTAAGTATGCGTTAGTGAAACTCGTATCGTAGGTGAGTAGGAATGTGTGCAAACGTGTCGTGTGCTGTATGTGACGTTGCATGCGAAACAATGAAGAGTTTACACTTAAAAAATGTATAAAGTGCTTTTCAGACATACAGATTTGTTGCATAACTTGGAATCAGAATCTAGTTCTGTGCAGTCTTTGGTTTGCGTGGCCGCTCTCGCGGGATCTTCAAGTAGTGCCTTAAGGCACCGTTTTCACAGTGTCGTAGGCACTTGCCGCTTCTGTTGCCAGTGAGCGGCAAGAAATATAAAAGGTATGTATTGAACTGGTATGACAAAATTTAAACGAAAATAGTTGTCAGCTTACTACAAATTAAATAAAATTTATAAATTTCAAAAATCCGACCAAGTAATTAATCATAAACTCAAATCAAACAGCTGTTTTCTTAAAAACACATTCGAAAACAAAATGGTTCCCTTCGGATATTGTCGCAAAATCCGATCAATTTCAAAATATGCGACCATACTATAACGGCCGCTCAACTAGCCTTTACGATTGTACGTCTAATTCAACGTTGAATGTAGGGTTGTATTTTCATAATGACGACGTGACAGAATCTGGCAGCACTCTTATTGTTCACAGCTGTTCCAAAACTATTAATTGTTTTGGTACATTCCATTAGAGATTATAGGCTGCCGTAGAACAAGAAGAAAATAACAAAATATTATTGAAATCCACAATGAAAGTATTTAATTTATATATTTTTGATAAATTCGGCACATTGATGTATTATGCCGAATGGAATCGTACGAAAAAATCTGGTTTAACACAGGAAGAGGTATGTAGGGTTGTTTTCAATCTACTGGTCGAGATTCATAATAAAAATAATTTCTTTTTTAAATCCAAAAGGAAGCAAAGCTCACCTATGGCATGTTGTCCTCCATCAAATCATTTGTTAGCAAATTATCTCCACATGACCCGCGGGAAGGGTTCCTATACTACAAAACTAATAAATATGCATTGCATTATTTGGAAACGCCTTCAGGTTTAAAGTGAGATAACCAATTTGTCGGTCATAGAAAATTTATTAAAACTTTAAAATTTGCAGGTTTGTTCTAAATACCGATACTAATTCGACAAATGTTAAAGAGTTGCTGCAGCAAATCTACAGTAAGATCTGGGTGGAATATGTGGTTCGCGATCCATTGTGGACGCCCGGCACGCCTGTTACATCGGAATTGTTCCAAACAAAATTAGATGAATTTATAAAGCAATCGCCCATATTCGGTTTAAGAAATATATAATAATGATGATGACAACAGACTAGGTGTATATTTTTCAATAAACATTTCAGAAGGCATATGCAAAGACCCACAACTAATTGGCAGGCACTTTCCTATTTCCCAAAGGAGGAAAGATATTTGAGTGGTTTCCGCTAATAACCGCTAATGTGCAAACATTAATATGTTCGGTCTAGTAAATCAGACTTTTAAATACAGTAAAAGAGATACGGGATAACTCCTGAAAATAGCATAATTATTCATACATGTCTGTTAATCGTCTTTGTTATCGGTTCTATTTGTGGTTTTCACCGCTGATTTTGAGAAGTGAAAATTCTACTACGTATAGCAAAAATTAAAAGAGTATACATTTTAAAGTAAGCGTGATGAGTGATTATCCAGATGAGGAAAATCCTAGACTATTAGCCAAGTAATAAATGTTAACATGCCATTTTTTTAATTTTTTACTAAAATTTCAATTTTTGCCGAAGGTACCTTTAATATTTATACTCTCATTTTGGAAATATCCGTTACCAATAAGTGCAATTAAGGAGTGAAATATTGTTGAATTCAAAATGTTTTTATCAAGATAGATGGATAGAGGACAATTTTGTTTCTTTTGGGTGTGTTGGATATAAAGTAACAATAAAAGTCAAATCCAGAGCGAAATTTATATGGAATATATATAAATCTGAACCAATTTGCTTCAAATTAAATAACGTTCGTCCTTGTGACAATTTTTGTTTTCACCACAAATGTTTCTAGTTCAATTACGAGGTACTTGACGCAAATCGAGTAAAATATTTAATTTTTAGAGCGGAAAAGTCAAATCGGGAGCGACATTTGTGTAGGGGCTATATCGAAATCTGGGTGTTACAAACAAATGCACAAAGACATATTACCCAAGTGGAGGCCGAATATGTCCGTGTGCGATAAAACTAACCCAGCAAGCAAAGTAATACGAAAACGATTCGAAATCGTATCGCCTAGAAGAAAAATGATATTGCGGCAAAAATCATGTTCGTATTGCGGAAGTTACCTCACTTAGAGAAGTTTGTGCGGCCAGGGCGATACGCCAAGGCAATACTTCCGGATGATAAATTGGCGATATTGCCAGATTATCATCCGGAAGAAATATAGATGATATTGCCAAAATATCACCTGGATGATAAAATCGGGATATCACCAGATAACCACCTGGAAGACAAAAAATCAATTTTCACAATTACATATTTTAATTCAAGCAAAATTAATAATTACAAGAAGCGGCGAATAAAGACAAACAACAAAGAGTTACAAATTAAATAGGTGGACAATAGAGAAATATAATGCAAATAGTACGCATATAATATACCACTGCTGTTTTCGCCTTATGTTCTTTATTATTTCGGTCTTTCGCATGTAAAAAATGTTTCAAATGGACTTATACCTGACAATGAAATGCATATGTACAAGCTATTTTAATAAAATTCCGCTTACATACCTATAATTGCACAAATGAAGTTATACTTTTGAATCGATAGCTTCTCCTTGGTTCCCATCAATGTAAATTGGGTGACCAAGGTCAGTTAAAAGCTTTTTGAGAGCATGTCTTATCAAAACTGCATGTTACTCCTCCAATTCGTTTTGAAAACATTGTCTCTATGAAATGCAAAAAATGCGAATGTCTGATAAAATATACCAAAGAGATGTGTATCAATAATCATCTTACGAGATGGCTTTTCATTTAGAATTTCAACTTGCAGCTTTCCGTTTACTTATACCGTGTTAGTTCATTTTGCAATGTACCAATAAAATGTGAAAACATACACGAATTTACAAAAAATATAGATTTCCCAACAAGCAAAGCAATACGAAAACGAATCGAAATCGTATCGTCTAGAAGAAAAATAATATTGCGGCAACTATCATATTCGTATTGCGGAAGTTACCTCACATATAGAAGTTTGTGCGGCCAGGGCGATACGCTAAGGCAATACGAAATCAATACATCCAGATGATAAATCGGCGATATTGCCAGATTATCATCCGCAAGAAATCTGGATGATATCGCCATAATATCACCTGGAAGATAAAAATGGGATATCGCCAGATAACCACCTAGAAGACAAAACCGCAATTTTCCATATTTTTATGTTTTTCATATTTCAAAATTAATAATTACATAAAGTGGTGAATAAACAAATACAATAAATAACCTCATACTCAGAGTTAGAAATTAAATAAATGGACATCACTGCTGTTTCCGCCTTATGTTCTTTATTATTTCGGTCTTTCGCATGTTTCTGGTTAATCAAATGGACGTTTTTGCACATGGGCTCGGAAAAGAACCAAGGCATATGCCTGAAAAGAAAACAAATCAAATGCATATAATACAAGCCATATTATTCAAAATTCCGCTTCAATACCTCTGAATGCAGAAATTTTATAATTTTTAGTCGACCGCTTCTCCTTGGTTCCCATCCAAGTATATTTGTTGACCAAGCGGTCAATTAAAAGCTTTTTGAGAGCGTGTCTTATCAAAACTGCATGCCACTCCTCTAATTTGAAAACATTGCCTCTGTGAAATGCAAAAAAATCTTTATGTCTGATAAACTTTTGTACCCAAAAGATCTGCATCAATAATCAACTTTCCAGTTGGCTTTTCTTAACTTGTACTGGTTTCATTTAGAACTTGTAGCTTCTCTTTTAGTTATTGCGTGCTAGTCCATTTTGCAATGCACCAACAAAATATGAAAAGAAACACGGATTTCTAATGAAACATATATTTTCTTTTATTATTTTCGAAACATTCATACGAAAAATTACAACAAAATCAATATCGCCAACATTTCTTCAAAATGATACAAGGGTGATAAGAAAAAAATTATTTTGATGAATTTCATCAAAATGATAAATGGAAGTTATTGCCGCAATATCTTCTTGGTGATATATCATCCAAATGTTTGTAGGGTTTCTTTTATTATTTCCGAAACATTCATACGAAATATGATAACAAAATCAATATCGCCAATATTTCCTCAAGATGATAGAAGGGTGATATGAAAAAAAAAATATTTTGATGAATTTCTTCAAAATGATAAATGGAAGATATTGCCGCAATATCTTCTAGCTGATATATCATCCAAATGTTTGTAGGGAAAGCATATAAACATATTTATACTAAAATTCTGATTTTTTCTAATATTTTGTTATGGCGTAGAATTTTCCGATCTACGTTTTCCCATACATTTTCTATGGGATTAAGATCAGGAGATTGTACCGGCCTTTTAAGTACAATGAACACATTTTCAACAAACTCATCCTTAATACATTTATCAGTGTGTTTTCGTTGTGCTGATATATCACTTCGTTGTGTTGATATAGCATTTCTGCATGTCTTTGAGTGGATCTGAATGTTACTGAATCACCATTTTTAAAATCACTTATATTTTTTCTTTTAACCGTCTGTAATTGCAATAAAATTCAAACATCCGTGCTCGATTTTTGTCTGACATTTCCACATAGAAACATTGTTTTAGGAACAGTCTCCAAATTGCAAAAAAATATTTTTTTCTTTCCAAAAAATATTTTTTGCTGGCACGAAAACGATAAAAAAATAGGAAAATATTATTTTGTTCTATTTTAAATAGCTAAATACTGTTTATAGACGTAAAAGAATTTTTTAATAAAGTTATGATTTTTAATTTTATTTTGTATAAATAGCGCGAAAAGCTCCTTTACAAGTTATATAAAATAATATATTATTTTGTAATTACTGCCATCTTCACAGAGAAAACAGTCCTTATTGGAAAATGTATGTATGTATGTAGTAACCGTTTGAAATGTGTAGTAACCATCTCAAGGTTTTCTCTTTATTTATTTGGTTTATTGATGTTTTACTTTTTAAGGGAAAAACTTGAAAAGGTTGTTAATGCTAAACTAATTCAGGTATAATTGTATAATTTGAAGTATTTTTAACATTATAATATATAATAATATATTTAACATTCAAATATCTGCATCCTTTGTGAATTGAAAGTTCTGTAAAAAGGGCAAACGATCACGAAATAAAAAGCTGAGTATGTGGTTTGGCTACTAGTGACCTATGGTTTCAGTTATATATATTATCGTTCTTAGGATAGGGGAAAATAATTTTTCGCATGGTGACATACTTCGCTTGCTTATAATTTATTTTAAAGAAATTGTTGAAAATTTGTTTGTCGAAATTTATATATTTATATATCATACCACAAAAACTAAGATTTTTTTAAAATGACCTTAGGACAAAATTCTTTATTTTCGATCCCCACCCTAAAGTCTACAGTTTCGCCAAATGGAAAGGTACAAATTTGCAAACTTTCATTTAAATCGGATAACACAAGCAACCTTTAGGTTCCGTTTCACATGGAATTAGTCATAATGACAACAATCAATCCCATTAAATGTTTAAATATTTCGACTGATTGTCTAATGAAATTTAAGAGAAATTAAACAAGTAAAAACGGCGTTAAGTTTGGCCGGGCCGAACTTTATATACCCTCCACCATGGATTGCATTCCACAGAGGTTGTCGGTGTTCGTAGAAGTGCAGTAATATTACAGGAAAATATAAATTTTTTTAATATAGCCAAACCAAAACAAATACAAATATTGAAAAATTAATTTTATAAATAAATATAATATTTTAATTATTTCAAACCACGCTCATAAGGCAAGGCTACCAATACGTCAATTCAAAAAAATAATTATTCTTCTATTTATATTTTGAAAAATATTTTCAAAGCCATAAATATTGGCAGATAGTGGGTGCTACAGTTGGTTGTATTTCCATTCTATTTGAATTTCAAAAGTACAAATTTTGAAAATCCATTATCAGACGTACATAGTGCAAAATAACCTAACTTCATGATTCAACCAATTTTTGACGTAAAAGAAAATGTACGAATTTGGAAAAAAAAACTTTATTTTGCGTGTCTATGCAGTCAGAGGAATGTATACACCGAATTCCATGATTCCATTTGGTTGGTACCATTTTTACCCCCTTGACGTTTCTACGCAATTAGAATTTTATCATTATAGTTGTAGTCGATTAGTTGGTACTATTTTTATCCCTCTGTACCATTGTATCCCTTGAAAGTACTAATTTCGAAAAATTCGTCTATTTTCCGTGTCTTCGCAGTCAGAGGAATGTATACTCCGAATTTCATGACTCTAACTGCGGTCATTTGGTCGGTACTATTTTTATCCCCTTTTTTCATTTTAACCCCAAAAAGTACGAATTTCGAAAAATCAGTTTATTTTCCGTGTCTTCACACTCAGAGGAATGTATACTCCGAATTTCATGACTCTAGCTGCGGTCATTAGATTGGTACTATTTTTATCCCCTTTTTTCATTTTAACCCCAAAAAGAAAATTTTTTGAAAAATCCGTGTATTTTACTTATCTATGCAATCAGAGGAATGTATACACCGAATTTCATTATTCTAGGTACAGCCGTTTGGTTGGTACCATTTTTATCCCTCTATTCCTATTTTACCCCTTAAAAGTACGAATTTGGAAAAAATACTTTTATATTATGTATCTACTCAATTAGAGGAATGTACACACCGAATTTCGTGTTTCTAGCTGTTATCGTTTAATATGTACCATTTTTATCCCTTTTTGCCCCATTTCACCCCCTACAAATAAGAATCACTTTATGGGGAATGCGCATACCAAATATCAAGCAAATATAAACAGAAATATTCAAAAAACATGCTTAAATACGCTAAAAAATTAGGGATTATTATGGGTATTTTTAGTCTTTGTGAGGGCCGATTTCGCCCCATTTCAATCCCAACCGATCTACGACTATAAGACGCATTTATGGAAAATTTGAACGTTCTAGCTCATTTCGTTTAGATACTAGCATGCTTTTAACAGACGGACAGACGGACGGACGGACATGGCTAGATCGTCTTAGAATTTTATGACGATCAAGAATATATATACTTTATAGGGTCGCAGATCGATATTTCAAGGTGTTACAAACGGAATGACAAAGTTAGTATACCCCCATCCTGGAGGTGGAGGATATAAAAAGTTGGATAAGTCGGAAAAAAATATTCACTGGTTACATACTTACCACCGTTCCTTGAACTTACATGGATAAGAAAAACTCGTCGTGTCGGTGTCTTATCCTTTTGACTTATCTTTTATATAGCTTTATTATTTTCTTCTTTGTGTTGTAAGTCTTAAGAATACGATTTTTTTATTACAACATTAATATTCGTACATTTATATATGTAGTTATGTAGTAGGTATTTGTACACATGTGTAGTTTGTTACATACTATTTGGGTGTGTGTGTGGAGACTGTCTTCTGTACTATCGTATCTGCAAAGTACTTAACAATTACATTACATACCCACACTCATGCATACCTAATCTGTATATGTGGCTGTGTGTATAAGTATGTACCTAACTTACACACATACTATTAAGATACTGAAAACTTTTGTATTTTGTATTGTCTTTTATTAAATTTTTACTTGAGAATAGATTTTGATAATGGATAAGTAAAGTACTCTTATAGATATATATTTGTGTATGTATGTTTGTATATAGTCGGTACAATAACAATATAATCACAATGTCTTTATGGCTGTTTTTCTTTAAGACTGGATAACTAAGCTGCTATAACAAAAATCTAAATAAAATGTTAAAATTTCACTCAAAACAAACTTTTTTTTAAATTGTCGCCAAAAGCAATATCAATGTGCGTGTGAAAAAAATTTTGAAAAAATAATTTTGTGTTAAACATTTTTGACTTAGGGTCAAAGGTAATTATCCAGTGTAAGTCAAAATGAAGGATACCGAAGCTAAGTCCAATAAAGTCGACACAAAATATTTTTTTTGAAAACTTCTTTTGATACATATATTTATATTGTAGTGAAAAAATATTTTTTTATTTTGAGCTAAAATTTAAATTTTTATTAACGTTTTTGTTATCGCAGCTTGTTATCCCGGCTTAAAGAAAAACAGCCCTTTTATATCCTCAATCACTAGAGTAACGCGTACTATCTACAAACGAGTATAGTGGAAATAGTAGATATAGTAAAATGGTACTCGTATTATTCCTAAACTAAGGTGGTTATTTTCTTTCATATGTCTGAACTATATGTATGTACACAGAGAAACGATTGTGTGAGTAAAATATTGACTGGACTTATTAAATCTTCATCTTGTCGCCAACAGCAATATCAATGTGTGTATGAAAATAAATTAAAAAAAATAATTTAATAATACTAATATTGGGCCTAGCCTGGATAGTTATCCAGTGTAAGTCAAGTTTATGCTTATCGAGGCTAAGTCCAAAGTAGTCAACACTAAATATTTTTTCGAAAATTTGTTTTGATACATATTTTTGAATTGTAGTTAACAATTTTAGAAATTATTTTTATTTTGAATAAGAAATTAACGTTTTTCTTATCGCAACTTGTTATCCCGGTTTGTTTACATCAATTTTGCAGATTTTCTGATGTTTTTTTTTAATTTTTTGTTGAAATTTGCTGACAGGAAAAACGTAATTGTTTGAAATTTTCTTGCTTGTGCAAAAAAGTGTTCTTCAAATATGATATGACTTTTAATCGCAAGAAGCCGACCATTAGAGAATAAAACAAAAATAGGGGGTTTCTATTATTGTGGGGGGTTTTTGTGCCAACAAAAAGAGTCATAAATTCTACATTTAATCATAGATTTTTTTTTTAAATATGTATGTGGGTATTGTTTCATGGCTAGATATTTTTATTTTATTTTTCGTTTGTTTCATTTCGATCTGTAATCAATAAATTTCAGTTGAACTGGGATATTGTCTTGGCTCAGGACATTTTAGCATCTATATTTTATAGAATGCAAATTTATTTACATAATGATTTCTGACCTGTGATTTGCAGGAAAAAAATAATTTAGACCCAACATTTTTTTGATGTCCAAATGTATAATATCTGATATAATACTCAAATGAATTTAACTAATTTCAAGTTTATTTATTTTTTGGATCCCAAATTTTTTGCGGATTTTTTCATTTCTAATTTGTTTTTTGTTTTTTTTTTTTCATACCTTTTAGCTTTCATTAATTTCTTCTTGGGTATTATTTCTTTTGATTTTGGGGGTTATTGTGTTGTGCCAGAATTATTTATTTTTTCTTGGGAGTAATTACATATCGCATATATATGAGTCATTCCATTTTAACCCGAACATAAATTTCGCGTGGCTCCGCTTATTCTGAAAAGCTATTATTTTAATTAAAACCAACATTTGTATGTGGTCTAAATCTAAATCTGAACCGATCTAACCCATTTTCACCACATGTGTTTCTAGTTCGATTATAAGATGCTGTGCCAAATTTAAAGAAAATCGGGTACAATATGTGGTTTCTAGAGCGGAAAAGTCAAATCGGGAGCGACTTTTGTATGGGCGCTGTATCTAACTCTGAACCGATCTGACTCGCTTTCACCACTGGTGTTTCTAGTTGGATTATTAGGTGTTGTGCCAAATTTGAAGAAAATCCGGTAGAGCGGAAAAAGTCAGATCGGTAGCGACATTTGTATGGTGTCTATATCTAAATCTGAAACGATCTTACCCGCTTTCACTACAGGTGTTTCTTGAACCGATTTGTCCTTACCAATTTTTGTTAAGATCGGGCAATATTTGCCACCTGTACTTTCATTACAACAATAGATCTACTCAGAAAGTGATTCTAAGCCGTTCTGTATAATAAACTATGGATCTAACTCGTTTCCTTTTGGGTGTTACAAGCAAATACACAAAGACATAATACCCTAGTGGAGGGTATACAAAACTATGGATAAATACTTAATGAATATACACTTCGCTAATCAGTTTTTCTATCCCAATTTTTTCGTTTAAATCCCATTTTTTGTATGTCGGGTTACTGTGATTTTTTCGTCTCCTTTCCGGATTATAAATATTAATATTTTGATATAGAAGTAAAACATTAAACCTTGTATATGAGAATCGCCTAATAGACGATGTCTTCAATATTTAACGTTTTTGTATTTTTATCCCCTGTCTCAAGATAACGTCGAAGAAGCATGGAAAAATAATATTATCCACAAAAAATGTATATCCTCACTCTCAAAAATATATATGCTCACTCTAAGAGAACATGTGTATGGAAGGACTTACATTTTGCTTAGCGCCAGAGTATGTTTGTGTGAGTTATTAGAAGTTTGTGCCAATTGGACTCAGCGTCAACATTTGTTAATAATTGAAAAAACATGATCAAATATGAAGTCATATTGGATTTCAGGCACCGGTAAAGGAATTATAAAGCTTTCAATTCTACCTAGGATAGAGACAATTGTGTGGGAGGTATTTGAAGGGGCGTGGCTAAAGCCTAAATATTTTTATAACCTCCACCTCCAGGATGGTGGTATACTAACTTTGTCATTCCGTTTGTAACACCTTGAAATATCGACGTGAGACCATATAAAGTATATATATATTCTTCATCGTAATAAAATTCTAAGACTATATATCGGATTTATTGTAACCAAAGTTTATACTACTTTGTGTGTGAGGTACCACAAGGGGTGTGGCAATATCGCCCATATTCCATGCGAATGTAGCCTCTATAAAAGCAATGTCAAATATCAAATTTCACAGTATTCCGGTCATACGTATATAAGTTATAACAGCTTTACGCATTTTCGGGTGATTTGTGTGGGTGGAACTGGAAGGGGCGTGGCAAAACCCGCCATCTTCAGTACACTTAAAGTGATAATGAAAACATTATCAAATACCAAAATATAGCTGATTCCGAAGATCCGTATGGAAGTTACATTAGTTTTAATTTAACATGGGAATATGGGTCATTTGTGCGGGAGGTACCAGGTAATTAAACTAAGTTTGGGAAAAATATTACCATGTGCAATATTTGATTTGATTCCTTAGCTCCTTTAGAGACTTATCGCGTACACCAGCCAGCCAGCCAGACGGACGGACGGACATGGCTCAAACAACTTAAAAAGTTGTGAAACGGATTTGGTCCAAACATACTCTGGGTCTGAAGTCGCTCCTTCAATGCGTTACACTTTTTCTGTCCCAAATGATATATACCCTCCTACTCTGAAGAGTGACGGTACAATTATTCAAATTTTGATTGTGAACTACATATTTTTCAATTTTAATTACAAAATTCAAAAGACACCAATTGACATTCAGAACTCGTCAATTGAAAAGTTTCCATTTGAAGTACAAAGTGATTATATGAATTTAAAACGTTTCATCATTTGCAGAAATTTAAATTAATATCCTTGAATTTCCACTTGTCTCTTTGCATTTCAAATGGAAACTTTTTGAATTTCAATGTTAATGTTGTGATGTGTATAGTTGACCTGTTTGATTTTAATGGTTTGTATTATTGTCAACTACTGTCCGTCTTTCCTATTCTTGTGTATGATATTTCTGTATATGTATGCGCATTTGTCTGTGTCTGGCTTGTAATTTAGTCTCTTTTTAGTAAGAACGTCCGTAATGTTACTCTCTTCTGTTAATATGTCTACGTCGTCAAAGTTGGGTGTGTGTCCAGTCAGTGCACTGTGGGCTGCAAGTGCAGTTTTTATACCCTCCACCTCCAGGATGGGGGTATACTAACTTTGTCATTCCATTTGTAATACATTGAAATATCGACCTGAGACCCTATAAAGTATATATATTCTTGATCGTCATAAAATTCTAAGACGATCTAGCCATGTCCGTCCGTCCATCTGTCTGTCTGTTGAAAGCACGCTAGCATCTAAACGAAAGGAGCTAGAACGTTCAAAATTTCCATAAATTTGTCTTATAGTCGTAGATCGGTTGGGATTGAAACGGGGCGAAATCGGCCCAAAGGGAAAAAATTTTCCCTCACAAGGACTAAAAACACCCATAATAATCCCTAATATTTTAGCGTATTTAAGCATGTTTTTTGAATATTTCTGTTTCTATTTGCTTGATATTTGGTATGCGCATTCCCCCTACAGCAAAAACGTGCACCATAAAGTGATTCTTATTTGTAGCGGGTGAAATGGGACAAAAAAGGGATAAAAATGGTACATATTAAACGACAACAGCTAGAAACACGAAATTCGGAGTGTACATTCCTCTAACTGAGTAGAGACATAATATAAAAGCATTTTTTCCAAATTCGTTCTTTTAAGGGGTAAAATGGGAATAGAGGGATAAAAATGGTACCAACCAAATGGCTGTACCTAGAATAATGAAATTCGGTGTATACATTCCTCTGATTGCATATACAAGTAAAATAAACGGATTTTTTATAATTCGTACTTTTTTGGGTTAAATTGAAAAAAAGGGATAAAAATAGTACCAATACCAGCTAGAGTCATGAAATTCGGAGTATACATTCCTCTGACTGTGTAGACACGGAAAATAAACTGATTTTTCGAAATTCGTACTTTTTGGAGTCAAAATAGAAAAAGGGGATAAAAATAGTACCAACCGAATGACCGCAGCTAGAGTCATGAAATTCGGAGTATACATTCCTCTGACTGCGTAGACACGGAAAATAGACGAATTTTTCGAAATTCGTACTTTTTGGGCTTAAAATTGAAAAAGGGGATACAAATAGTACCAACCAAATGACCGCAGCTAGAGTCATGCAATTCGGAGTATACATTCCTCTGACTGCGTAGACACGAAAAATAAACGGATTTTTCGAAATTCGTACTTTCAAGGGATACAATGGTACAGGGGGATAAAACTAGTACCAACTAAACGAATACAGCTAGAATGATGAAATTCTAATTGCGTAGAAATGTCTGGAATCATGGAATTCGGTGTATACATTCGTCTGTCTGCGTAGACACGCAAAATAAAAAGTTTTTTTCCAAATTCTTACTTTTTCTTTTACGGCAAAAATTATTTGAATCATGACGTCTGATAATGGATTTTCAAAATTTGTACTTTTGGAATTAAAATAGAATGGAAGTACAACCAACTGTAGCACCCACTACCTTCCTATATTTATGGTATTTAAGCTTTTTGAAAATATAAGTATAAGAATATTTATTTTTTCTTTTGAAATAGATAATGGTATATATATAATTAAAATATTATATTTATTTATATAATTATTTTTTCAATATTTGTATTTGTTTTGGCTATATTACAAAAATTATATTTTCATGTAATATTACTGCACTTCTACGAAAACCGTCAACCTCTGTGGAATGCAATCCATGGTGGAGGGTATATAAAGTTCGGCCCGGCCGAACTTACCGCCGTTTTTACTTGTTTGCTCTAATGGTTTGACAAACTGAAAAGAGACTAAATTGCAAGACAGACACAGACAAATGCTCACACATATACAGAAATATCATACACAAGAATAGGGAAGACGGACAGTAGTTGACAAAAACCTGTGAAAGTGGAAAGATCGTTTTGTTTTTAAAATGTAATTATATTAATTGTTTAAAAATTGTTTGTATATTGATTGTTATTCTTATGTATATTTGTTTAGTGTAACGCCCCTGAGGATGATCGACGAAGTCGTTCGAAATATCGGGAACAAAATTGAAAAATAAAATAATAAACAAACAAGATCTTGTTCTCATTTACTTGAGACCTTAAGCCGGACAATAATACAAACCATTTCAAAGTTAATTTCTTTTGATATCTGCGGAATTTTTAGTGATATTTTGGATTTTCAATAGGACTTTTTTGTATTTCAATTTCAATTCTTGTTTTCTTAAATTGCAATTGAACAAGGTATAGTGTCCAATGTTTGCGTGAAATTATTGTTTAGCTCCAACAGCAGATTTGGTGAAAATGAGTGCCCTATGCTTTTTTAGACATAGATATTCAACTTGGCGAACCACAGTGACAACTGTTTATAAATATTAAGTTGAAAACTTTACTTTTGTTTTATGAATGCGCCCAACATATTTCGGTTATGTGAGTTATTCCATGTCAAGCGGTACGATTTTTGACCTCGATAGCTTCCATTGTTTTGAATGTATTCTTCTCAGAAAAATATTGGAAATGTATTTTTGTAAAAAGATTAGAAAATTATTTTTCAAGGGGTGTGGCATATTTAACAGTGAAAAAAAATAAGATCATTTTTTTCAAAAAGTGTGTTCATTCAATCACCTGTTATAGCTGAAATACTTGACCGATTTTAATGTGTTAATGTTGTTACAATTTTATTTCTTTTATTTTGATTTTCGCAATGATTGCATTAAAAATAACACAAACACAATCTCCTCTTTGAGAAAAAACTTGATTTTTAGGGGCCGTGTAACATTGCTCTATCTTCAAGTTGGTAAATGATATAGCGAAATATTCATAAAACGAACCATGTTTTCATAACAGGTGCGGGGGAGGTGCATCTTTGTTCTCCCATACAAACTGGCCCGGTTTAATAAATATATATTTTGCAACAAATTATTAGTTTGTTACAGAACACTGTACTGACCACAAATGTACGTTTTTTTTTCTAAGAAGTTCTATTAAGTTTATTTTTCGATTTTTGTTCAGCTAAAAATAATAATAATAATAAAAAGTAGTTGGACATTCCTTTGTCTTTGTATTTTGTTAAAAAAAAGAAAACTACATAATTTCAGAGGATACACACAGGGAATATTTAAATATTATTACATTTTTAATTAGTCCAATCAATTTCTTAATTCAACATTTGTCGACCAATCATTTAGTTTCTACTTGTTGTTGTTCCCCGTGTACTCGTGTAAGTATCTTACTTAAATTTGCCTAAAGAATAAATTAAATTCCTATTTGTAGAAGGTATTTATGCTATAGACGAACATCTTTTTTTGCTTTAAATTATAAAAATATCATATTAAGTAAATATCAATTAAGTCACACCACACAACTGCGGTTGTATGCAGCGGAACAATGGTGGCGCGGGGAGGAGGCAAAGGCGGCGGTAAATCGTGAGAAACCCGGTTTCTTAAATAGTTTATCTGAGATTCTTCTTTAAAAGGCAGACCATCGACATCGACATCATCATCATACATTGTCCGACCGATTGGCATCAATTGTCTTCAACTTGTTGTTATCGTCTGCTGGTATTGAGCCAGGAAACGTGGACGTGGTTGATGTAGGGGGACGCGTGGAGGTATTGTGTGTTTTTGGCATTTCACCGTAGACGCCAACGCCAGCGTCAGCGCCTTCATAGAGATTAGTTGTAGCTGTAGTTGTGGGTGATGGGGTCGTCGTCGTTGTGTTTGGAGTTGATGTTGGCGATGACTTTGTGAAAACAACTTCCATGGGATTTTTCCCTTTGCCATTATTGCCAACACCAATTATAATATTGGCTTCATTTTGAGGCTCGAAAGCGTGATTAATTTTGGCACTGTTACTAATGCCAAGAGCACCACTTCCACCACCACCACCACCACCACCAGCACCATTGGCATTGGCACTAACACCATCGACGACACCATCGGCACCTCTGCTTCCTCGGTCGCCTTGGCGGACCACACTGCCATTCGAGTCGAGTACGGTAACGACCGTGTTGACATCTTTGACATAGTAGGGCTTGTCGCCGCTCCAGTAACGTTGGTAAAGTCTAAACACAACTGGATGCAGTAGTTTCGCATCGTAAGCGTCCTTAGGGTCCTGTGTCAAATAACTACCTATGTAGCCAATGAGCACAGTCAGCGCTGTGCCTATGAGACTGTAATACATGTAGCTAATGGCATACATGTGCTGCAGTGGTGTCCTGAAATGAAACGGAACGCAAAGAGAAAGAAAGAGAGAGAGAGAGATTTGGTTGTTGTTACTGTATGTGTGTGTATGTGTGTACGACATGTAAAATAATAACAAGGACATTGACAACTAACTGGCATCTAGCAACTAGCAATGAAGCAACAAGGCATCACTACTACAACAGCAACAAAAAAGCCCCAGCCCTACAAACGTAGTAAGAGGCGGCAATTTGTTCCAGTCAACAGAGTATCAGTCCGTCAGTGCTTAAGTTCTTCAGTTGCCCAAGTCCGACAAACAATTGTTGAGACTTAGAGAATGTGATTTTTTATTACCGTTCTCCAACAGCTGCTGTTGTGGTGGGCGCCGCCGTGGATCCTGCCAGATTGGCCAATGTCAGAGTGTCGTTTAACATCACGTAATTGCTGTTCGCACCACTGGTGCCGGGGGCCACGGTCGGCGAATGTTGCATCAGCCAGGATGATTGAGCGGGCAAAAAGGAGTATTCATCGTTTGTCGGTTTATGTATCGATTGTGAAAAAGTGAAATTTAAGCAGCCCTTTAGGAAGAAACAGAAACAGACAACAAAAGAAGCAAATAAATGTAGTTACAATCTACTCTATAGTATATGCAAGTAATATTGGGTGTCTGAAGTAATTTATGGCCATCTTGTTGTACAGGCAAGATTCATGCCATGTTAAAAGTGTCGCAAAAAATCATTTTAGTCATCAACTATTTATAAATATGTGTCCTTAATAGCAAGTCATTACATTAAATGAATTTCCTTCATAATGTTTATGAAGCGATTTCAGAAAAGATTTTTCGTAAATTTGGTGAATTTTTTCTTAATGAAAAATGAAATATTTCATACAATTTTTTCATAAACATTTCATATAAAAAAACATTTCATAAAACAAAATTGTTAAATTAGTGAAACTTAGTTTCACTAATTTCATTAGATTAAAGAAACATTTCTTAAAGATTATGAAATATGCCGTAACCAATAAATATGAAATATTTTATGAAATATTTCCTGACATACTACTACATTTTTAGTGTGTCGACTTTATTCGGTTGAATGCTAGCAATTCTCATTTGTCCTCTGTTAACTGTGACATAAGTATGCATCCTGATTTAGTCAAAGACATACTCATTGCAAAGAATCTCGCAATGATGGTGTGTGTGTGTTGATTGGTTAGTCAACAAGTTAGACCTTTTTTGGTTTTTTGTTTATATTGGAAATTTCAGTATAAATTATTAACATTCATGAGACTTTTTCATCAAATTAATTAAGTTGCTTTATAAAATCTGTGAAAATTTTCATAAATTACGAATGAACTGGTATAACAAAAGTTCATTGAATGAAGAACTGCATTTCACAATTTCTAAGAAATATACCATAAATTCTATGACACTTTTCATTGATTTGTGCTTTATGAAACATGTTTCATAAATTTTATTTAATTAATTTTAAATTTAATTAATTTAATTTTATTAATTTAATTTTTCACTGAGGTCAAGACAAAATCATAAATATTATGTAGATAATTCTTTCAGTGTAGGACGAACGAACGAAAACGTTAATAAAAGGTTACTTTTTACTCAAAATATCATCGTCGTCCATCTAAAGGGTGTCCCAAGAAGAACGCAATTTTTAAATCTGGCAACATTCGAAGTGTCATTGTTTGACATTTGAACAATTGTTATTGTTTGTTAGTAGAAGGTACGAGGTTAGTAAAAATGGAGCGCTACACGAATGAACAACGCATTCTCATTGTGAAATTGTTTTACCAAAATGGTGAAAGTTTTGCGGCTACAGTTCGCAAATTGCGATCAATTTGGGGTCACAATAATGCTCCAAAAGAGTCAACTGTAAAGAGATTAATGGATAAATTTGCCGAAAGTGGGTCTGTTAGTGATGTAAAGACAACAACGCGCCATCGACCAGGTCGATCGACCGAAAATGTCGCAGCTGTACGTGATGATGTCGCTCAAACTCCATCCACCTCAATTCGACACCGAGCTCAGCAAATTCGTGTCTCCAAATCCACTTTGCAGCGAATTTTGACGAAAGATTTGCATCTTCATGCATACAAAGTTCAATTGACTCAGGAACTGAAGCCAACTGACCATGGACAGCGAAGGGAGTTCGTTAATTGGGTATTGGAGAGACAACATGAAAATGCTGATTTTGCCGATAAAATCATCTTCAGTGACGAGGCCCATTTTCATCTTGATGGCTTCGTCAATAGGCAGAATTGTCGCATTTGGGGTGCGGAAAATCCTCGAGTGATTCACGAGAAGCAAATGCATCCTCAACGTGTCACTGTGTGGTGTGGTTTTTGGGCTGGAGGAATCATTGGACCTTTTTTTTATGAAAATGAGGCAGGTCAAGCGCAAACAGTCAATGGTGTTCGGTATCGTGAAATGATAACCAGTTTTTTCTTGCCTAGAATTGAAGAAATGAATGTGGAGGGCATGTGGTTCCAACAAGACGGCGCCACATGTCATACAGCCAGAGAAACAATTCAATTGCTGCATCAGTCATTTCCCGGTCGTGTTATTTCGCGTTTTGGAGATCAGAATTGGCCGCGTAGACCGTGCGATTTAACACCATTAGATTTTTTTCTTTGGGGTTTTTTGAAGTCGATGGTTTACGCGAATAAGCCGACGACGACTCAAGCCTTAAAAGACGAAATTGGACGCTGCATTAATGAAATACCGCAGCATTCATGCAAAACGGTCATTGAAAATTTAATTAAAAGATCGCGTGTATGCCAGCAAAGCTGCGGCGGCCATCTGCACGATATATTGTTCCATACATAACCTCATTCTGTCTACTTTACGATATAATAAAGTTTCACGATTTTTTCTTAAATATCTGTGTTTTATTTAAAATTAAAAAAATGCGCTCTTCTTGGGACACCCTTTACAACATAAATATTTGTATTAAAACAAATTTTCAAAAACCATAAATTTGACTTCCACTAGATACTGGATAATTATAAGCCCAACATTTTAAAAATAAAATATTTGTTGTTTGTATGTATAGTTGGTCTGTTATGTTGTATGTCTTGTCATTTATTTTGGTTCAAGACCATAGGTTGTGCCGAAGTCTTCAGCAGAACCCAAAAATAGCAAAGAAGGCAAAGTGAGACCTTTATTGTTGCAGCTGAAAGTTGACTGCGCAGTTTCGATGGGCGCTACACCATCTCATCAGAACTTTCGCAACGTATGTATGTCTTTGACTTAAATCAGGGTTCATATTAGTACCAGCGGTCACATATTTCTAATGAGAAACGCTGATAAACAAAATATTCCACCGAACTAAGTCGACACACTAAAAATCTCACTTTGCCAATTCAATGTTGTGCATGTGCTCGCATCGCTCGCAACAATGCAAAGGTTGTTGTTGTACGGTATGCCCCGTCTTCACTGTACCTCGTGTGTATTGTTGTTGTTTGTATGTATAGTTGGTCTGTTATGTTGTATGTCTTGTCATTTATTTTGGTTCAAGACCATAGGTTGTGCCGAAGTCTTCAGCAGAACCCAAAAATAGCAAAGAAGGCAAAGTGAGACCTTTATTGTTGCAGCTGAAAGTTGACTGCGCAGTTTCGATGGGCGCTACACCATCTCATCAGAACTTTCGCAACGTATGTATGTCTTTGACTTAAATCAGGGTTCATATTAGTACCAGCGGTCACATATTTCTAATGAGAAACGCTGATAAACAAAATATTCCACCGAACTAAGTCGACACACTAAAAATCTCACTTTGCATTTTTTAATTTGTTTTTATGTTTTATAGATTTTTTTAACTATATTAAAAATTTTTTATTTTTTTTTCGGCGAAGGTACCTTAAATATTTGTACTCTCATTTTGCTATTATAAGTACGACAATACACGGTTATATGTTAAATTAAAGGTACTCATGATGGCTACAAATATTGCGAATTATACTTTCACGTAGAAACAGTGGTTTAGGAACAGTCAAAAACAAACAGTCAAAAATTTGGGAAAAAAATAATTAAAAAAAATATATATTTTTGCTGGTACGAATAAAATCGTAAAAAATAGAAAAAGTGGAAAAAAAGTATTTTGTTTTATTTTTTTAATACCTAACACTTTGACGCAAAAACAATGTTTATATGTAAAAAATCTATGGATAAATGTAGAAGTTACGAAACTCTTTGTAGGCGCAAAAGATTTGTTAAAATCATATTTTGATTTAAACTGGGATATTCCTCTGGCTTAAGACCATTTTGCATCTATATTTTATAGAATGAACATTTATTTACAAATGGCATGGCGACATTTATTACTTGGCTACACACTACCACTATCATGATTTCCACCCTGTGAATAGATTCGTCATAGCAGGCCTATTTAAGTAAATGATACTCACAAACGTATGAGAAGCATTTTTTAAACGGATATTCCGCAAGTGAGTTGTGCTTCTCATTCGTTTGTGAGAATCATTTACATAAAGAGGCAGGCAATGTTGTTGAAAAATCGCTGCGAAGCCATCTGACGAAGTCTTTCACAGGATAGAAAATCAGTATAGTGGTAGTGTGCAGCCATATTAAATAAAGATGCAAAATGGTCTAGAGCCAGAGGAATATCCCAGTTCAAATCAAATGTTGATTACACTGTCCGGTAGTTCATATTACACTTGAACCAGATGATATACGTCTGAAGCTATAGGTAAATTGGCGTTTTTATTTTTTCATTTCCTCATCCGGATACATTTTTTTCAAAAATTATTTTAAATACTTATTCCCACCCTATGATACCGGCATAAGTACCAAATTAAAGAAGATAATATGAGCTAAAAATACTTTAAATTGCAAGCTTCTGTCTTTATAACTTTAGCATTAACAACCACTCCAAGTTTTGGCTCTTAAATATGATATGATATGATATGAATAAACTAGAAAACCTAAAATAGTTGTCAATGCAGATAGAAGCATGATATTTGAAGTATTTTAAATTCCTCTTTAATTTGACACTAATACCGTTATCATAGGCGAATAAGTATTTAAAATAATTTTATCCTTTTTAACTTTGTAGTCCTTTTAAGGGACAACAAGACGGGGAAATGAAAAACTGAAAACGCCAATTAACTCTGGTTTAAGTGTAACGACATTTTTTAAATTGCCGTACAGGGTGACAGAACAAAACAAACGAAAAAAAAAAACTAAAATAAAATCATATTTTTTTAATTTTTGTTTAAATAGCGCCAAAAATCTATTAAAATAGAATAATAGAATATTTCATAGATAATACAATATTTCATATTATTTATATTTTAGTTTGTACTAGCTGTCAAATCAACAAAAGAAAATCTATGGATAAATGTAGAAGTTATGGTCCTTCTTGTAGAAGTACATGTCGTCTTCACGTATTACTAAATCAAATTTTAAATCAATTTTTTCGTAAAAATATATTTTTTTCGAAAAAATCATTTTTTCGCAAACTTTTCGAGATTGTTCCTAAACTACTTTTTAAATGTGAAAGTGTAATTCACAACATTTCGTCTTCACGTATGACTAAATCAATTTAATTATACTTCAACATAAGGGTCATAACTTCTACATTTATTTATAGATTTTCTTCAAAAAATATTACAAACTAAAACAATATATTTTAATTTTTGTTTAATCGTGATTTTTCAAAAAATAAATGCGTCTACAAAGAGTATCATAACTTCTACAATTATCCATAGATTTTTTACATATGAACATTGTTTTTTTCATTTAGAATGTTGGCTATTAAAAAATAAAACAAAATACCTTTTCCCTTTTTTTGTATTTTTTACGATTTTTTTTCGTAAAAATATATTTTTTTTTTTGTAAAAATATATATATTTTTTGTAAAAATATATTTTACGATTTTTTTTATTTATACGATTTTTTTTATAAAAATATATATTTTTTTGTAAAAATATATTTTTTCGTAAAAATATATTTTTTTGTAAAAATATAATAAAAAAAATATTTTTTTGTAAAAATATATTTTTTGCGTAAAAATATATTTTTTTTCGTAAAAATATATTTTTTTTCGTAAAAATATATTTTTTTCGTAAAAATATTTTTTTTTTTCGTAAAAATATATATTTTTTTGAAAAAATATATTTTTTTCGTTAAAATATATTTTTTTTTCGTAAAAATATATTTTTTTCGAAAAAATAATTTTTTCGCAAATTTTTCGAGATTGTTCCTAAACTACTTTTTAAATGTGAAAGTGTAATTCACAACATTTGTAGGCATAATAATTACCTTTAATGGAACATATAAGCGGGTACGATCGAAACAATATATCCAAAATGACAGTATAATAACAAAAATTTTAATTTTAGTAAAAATTAAAAGAAATCCATAAATGTTTTTTGTTGATTTTATGAATCAGTAAGAGTCAATGCACACATTTTTTTTCGAAAAAAAAATTGTCTAGGTGTTTTTTATCCTATTTCAAAGACCTTTTTGGTCCCCTACATTGAGGAGATAGAGGGTTAAATATTGTACAAAAATGTTCCTCTTAATGTTTTAAGTAATATTGCAGAATACACGCTACATTGATGTAAGAATCACAAGGTTTCCTATGCCGATTCATCATAAGAATGTGCAAAAGGGGGAAAAATGACCCCCATACGTAAATTTTCAAAATGCCAATACACGTATATTATTTTCTTCTTCTGTTGTTTGTATGTATCCCCTCTATCAGAATCCGTTGTCAGAACCTTGTTATTTTTTGTGTTCCACTTTGTAATATGCCGAAAAAATATTTTTTTGTTATTTCCTTAATTTTTAAAAAGGAAACTTGAATTTTAATAAAAATATTCTCTCTATTCTAAGCTTCCTAATATTTCAGGTTCTTTTTTCGATTTTGTTTTGTAAAATAATACGTGTCTGCACCATTTGTAGCTCGCATAGTTGTGGTGGAATAGGATGTTTTCATAGCTCATCTTTATTTATTTATATCTCAAGACATACAGGAAATTGTGTAACTGTAAATGAAAATTTATTTTATTAAAAAATTAAAAATCAAAATTCGGTCATTTCATTAAATCATACACCCAATATATTACACAGACACTTGCACCCTTTGATTTATTGATTTTGTATTAACAAACCTCTGTCGATGTTGGCAGAAATTGATTACTGGCTGATTTATCTATAGTAGACGCACCACTGATGATCCACAAAACGAAAGCACAGGCCGATATCATCCCAGCGGAAGTACCCTTTATTTATATTGTGTATACGGAAATTGTTATTATTAGTATGTTTCGTGTCATATTTCTGTATTAGCCATCCATTCAGGTAATTGGTAATTGGCAATATCATGCCGGGACGACGAAATCAATCAACAATCAAACACAGTCACATCTTCTCTTACCTTCCAGTTGGCCATCGGCACGAGCATGGCCAAAATGAAGCAACCCAACAAAGGACCGGATGTTGCCGAAAATGCCATCATCGATGATTCAATCACGCCGGATAGTAGGCCCACACAGAACGCTACGCCCATTATCAGTATGCCGCACACCACAGTCACCGTTTTGATAAGATGCAGTTGTTGGCGGTCGTTTAAATTCTTGAATTTCGGCACCAGCGTCAAAAAGTCCTCCCATATCACGGTGGCCATTGAATTCAAATTGGATACCATCATGCTGTGTTGGGTGGCGTTGGGTGATAAAAAAATAAAACAATGAGCCATCGCCATCTCGTTGTGTTGTATGATATGCAAATAATTGAAATGTCACAAGTTGCACTTACCACAGAGCTCCGTTGAACAGTGTCGCCATAAAGATGCCCAAGAAACCGGGTATGAAAGACAATTGATCTTCCACATAGAATGGCAGGATTTCGTCAGCTTTGTTGATGTATCCTTCCGCTAAGGGATCACAATCAGCATAGGATGAATAGATCACCAAACCAGTTATCCACGAGAGCGAGAAGAATACAAATATTATAGGTATGTTGGCCATCATGGCACTGAAAATAAAAACAAAAACAAAACCAATTACACTACTCAACAAAATGAAAAAAATTTCATGTACTCCGGATGCGATAATTTTTTCTGTGTAGATAACCTTGACATGAGCTCGAAAAACGCAATAAAAAATTTTTTTTCGTTTGGTTTTTGTTTTATTATTTTTTTTTAAATTTTAAAAATTTTTTTTTTGGTTAATTTGTTTCGTCCGGCATAACTCGGGAACCACTAGCCCGATTTAATTGAATTAAATTTTAAAAAATTTAAAATTACAATTCCCTTAATCTGTTCATATATTGTTTTCCTATACAAGCAACAGTTTCCAAGTTAAAAATGAATATATAAAGGAAAAAACTTATTTTTTGAATAAAGATTTAATTTTTTTTTTAAAAATCCATAAAAAATCCAAAATGAAAAAATGTCAAATCTTATTACTTTTACGTAAAGCCACATAACCTATGAGCAAAATGAGACCAAGATCATGAAAATCGATGCACGCGTTTCGCTTTTATTCGCAATTGAGTAAAGGTATGAATTTCAAAAATTTGCTCGAAATATGCACAACTTTGTCTATGGTAAGGTTTTTTCTTTTTTTTGATTCTCAGAATTAACAAAACGGAATAAACAAAGGGTTATTTAATTTTTATGATTGCGTAAGCAAAGTAATAAACGCTAATAAATGTGCGTGAATAATTAAAAGGAAAAAAGGAGAGGGGACTTTTTTAATTATTTGGGTTTTCCGTTGGCTACCTGTATTATTTTTTTACAGAAATGCAACCCACATTTAAGGGTGGTCATTATTCGGAAAATTTAAGACTCACACATGGTGAAACAGGTATGTAGCCACCGTAAAAAAATATACACCCATTTATAAGTACCTGTCAGTAAAATACTAAACAATACACAGTATAAATAGGTCTTCATTGATCGATTTTACTCATTCAACAAGTGTCGACGAACGCGATAGTTAAAATGAGCAAACGTTCGCGAGGATTTGAATGCAATACCAATACCAATACCGCTCACCATGCTCGTCACTCACATCGCCCAGGTTGTCCGGAAAGAAGTCCAAGTGCGAGTGTAGAAAATGTATCTTAAGCGACATATTTGCTCTAATTTTTTTATAATTTTGGAGTAGTTGTTCGACGATCTCTCTGTAATTTGAGCTTTTGTTGTTTCCAAGAAATCCGGAAACAATTTGCCGAAATGAGTTCCAAGCTGCAGCTTCATTTGGTGATAAAATGTGCTCAAACTGTTGGTCTTGCAACAACTTTTTAATTTGCGGACCGTCGAAAACGCCTTCCTTAATATTTGCCGATGAAAGGTGAGGAAAAATGGTTTCGCCATCTTTGTTGATAGCTTTCACGAAGTTTTTTATGAGTCCGAGCTTTATGGGAAGAGGTGGGAGAAAAACATTTTCCTTTTTTATGAGTGGTGTATATTTCACGTTGTCGCTGCCGGGGATGAAGTTAACTCTTTCTGTCCAACTCCTCCTGGTGTAATGATGTTGACGATCGCGGCTGTCCCAAAGGCAGAGAAAACAACAGTACTTTGAGAATCCACCTTGTAATCCACAAAGGATACCGATAACCTTAAGGTCGGCACAAACTTTCCAATCGTGCCTCTCATAGTTAAGGCACTTTAGTAGATTGTCCATGACTTCGTATGTTTCCTTGGTGTCAACGGCATGAGCAATTGGAATCGAAGGTTTCTCGTTGCCGTTGTGCAGTAAAATTGCTTTAAGGCTCTGCTTGTTGCTGTCGATGAAAAGACGCCACTCTCCTGGATCGTAAGAGTACCCGAGTTCACCAAAAAATCCGGGAATGTCCTTACAAAAACAGATGTTGTCTTTTTTTGTGTAGTACCTTGCGTATGGTTCATGACGCTTCCTGTAGATTGTTGTCACCACACCAGGAGCCAAGAAACCGAACTGTTGCATGCGCGATGCATGCAACTCTGCATCTTCCTTGGAAAGTTTCAATTCTCTAACCCAATCGTTCAGTTCTGCTTGGGAACATAAGCGTTGACCTCCATGCAATGTATATGTTGACTCGCATTCTGATGTGGTTTCTACTGTCTCCGGATCTGATGTTGGATGTATCGCCTCGTTATTAGATGCCCATCTTGAAACGGACGGTTGCGGGTCCACTGGTTCTTCGCAAAATGGCACTGGAAAATTCACTGTTGAAACAGCAGCGTAAGTCCATCGTATATTTTTTCCCACGCCTGTTTTTTTGCTAAGACAGAAGTAGCAATCTGTTACATGGCAAAGCGGAGCTCTCCAAAGCATTGGCATGATGATTCTCGGCTGTCGTCTGAAAGAATTTCAATAATAAGTTATATATGTTCTTGAATTTCGTAATCTACACTTACCTTGAGTCAGCTAGCTGTACGTAGCACCTTGGACATAGAGCACTTGGTGTCCACCGCTCATCTATGTTTGAGACCTTTAAATTGAAGCTCTCTTCAAATGAATCTCTCAATTTAGGTGAAAAACAACGCTTGTTTTTTTCAGAAACGTATTCTCCGCACATGTAACAAAAATTACTTGTATTGGTATTGCATTCAAATCCTCGCGAACGTTTGCTCATTTTAACTATCGCGTTCGTCGACACTTGTTGAATGAGTAAAATCGATCAATGAAGACCTATTTATACTGTGTATTGTTTAGTATTTTACTGACAGGTACTTATAAATGGGTGTATATTTTTTTACGGTGGCTACATACCTGTTTCACCATGTGTGAGTCTTAAATTTTCCGAATAATGACCACCCTTAAATGTGGGTTGCATTTCTGTAAAAAAATCATACAGGTAGCCAACGGAAAACCCAAATAATTAAAAAAGTCCCCTTTCCTTTTTTCCTTTTAATTGTTCACGCACATTTATTAGCGTTTATTACTTTGCTTACGCAATCATAAAAATTAAATAACCCTTTGTTTATTCCGTTTTGTTAATTCTGAGAATCAAAAAAAAAAAGAAAAAATCTTACCATAGACAAAGTTGTGCATATGTCGAGCAAATTTTTGAAATTCATACCTTTACTCAATTGCGAATAAAAGCGAAACGCGTGCATCGATTTTCATGATCTTGGTCTCATTTTGCTCATAGGTTATGTGGCTTTACGTAAAAGTAATAAGATTTGACATTTTTTTTCATTTTGGATTTTTTATGGATTTAAAAAAAAAAAAAATTTAAATCTTTAGGCAAAAAATAAGTTTTTTCCTTTATATATTCATTTTTAACTTGGAAACTGTTGCTTGTATAGAACAGATTAAGGGAATTGTAATTTTTTAAAATTTAATTCAATTAAATCGGGCTAGTGGTTCCCGAGTTATGCCGGACGAAACAAATTAACCAAAAAAAAATTTTTTAAATTTAAAAAAAAAAATAATAAAACAAAAACCAAACGAAAAAAAAATTTTTTATTGCGTTTTTCGAGCTCATGTCAAGGTTATCTACACAGAAAAAATTATCGCATCCCGAGTACATTTTGACTGTTGACTAGTGTTATAGTTTAGATGAGTTTAAAATTTGATTTGATTTGAAATTTTTCAAAAATTATTTTTAATACTTATTCCCATCCTATGACACCGGTATAAAATTCAAATTTCAAGCTTCTATTTGTATTAGTTTAGTATTAATAACCATTTTAAATTTTGTCTCTTAAAAGGCAAGATATGAATAAACTAGAAAAACTGAGGGGTAAATTTGAAATAGACGTTAATGCTGAACTAGTAATGAATAATAGAAGCATAATATTTGAAATATTTTTAATAATTATTCTCCTCTTTAATTTGACATTAATACCGTTATAATATGGTGCGAATAAAATATTTTTTTGAAAAATTGTATCCTTTGGAACTTTGTAAGAGGCAACAGAATGAGAAAATTAAAAACTAAAAACGCCCAGTAACTCCATTTGCCTATAGTTTCATACGTATATCATCGGGTTCAAGTGTAATGACTTTTTTTAAACTGTCGCACGGTGTAATAAAGCTTTATTTTTAAAAAATAGAAAAAGTACTTTTTGTTTATTAAAAAATAAAAAGGTAATAAGAAAAAATAAAAAAATACATTTTCTTTGTTCTATAGTTTTTCAGTGTTAATCTTTATCCAGTAATGGGTTAGGTTAGGTTAGGTTGAAAAAGAGAAGTCACGCTAAACCATAATGGTTGAGGGTGACTCATACCCAGAGGTATACACCTCGGGCAGAAGGTCGGCGATGGGCTCTCAGCCTCGAGAATTTTAATTGGTGTTTTTAGTTTATCATTTCCTCAACCTGTTACCCCTTTACAGAACTACAAAATTCCAAAGTATACATTTTTTCAAAAATATTTCGATATACTTACTCGCAACCTATGATACCGGTATATGTGCCAAATAAAAGAGGAGGGTATTTGTTTAAAAATACTTTAAATTTCATGCTTCTATCTGTATTAGTATAGCATTAACAACCATTTCAACTTTCCCTCTTATTTTATTTAGTTTATTCATATTTTAGTTTTTAATGGGGGAATTTGAACTGGTTGTTAATGTTAAGCTAATACAGAGAGTAGCATGAAATTTTAAATATTTTTATATTCTCCTTTTTAATTTTGGCTCTTATACCGGTATCATAGGGTGCGAATAAGTATTTAAAATAATATTTGACAAATAGTATCCTTTGGAACTTTGTAGTCCTTTTAAGGGGCTACAGGATGAAGAAATGATAAACTAACCAGTAAGGAAAGGCTAAAGTCGGGCGGGGCCGACTCTATGATACACTCCACTTTCAATCCGAATTCAATTCGGTGAAAAAGTGAAAACGGGAAGTTTTTTGTATCCTGTAAATGTATGTGTTTGACAAAAAATTTTATATCGGAAAGGACATTTGTATGAGGATATATTGAAACCTGGAACGAAATAGGTGAAATATAAAATGTATAATTTGGCCAAAATCGGTTAAACTTATGGGAGCAACATTTGAATTTGGGCTATATTTAAATCTGAACCGATCTTACCCACTTTCACCATTTAAAGAAAATCGAGCACAATATGTGGCTTTTAAAGCGGCAAAAGTCAAATCGGGAGCGACATTTATATGGGGCCTATATCTAAATCTGAACCGATCTTACCCAATTTCAGCATAGGTGTTTCTCGTTGGATTATAAGATGTTGTCCCAAATTTAAAGAAAATCGGGTACAATATATGGTTTTTAGAGCGCAAAATTCAAATCTGGAGCGACATTTGTATGGGGCTTATATCTAAATCTGAACCGATCTAGCCCGCTTTAGCCACAGGTGTTTCTAGTTAGATTATAAGATGTTGTGTCAAATTTAAAGAAAATCGAGTACAATATGTGGTTGCTACAGAGGAAAATGTCAAATCGGGAACGACATTTGTATGGGGGCTATATCTAAATCTGAACCGATTTGACCTATTTTCACCATAGATGTTCTTAGTTTAAATATAAGATGTTTTGCCAAATCTGCAGACAATCTGATACAATATGTGGTTTCTAGAGCGGAAAAAGTCAAATCGGGAGCGAAATTTCTATGGGAGCTATATATAAATCTTAACCGATCTAACACATTTTTACCACAGGTGTTTCTAGTTACAATATATGACGTTTTGCCAATTTTAAAGAAAATCTGTTGTAATATGTGGTATCTAGAGTGAAAAGAGTCAAATCGGGATTGAAATTCGTATGGGGGCTATATCTAAATCTGAACCGATTTTCTTCAAATTAAATAGCGTCCGCCTTGTCCCGAAAAACATCGTTGTGCAAAGTTTCATTTGGTTCTGTCTACAATTGCGACCTGTATCGACTAAATCGACTCAGAAAGTGATTCTAAGACGATCGGTATAATTAACAATGGGTCTATCTCGTTTCCTTTTGGGTGTTACAAACAAATGCACAAAGACATAATACTCTCGTGGAGTGTATAAAAACGGCAATTTACTCCATTCCGCATATAGTTTCAGAAGTATAATAACCGGAGCAAGTGTTATATGGACTGTCGGACGGTGTAATAATAACACTGTGGATTCTGATTAGGGATGTCAAAAAAGAAACCGGTTAACTACGGCACCGTCCACCGTTTTTGTTTTAAATTGGCATTTTCGACAAACCGGTGTCTTCATGTCGGTTAACCGGTTTTTAAATTACAAAACATTTGCATTTCGAGGATATATTCTACAATAAAAATATGCAAGAAACCTCCTACTTGGTTTTTTATCGGATTGCTTCTTTTGGAGCTTGATGTGTAACTAGGGTTTGCATCCCGGGATTTCCCGCGGGAAAATTCCCGGGAATTCGCATATTTTTCATTTCCCGTTTCCCGGGAAACTCGTACGGGAATCCCGCGGGAATTCAGTAGAAACTTTTACATATTTCTTCGCATATTTGTTCCATCATTTCCACAAAAAAGTACAATAATATAGCTCATATCGAGTTTAATTATGTATGTCAAATATTGCACATGGATGAAAAACTATTTTTAAGCTGCGTTCGGATATTCACTCAAAATCCACTTAAATGAAGTCGTTTGAAAGAGAAGATAGCTGTCTAAAAAAAGAATTTAAAGTTTTCGAAGCGACAGGACAAAGAACAAACAACATAAACATTTTATTTAATGCTCTACTGAGCCTACATCTGTTGAATGTGAATGACCGTTCTCCGTCGCATCCACATTTACAATAAAATAAGAAATATAAATGCAATGCCTGCTCTTAATTCAAATATACACTTGCATATTTTGATTGCATACATTTAATGAATTTTGAAACTTGAAAATATGTTTGAATTGAATTCTGTAACAGATTCGTTGTGAAATAGATATTTATTTTACTGAACTGGGAAACTCTCCTTGCTCAAGACCATTTTGTATCTATATTTTATAGAATGCAAATGTATTTAAAAATAGCATGGCGACATTTATTATTTGGCTGCATACTACCACTATCATGATTTGTGAAAGGTTTCGATAGATGGCTTCGCAGCTACTTTAAGTAAATGATTTTCACAAACGAATGAGAAAAAAAAAATCGCACGAAGTAATAAAGCATGTCACCTTAATAAAATGTGAATGTTTCATTGGAAAAAATAAGCTTAACTCATGGAAACGATATGTCGACAATTTCCTGTGCTGTCCCGGGATCCCGGGAAATTGAAAAAATAATTCCCGTTTCCCGGGAAATAAAAAGTACGGGAAAATGCAAACCCTATGTGTAACATCGAAGCCATTGACTGCTATTGCTGATTTTTTATTGGTTTATACCCAAAGGAATCATGTTTTATTCGATCCAAATTTTGTTAGATTCACGTCTAATAATATCGAATTTAATAATAATGTTAACACTTCCTGTATATTTCCATCAAAAAAATAATTTTCGAATATATGAATTGGCAAAAGACATTTATAAGCACATATGAATTCTGACAGCATCGCTGATTGAGACATAATGCATATTTGTATACTTGTTTGAGGAAACGTATTTATTGTGGTGTTCAAAAGAAAGATCAAAACAAACTTCACCATAATAATTTGGTGATTTAAATAAACAAGATCGGCGTTTTAAGTGAATTTTCATTTAAAATATGAAAATTAAATTAGAAAATAAGTAAACAGTATTTGAATTCTTATGGTTTAATGTTTTTGTGTTCAATAATCTCAAAAAGTATAAAAATAATATAAAATGTTCCATTTTAGCTTATAAATAAAAAAACCGGTTTGCCCGGTTTCACCGTTTTTTTTAATTTTCAAAATGTTCGATTAATCGAACAGTAAATAGTAATAAACAGCGAGAATGAAATGGGTTAATTCTGAACGAGGTGGTAAATAACAATATAAAGTGTGATTTTTTAGCTATTATCTTTTTGGCAACACTGGTTTAAACAGCTGAAGTACGTTTCGTGTTTTGTTTCACTGTCAAACATCTTCAGTTTGGTCTATAATTTAACCATGAATCGTCTTACAAACGAACAACGCTTGCAAATTATTGAATTTCATTATCAAAATGTGTGCTCTGTTAAGAAAGTTCATTGCGCGCTTCCATTTTATGGGCAGTTTAATCGACCCACTGAAGCGGCTATTCGGGCTATGTGACTAAATTTCGCTCCAAATTTACATTGTTGGACATTAAACCACCAACACGCTTACGTAGAGTGCGAACTAAAGAAAATATCGCAGCTGTATCGGCCAGTGTTAATGATGACCATCAATTATCGATTCGTCGCCGTTCGCAGCAATTGGGCCTCTGTTACTCAAAAACGTGGAAATGCCAAAATTGGACTAAGCAGATGGACCATTTGAGGCGCAGTCAAGGTCAACATTTGCATGAAATAATCTTCAAACATTAAATTATATGGACCGTACTATCGATTCAACTAAAGATTTCATGCATTTTTCTGAATTTTATGTGTTTTCTTTTTTTTTGAAAAACTTCCTATAGCTTTTAAAAAATCACCCTTTATCTGTTGATAGCTTACGTATGGTGGTTATTTTAGAGGGGGGTTAATATTTCCCCTTGGACACCTTGTGATTAGCACCAATTCGGAAAAAGTACGAAATTAACCTTTAAATTGATTTTAAGTTTTGACTTATTTCTGATATTTAAGTTGAATTTTGAGTTTTGGTGTATTCAGAGAGTTATAGTAGAATTTCATGGCAAATATTTTTGTACTACATTTTGAGCCGTTAAACCCCAGTTTTCACCTTCTTTGCACAAAAGTTGCCATAAAGACCCCCACATTGAAGAGCTAGAGAGTTAGAATATTCTACAAAAATGTTCCTCGTAGTGTTTTAAGCAATATTACTGAACACATCCTATACATAAAATCTAAGTATCACAAGGTTTCCTATGTCGATCCATCATAGGAATGTGCAAAAGGGGGAAATATTGAACCCCATACACGTATATTCTTTTTTACTCCCTTGTCACAAACTTGTTATTTTCGAAAAAGTTTCATTTTGTTCCAGAATGTAATAAATTGTGTAAATATTAAATATCACCCTCAATAAATATAAATTGAATTGAATTTGTTTTAATTTTCATATCCTTCAGCTGAATCCAAAATTAATTTCGTTGTTCATAATACACGAACGACCACGTCAATTTTCTGTCTATTCCTGGGAAAGGAAAACAATCATCTTTAGCTTCTCATCCACTTACCGTTTGACTTCCTTCAATGAGCGAAGACTAACATAGCGTTGCATAAAATTTTGCTGGCAACCGAATTGGGACAGCGACACAAACAATTGACCCAGCCAGGCGGATGTTGTATCGACTCGCACCGACAGATCACCGGTAAAATTAAAGAAACTCAAGCGTCCTGCAAATAAACGAACAAATCAAAAACGAAAAAAAAGAAAACGTTACATTAATATTTTATAAATCCATGACATGGCATAAAAAACTGTGGGTACATAAGTATGTTGGTATTAACGAGCAAGAAAGATAATCGAGCGATCTGTCGACCTCTGTCGGCCAGGCAACGTCATGGCAAACCCTTAAACCGGAAGGATATAATATTCTGGGCCAACATTGAAAGCGGATGTGTACACATTCAAAGAGGCACCCCAAAGTAGCTGAATATTATTAATACTCGAACACAAATACAAATAGAAATACACGCTTCTCTGAACATCGAAATGGCCGAAACAATATTTCAAAATCACAACATTTCTATGACATTTGCTATTTTGCATCATTCCACTCTATTATCCCGTCCTGTCCTCTCCCTGCCACTGGCAACAATCCGGTCAGAACGGTCTGCTGTTGTTGTTTTTTTTTTGTTCTTTCGGCCACTTGCTCTAGCTCTGGTTTGTGTTTGAGGCTGGTGCTTCTATAACCGCAATTATTCACACAAATCATGTTTAAATCGTTGGCTGACGGTTATTTGTAGAGGTACGAAGGCCGGAGTTATGTTTGTGAATTTGTTTGTTTGATTCGAATAAATAAACCTTATTTTGCATTGTCGGTTGGTTGGTTGGTGGGTTGTTTGGCCAAAAAACAACATTGTTCCATTGTTGTTGTGCGTCTGTCCGTCGTGATGGTTTTATGTGGGTTCCCAATAATATTTACCGAGACACAAACAAAACTAAATAAATGTTCGTTTATGATATTTTTTAAAAAAATAATAAGGTTAAAATATAACATCATAAATTGGCTTAATGGATGAAGGGATGAAAGGGCATGCAAAGATGCTCCATGGATAATGTCGTGAGCAGGGGGGGATGTCTACAAGCTTTTTATTTACCATAATTGGATTATGCCCAGAATGTGGAATGTTTGCGTCAGACACTTTAGCCGATTTTAATGATTTTTTTGCTCAGATAATGGCGGAATTTATGACTAACGAGATACATTGATAAATATGAAGTAAAGGATAGCATCGAGATTTTAATTGACTTGGGTATTTTATGAACTACACACCAGCTACGTAAAATGGCTAATCGGACATATTTATATATTTTTAAAATATATTATGTACAGTGACGCCATAAAGTCTCAGTACAAATACTGTGATACGTTTCATATGGAACGAAGCCAATTACACTGTCCAACAAATTAAGACTTTTTGATTGGAACAGAGTAGCGACCCTATAATTCTGAAAGAACATGTTGAGTAGATAATTTTTGTAGAATAATTTTATAGTCCATATGGTCTCAGTTTCTTTTTACAGTGGACCAAAGTTTTTATTTTTTGGTCGAAGGGAGCATTATACTAAGTGAGAAAGTGTTGCAAGTTAATGTCTGTGAGAATTGTTATTGTCAGAACTATATTGTGGAATTTTATGAGGATCATTTATGTAGATTATCTTTACCCTCTAGTTCCTCTCATTATGGGTCAATTTAATCATTTTTTCGAGGAAATCAAGAAAAGTCCTTTCAAAAAGGACATTAAGGATCTACGAAAAAATGCCTGCAAATTTAAATGTCGGTGCTCTTCCCGCTTAAATAGTAAAATTACACGCCAGCTTAAATAAAAAAACAAGTTAGAAGGCGTTAAGTTCGGATGGGCCGAATCTTATATACCCTCCACCACGGAGTGCATTCCATAGTATTACCAGCAGATTAAAGGAAGTCGACTTTACATTGAAGCACAGTACCACATTACGAAAATTGTGATATTTTTAAGCACATTATTATATTTGTTTACTATTTCAAACTATAATGTATACTTATGCGCACTGTTTAAAATCTACTACTATATATAAATAAAATGCTGAAATTGTGAAAGTGAACATGCCTAAATATTGTGCGATTGTCAGTCGCCATTAGAAAGAAGCATTTCCAGATACAGACAAAGTGATAAGAAAAGTATAAATTTTAAAGATATCCCCTTTCTCCCCATTCTCCGCCCAGAAGTACAAATTTCGAAAAAAACCTTTTTCGAGTCTTCATAGTCAGAATGTATACACCGAATTTCATGATTTCAACTTCAGCGGTTTGGTAGGTTCCATTTTCATCCCTCTTTTTAATTATATCCCTTAAAAGTACGAATTTCGAAAAATCCCTCTATTTTACGTGTCTATGCAATTAGTGGGATGTACACACCGAATTTCATGATTCTAGCTGTTGTCGTATCATTGGTACCATATTTTATCCCGTTTTGTCCCACTTCGCCCGCTAAAACTTTTATTTTCTTTGTGGTGCTTCCAAGCTACAAGAGGAATGTCCCCAACAAATTTGAACTGTATGAAAATAAGAAATTTAATTAATAAGCCAAAGCTACCAATATTAGTATACTATATATATAATGGATATAATACTTCAATTCATAAAGTAAATATAAGGGAGCAATCATAAATTCCCTAAATATTGGGGGATAGAGAGTGTACTTTCAGCTACAGTCGTTAGGTTGGTTGTATTTCCATCCTATTTTAATTTCAAAAGTATAAATTTTGAAAATACCTTATCTCTCACGTACGCAGTATAAGACAACTTCATGATTCTACCATTTTTTATCGTAAAAGCAACAAAGCAAAGTACGAACTTGAAAAAAAATATTTTACGTGGCTATGCAGTCAGAGGAATGTATACACCGAATTCCATGATTCTATCAGCGACCATTTTGTTGGTACCATTTTTATCCCCTTTTTCCAATTTTGCCCCCTCAAGTGTACGACTATCTAAAATCTCTTTATTTTACGTATCTACACACTGAATTTCATCATTCTACCTGTATTCGTTTAGTTGGTTGGGGATAAAACCCTGTAGCAATTGTATCCCTTGAAAGTACGAATTTGGAAAAAACGTTTTATTTTTCGTGTCTACGCAGTCAGAGGAATGTATACTCCGAATTTCACGGTTCTAGCTGCTGTCATTTGGTAGGTACTATTTTTATCCCCTTTTTCCATTTGAACCCCAAAACTTACGAATTTTGGAAAGTTCTTTTATTTTACGTGTCTACGCAATAAGAGGAATGTATATATCGAATTTCATTATTCTGGGTGCAGCCGTTAGGTTGGTACTATTTTTATCCCTCTATCCCCATTTAACCCCTTAAAAGTACGAATTTAGAAAAAATACTTTTATATTATGTATCTACTCTATTAGAGGAATGTACACGCCAAATTTCGTGTTTCTATCTGTTGTCGTTTGATAGGTACCATTTTTATCCCTTTTTGTCCCATTTCGCCCCCTACAAATAAAAATCACTCTATGGTGCCCTTTTGTGCTGTAAAGGGAATGCACATTGCAAATATCAAGTAAATACAAGCTAATATGTTCAAAAAACATGCTGAAATACTCTAAATATTAGGGGTATTTTCAGTCCTTGTGAGGGAAAAAATTTTCCCTCTTGGCCGATTTCGTCCACATTCAATCCCAACCGATCTACAACCATAAGACACATTTAGGAAAAAATTGAACCTCCTAGCTCATTTCGTTCGGCCGCTATCGTGCTTTCAACAGACAGACGGACATGGCTATATCGTCTTAGAATTTTACCACGACCCAGAATATATATACTTTATGGGGTCTCCGATGAATATTTTAAGGTGTTATAAACGGAATGACAAAGTGAATATACCCCCATCCTGGAGGTGGAGGGTATAACAACAACAATTACTAGGGTTAAAATTGGTCCATGTTTTTTTGGATGATCAATCTTTTTTGAGAAAAAATGGGGTATTTCGGTAGAGCACGGTAAACAAAAAAAACAAATTGAATATTTTTGCAAAATTTTCATTTTGGCGGGAGATATGGCAAAAATGATTTTGAATGCATGCAATTTTAGTTTTGTATTTTTCTAGCGATCTATCCAACGGATCCCGCTGATTATACACTCCACGGGAGTATTATGTATTTGTGAATTTGTTTGTAACACCCAAAAGGAAACGAGTTAGACCCATCGTTTATTATACAGATCGGCATAGAATTACTTTCTGAGTCGATTTAGCAATGCCCGTCTGTCTGTCCATCTATTGTTGTAATCAAAGTACAGGTCGCAATTATAGTCCGATCTTAATAAAAACTGGCACAAGTAAGTGTTGTGGATGAAGGACAAACGCTATTTAATTTGAGGCAAATCGGTTCAGATCTAGATATAGCCCCCATACAAATGTCGCTCCCGATTTGACTTTTTCCGCTCTATAAAGCACATATAGTACCCGATTTTCTTCAAATTTGGCTTAACACCTTATAATATAAACCTGTGACGAAAGCGGGTTAGATCAGTTCAGATTTAGATATAGCCCCCATACAAATGTCACTCTCGATTTGACCTTTTCCGCTCTAGAAACCACATATTGTACCCGATTTTCTTTAAAATATATAAATTTATTTATATATATAGATAGAAATATATTTATATATACAAATGTTGCTCCTAAATGTTTAACCGATTTTGACCAAACTTTACATATTATATTTCACCCAGAAGCGGATCACAAAGTTTCATGTTTCAATATACCCCCATACATATGTTCTTTCCTATTTAACATTTTTTGTCAAACACATACATTTACAGGATACAAAAATCCTTCCCGATTTCACTTTTAATTATAATAGTATAGACAGTGGAGTATATCATGTAGCCTTTCCTTACTTATTGACTTTACACCCAACATTTATTCACTCTTATTTTAGCCTTTTTCGGAAAGTTTTGTGTTTAGAATCGTAAAACTTCTGATTGTGGTAACGCATTTGCTCCCATCTTTTCATCATTTTATTTAGAATTTTATAAGCAATATAATAATGAAATGAACATCGGGCTAATAATGAGTTCGCTCCGTTAAAAATGCGAAACCAGTCAATGGTGTAAATCAAATACCTCTTTAACTAATGGCAATCGTTTCAAAATTTGATATGGCCAAAGTGGCCAACTTGGGAGGGTCCCCTAGTAGCCCCCATACCAACTAAGGAATTTTGGAAATCATGAGAAAACCACCACATCATTTCAAAGATATCTTTTTCCGTTCAAAAGTTATTGAATTAATTACATTTGCAATTTTACTATCATTGGTGGCGTATGAGTTGTATTTATTGAGGATAATATTACTCATTCGCTTTATTTGAATTCAATTAAAATGATAAAAACAACATTGAAGTTGAGATGAAATTATTACAATTTTATAAATAAGAATAAAATAGTATAAGGAAAAACAATATACGGCGAATTTGAATATATAAGCTAATCTCCAACAGGCATATCCTTCAATTCTATAGATCTTTGGTCGAAAGTCGTGGAATGTTGAACGTCTATTGTATTTTCTAAGTAGACGAAGCGCTATTCGCAAACTACTGGTGGGGATACTTTTGGTATGTTGAAATGTATTTTTGCGCATGTCTTTATTTTGGACTATATATATTCTATGGGATTTACAATAGGACTGTAGGGTAACTGTTTATTTCCAAAAGGGTTCAATTACGCTGTACCAGGGAGCATTGTCGCAAACTACAACTAGGTCCTCTAAGTGATTTCCGAGCTCCTTGCATCTAATTAGTAATTCTCTTATCCAAACTCTGGCCTCGTGTGCTTTAAATGATCCACATCTCCTATTCATACTGAGGATGAAATACCACCAATGACATGGTGATGTTTGGATCACGAGAATTTGGCACTTGTTGTTGTCTGGACCATCCATCCTATACACAAATGACATGAAGATAGAAAAATGAATATCACCATTTTTCTATTTCAAGTTTTCTTCACATATCTTTATAATATTTCTCAATATCAATTAGTAAATTTTCAATGTCAATTTGTTTTTATACCCTCCACCTCCAGGATGGGGGTATACTAACTTTGTCATTCCGTTTGTAACACCTTGAAATATCGACCTGAGACCCTATAAAGTATATATATTCTTGATCGTCATAAAATTCTAAGACGATCTAGCCATGTCCGTCCGTCTGTCCGCCTGTCCGTCTGTTGAAAGCACGCTAGCATCTAAACGAAAGGAGCTAGAACGTTCAAATTTTCCATAAATGCGTCTTATAGTCGTAGATCGGTTGGGATTGAAATGGGGCGATATCGGCCCAAAGGGAAAATTTTTTCCCTCACAAGGACTAATAATAATCCCTAATATTTTAGCGTATTTAAGCATGTTTTTTGAATATGTCAGTTTATATTTGCTTGATATTTGGTATGCGCATTCCCCTTATAGCAAAAACGTGCACCATAAAGTGATTCTTATTTGTAGGGGGTGAAATGGGACAAAAAAGGGATAAAAAAAAACGACAACAGCTAGAAACGCGAAATTCGGTGTGTACATTCCTCTGATTCAGTAGATACATAATATAAAAGTATTTTTTCCAAGTTCGTACTTTTAAGGGGTAAAATAGGAATAGAGGGATAAAAATGGTACCAACCAAACGGCTGTACCTAGAATAATGAAATTCGGTGTATACATTCCTCTGATTGCATAGACAAGTAAAATACACGGATTTTTTCAAAATTCGTACTTTTTGGGGTTAAAATGAAAAAGGGGATAAAAATAGTACCAATCAGATGACCGCAGGTAGAGACATGAAATTTGGAGTATACATTCCTCTGACTGCGTAGACACGGAAAATAGACGAATTTTTCCAAATTCGTACTTTTTCAGGGGATGCAATGGTACAGAGGGATAAAAATAGTACCAGCTAAACTACAGCTAGAATGATGAAATTCTAATTGCGTAGAAACGTCAAGGGGGTAAAAATGGTACCAACCAAATGGGCGCAGCTGGAATCATGGAATTCTGTGTATACATTCCTCTGACTTCATAGTCACGGAAAATAGACGGATTTTTCCAAATTCGTACTTTTTCCTTTACGGCAAAAATTGGTTGAATCATGAAATGAGGTTATTTTGCACTATGTACGTCTGATAATGGATTTTCAAAATTTGTTCTTTTGGAATTAAAATAGAATGGAAATACAACCAACTGTAGCACCCACTATCTACCAATGTTTATGGTATTTAAGCTTTTTGAAAATATAAATATAAGAATATTTATTTTTTGAATTGACGTATTGGTAGGCTTGCCTTATAAGCGTGGTTTGAAATAATAAATATTTTATATTTATTTATAAAATTATTTTTTCAATATTTGTATTTGTTTTGGTTTGGCTATATTAAATAAATTATATTTGCCTGTAATATTACTGCACTTCTACGAAAAAAGACAACCTCTGTGGAATGCAATCCATGGTGGAGGGTATATAAAGTTCGGCCCGGTCGAACTTAACGCCGTTTTTTACTTGTTTTGTATATCAACTCAACTTTAATTTTCATTTCTGAATTTCAATTTGCTTTTTCTCAATTTTAATTTACATTTCTTAATTTCAATTTGTATTTTCTCAATTTCAATTGAAATTTGTAGAATTTCGGAATTCATGTTTGACGTCTGAGAATGAAATATAATTCGGCACTTATATTTCAGAGGGCAAAGGGGAAAGGAATATTTAAGTAATTTCCGTACGTCATTTTGATAAAAACGTCTGAGGCCTTCACTTGATAAAAAATTTTATGTTAAAGTACTTACAAAGAAGATTTTTATTTTGAAAATGACTGACTTGATAAAATACAAATATTAAAACAGATTTCCTCGGTTTTTTTTTTTCATTTTGTAGTTTGAAATCTAATTTGATATTTCCAACCAGAATTTCTATTTGTCGAAACCAAACTAAATCAGGCTTCATAATTGTAAACAAATTCCTTCGTAAGAAGGATCGAATCTATCAAACTCATAGGAAATCAATCAATCGATCACTAATCAAATAACACAAAAACTAATAATTCGTTTTTATGTATGTACGTATGTGCTGGCATCGCTCGCGACTATGGTGGAGAATATAAAGACATATTCTTATTCAAACGTTGCGGATGAAAAATTGTTTAGTTATTTTTGCAAATTAACTAAATATAACATATTTATTTATCCTGTCCTTATTCCTTTCCTTCCTTCCAACAGACAGACGGACATGTCGAGATCTCCTCTCTGCTGAATATTTCAAGGCCTTTGAAAACGAAACAAAAACAAATACAAATTCATTGTCTATACTATGACAAAAATATATTTGCAAATCACAAATCCCAAAATCAAATCACATTCTGAAGGACAAGGACATAAAGAGTGATTTTTTTGAGGTTAGGATTTTCATGCATTAGTATTTGACAGATCACGTGGGATTTCAGACATGGTGTCAAAGAGAAAGATGCTCAGTATGCTTTGACATTTCATCATGAATAGACTTACTAACGAGCAACGCTTGCAAATCATTGAATTTTATTATCAAAATGCGTGCTCTGTTAAGAAAGTTCATCGCACGCTTCCATTTTATGGTCAGTTTAATCGACCCACTGAAGCGGCTATTCGGGCTATTGTGACTAAATTTCGCACCAAATTTACATTGTTGGACATTAAACCACCAAGACGCTTACGTAGAGTACGAACTGAAGAAAATATCGCAGCTGTATCGGCCAATGTTAATGATGACCATCAATTATCGATTCGTCGCCGTTCGCAGCAATTGGGCCTCTGTTACTCAAAAACGTGGAAATGCCAAAATTGGACTAAGCGGATGGACCACTTGAGGCGCAGCCGCGGTCAACATTTAAATGAAATTATCTTCAAAAAGTAAATGTCATGGACCAATCTAACGTTTCAAATAAAGAACCGATGAGATTTTGCAAATTTTATGCGTTTTTTTTTTTTTAAAAAAGTTATCAAGTCTTAAAAAATCACCCTTTACATATGAAATAGTTAATGATTAAATAATCATTTGATATCATGAGGAGTGTATCTATCGAATTGTGATTTAATGAGGTTGAGGTCGAACATTGTTCTTTATTTGAGTCAACAAATCTATGCCCAACATTCCTCCTTCACTATGTCAGCCATGTCATTGGTCAACATCCATACTTTTATCTAGTTTGTTAAATTCCAGCGTAGCTAAACAAATCTCTCCGGATCAAAATGTAAACTAAAATCATCAAAACTCATTACCCACAGCTTAAAGATGAACGGGCGGCCTTAATGACACATCAATCAATTGGATTGAAGCGTTATTTCAAAATATTTGCTCAGAATATTGACAATGCTAATGTATGTATGTATTTATGTATCTCGCTTCAAACTCTCCCTCTCACTAAACTCAGCTAATTAATGTCCTGGTCTTTGTTTTACAAAATGCATTGTTTGATTTGAATATGAGTGAGCAGGCAGGATGGAGGGAGAGAGTAAGAGAGAGGTAGGGAAAGAGTGCGAGCTGGTGATGTGGCGTATGAATACTCGATGCAAAGAGCATGAACTACCATGAGCAGAATTTTTTCTCATTCCTTGGCAAAATGCTGATGAAGGAGCGGTGATTAGTTTGAAGGATAAGAGTAGGAAGACAACCAAGGGTTTGGAATGTGCTGCTTACGAATATATATAGTGGGATAGTTTTCCAATATACATACATATATATCTCTCTTCCCATATTTTCTCTTTCCCATATTTGATTGTGCTAAGAGTTACGAATTGATTACCCTCCTACAGTAAAACTTGGCGAGGGAAAATCCCCCGCTTGGCTGTAGCTACTCTTTGGTTTGCTGGTATTAAATGAACATTCATGGGCATAATGAGTTGGCCATTATACCAGTATTTATTTGATGCTACACACACACAAAACGTCGCATTATCTCTGGAACGCAATGTAATCTTTTGCAGAAGAGTGCTGTGGCCGATTGCTGTCGCGGTGGCTAAGAGCAACGAATAATAGCTTCTTCTCCACGCATAACTACTGTCCAGTGGAAACCCACCCACCCTCCAACCATTGCTGAAATAGCGTTAACTACACTGCATCGACATGCAAACAAAAGAGCCGTGGAGCCCCTTGTAGGGGCTGCTCTGTCGAAGCAATAAAACACATTTTAATAGTCATCATTCACTGGCAAACAGTTCACTGTTCTCCTCCCAAGAAGATACGAAGGGATTGAAAATGATGTATGGATGAAAATGTAGAGCAGATATGTTTGCATCTCTACTCAAATGAAATGCGAAAGCCGTCGCAAATGGCCATTTCATGGACTCAAGTGTTAGAGTGCGAACTTAACGGGGTTTTTATGCGTTTTCAGTTTCACGGGATTTGTAGAGAAGGGTAACAACTGCAGGAGAAATATGTATGGTTTTTGAGGATTTAATGGTTGTGGAGTCGAACAAAAAACAAAATTATATATGAATCCAGTTGAAAAAATTATTTGACCTTAATTTGGTGAAATGTTAGGTGTAGATAGCACTGGTTTATAGGTGTTTAGATACAGGGTTTTCCAACAAGAGGTGTTATTTTGGTATTCAACGAAAAATGCAATTTTTTGAGATAAATTATCGGCTGTTTATTTCATAATAAAGAGGAAGGTATGCAGTTAATAATGAGAAACAACATCAGCCAAATGGCCACCACGACCACGCTTACAGGACTATATCCTTTTCATGAAATTTTCCATAACCAAATCGCAAAGTGGCTGTCCTATGTCCTCGACATCCTCACGAATTCTATCTTTGAGGTCTTGAATCGACGCTGGGCTGTTGGCGTAGACCTTATCTTTCACGTGGCCCCAAAAGGAAGAAGTCGCAAGGTGTTAAATCACAAGATCTCGGTGGCCTCTTCGAGAGATAACACGGTCCGGAAACTTTTCCCGTTGCTTGTGTGGCACGTAGCGCCGTCTTGTTGAAAGTAAACGTTGTCCAGAGCAATACCATCCAACTCCGACCAAAAAAGCATTAATAATCTCTCGATAGCGCAATCCATTCACCGTAACTGTTGATACAACCTCATTTTCGAAAAAGTAAGGTGCAATGACCCCACCGGACCATAAACCACAGTCACACGATGAGGATGGAGAGGCTTCTCAACAATAACTCTTGGGTTTTCCGAGCCCCAGATGCTTGTTGACGTAGCCACCGAGGTGGAAATGGGCCTCATCAGTCAAGATGATTTTTCGATGGAATTCCGGATCATTTTCATTCACGAATTTTAATAATTTCAATGCGTTGTTGAAGCGTGTATCGTTCAAGGCGTATTTATACAGGTGATAGCACTAGAACAACAACAAAATACAAGTAATTTTTTGAATGGTGAGCTATACTGTCAAAGCAAAATATATGGGATTTGACAGTTTCGGTTACTTTTGAATGAAAAAAATTTCAGTCAGCTGGGCTCCTGCTATCACCTTTATAAATACGCCTTGGTATCGTTCCATTTTTAGTAATGGCGTAGTTTCTACTTGTCAAATGTCAAAGAATAAAAGCTTCAAAAGTGACAGCTACCGAAATACCGGGTGATTCAAAATAACACCTCTTGTTGGAAAACCCTGTATTATGGTGACTAGTATAAGGAAAAAATCGTATCGTCATCACTCCTGATTTAATAAAACAAAAACTTAAATATTTATCGAGTTCATTTAATATAACTGTCCAACAAATTAATTCTGAAAGAGCATGTTGAGTATACCATTTTTGTAGAATAAACTTATATATAGTCCACCTGGTCTGAGTTTCTTTTTACAGTGGGGTCAAAGTTTTAAGTTTTTGGTCGAAGGGAGCATTATAAAGGGTGATTTTTTAAGACTTGATAACTTTTTAAAAAAAAAAAACGCATAAAATTTGCAAAATCTCATCGGTTCTTTATTTGAAACGTTAGATTAGTCCATGACATTTACTTTTTGAAGATAATTTCATTTAAATGTTGACCGCGGCTGCGCCTCAAGTGGTCCATCCGCTTAGTCCAATTTTGGCATTTCCACGTTTTTGAGTAACAGAGGCCCAATTGCTGCGAACGGCGACGAATCGATAATTGATGGTCATCATTAACATTGGCCGATACAGCTGCGATATTTTCTTCAGTTCGTACTCTACGTAAGCGTCTTGGTGGTTTAATGTCCAACAATGTAAATTTGGTGCGAAATTTAGTCACAATAGCCCGAATAGCCGCTTCAGTGGGTCGATTAAACAGACCATAAAATGGAAGCGTGCGATGAACTTTCTTAACAGAGCACGCATTTTGATAATAAAATTCAATGATTTGCAAGCGTTGCTCGTTAGTAAGTCTATTCATGATGAAATGTCAAAGCATACTGAGCATCTTTCTCTTTGACACCATGTCTGAAATCCCACGTGATCTGTCAAATACTAATGCATGAAAATCCTAACCTCAAAAAAATCACTCTTTACTAATTGAAAACAAGTAAGGAAAGGCTAAAGTCGGGCGGGACCGACTATATAATACCCTCCACTTTCTTCCACATTACAATGGAATTCTGAGAAAAAGTGATATCGGGAACGATTTTTGTATGGTCAAATTCAGAGCGAATGCGAACTATATATAAATCTGAACCGATGTGGCTCACCATAGATGTTTCTAGTTCAAATAGAAGATGCTGGACAAATTTTATGAAAATCGGTTAAAATATGTGGTCTATAGAGCGAAAAAGTCAAATCGAGAGCGAAATTTGTATGAGAGCTATATCTAAATCTGAACCGATCGAAACCATTCTCCCAACAGATGTTTCGAGTTGAATTATAAAATACTGTGCCAAATTTGAAGTAAATCGGTTAAAATATGTGGTCTCAATAGCGAAAAAAGTCAAATCGAGAGCGAAATTTGTATGGGAGCTATATCTAAATCTGAACCGATCTAAACCATTTTCACCACAGATGTTTCTAGTTCAATTATAAGGTACTATGATAAATTTGAAGCTAATCGAATGATATGTGTTATTTATAGAAAGGAAAAAGTCAAATCGGGAGCGGATTTTGTATGGGAGATATATATATAAATCTGAGCCGATTTGGTTCAAATTAAATAGGGTTCGTCCTTGGCCCGCAAAACTTAAATTGTGTCAATTTTTGCTGCGATCTGATACTAATTACGACATGACGACAGACGGACATTGGTAATTCTATGCCGATATATATAACAAACGATGGTTTTATCTCGTTTCTTTTTTGGGTGTTACAAACAAATGCACAAAGTCATAATACCCTAGTGGAGGGTATAGAAATGTCTGAGAATTCTTATTTTCAGAACTATATTGTGGAATTTAACGGCGATCAAAAAACGTCAGGTCCGAATGATTTGTGTGGAAGGTACTAAAGGGTGATTTTTTAGCTATTATATTTTTGGCAACACTGGTTTAAACAGCTGACGCACGTTTCGTGTTTTGTTTCACTGTCAAACATCTTCAGTTTGATCTATAATTTAACCATGAATCGTCTTACAAACGAACAACGCTTGCAAATTATTGAATTTTATTATCAAAATGCGTGCTCTGTTAAGAAAGTTCATCGCGCGCTTTTTTTACCGAAAAATTGTATTCAGCGACGAAGCTCATTTTTGGCTCAATGGGTACGTAAATAGGCAGAATTGTCGATTTTGGAGTGAATATCAGCCAGAAGCATTGCAAGAGCTACCAATGCATCCAAAAAAAGTCACATTTTGGTGCGGTTTATGGGCTGGTGGCATCATTGGACCGTACTTCTTCAAAGATGATGCGAATCGTAACGTAACTGTGAATGGTGAGCGCTACCGTGAGATGATATCGAACTTTTTTTTGCCCAAAATGCAAGAGCTTGACTTGCATGACATGTGGTTTCAACAAGACGGTGCCACATGCCACACAGCACGCGCAACAATGGACTTATTGAGAGGCGAGTTCGGTGAACATTTTATTTCACGTTCGGGACCGGTCAATTGGCCGCCTAGATCGTGCGATTTAACGCCTTTAGACTATTTTTTGTGGGGCTATGTTAAAGCTCTTGTCTATACAGACAAGCCCGCTTCAATTGCGCATTGGAAGACAACATTGAAGCACTTATTCTTGAGATACCGGCCGAAATGTTGGAAAGAGTATGCCAAAATTGGACAAAGCGGATGGATCATTTGAGGCGCAGTCAAGGTCAACATTTGCATGAAATAATCTTCAAACATTCACATATATTCTGTTGTGAGTGTTTTTTTTAAGGAAACCATTTTAAATTGATAAAATTATACAAAATTATACATGCAAAGCACAGTACTTCTCCATACTAAAAATTGGTTCCCATTCACTTGTGAAGATGGAAGTTGTTTAAAATAACTTCCTCAAAAGCTAGTGCTTCCTACGGAAGTTCGCCCATTTTTTTGCAGGGATGACATAAGCAAAAACACACCTCAACATACCATACCCCACCTTGAGTTTACTAGCAACGGCTCGTCTAGTTTGAAAGTATAATCGACGAAGCTAAAACAATATTAATGCCGGTCACTGCACCGTAGCAGTTCAACTTTCTATCAAAGATCGATAGAAATGGAGGATATGCCCTTTGGAGAATATATATTCAATTTCGCTTTTAGTTACTTATAAATATTAAATAATTTCTTCTCAATTTAAATGTGTTTTTTTCATTTTAGTAATTTAATTTATCAATATAAATTTGTCATTTCTCAATATTAATTGTTTCCAATAATAACACAAAGCAACAAAAAAATTGTATCGAAGCCGAAAAATTATTTTTTGTGTGAATTGAGGCATGCTTATTCATAAAATCAAGACAACATTTTTTTATGGATATGAGTCATTTCATGTCAAGCGGTACGGGGTTTGACCACGATAGCTGCGATTGTTTTGAAAGTTTGTGTATGTATTCTTCTCATAAAAATATTGTATATGTACTTTTGGAAAAAAAATTGATTTCTTTTTTCACGAGTTACGACCAATTTAACAGTGAAAAAACAGTCGGGCTGGCCGAATATATGATACCCTACACCTAGTCAATATACCCTGTGTTGTAGGTTATAAAAAGGTCGTTACATTTGAACCAGGTATATATACTACAAATTGCATACTTCTATCTGTATTTGTAAGAAAATTTGAACACAAACTTTGTATTGGAGCTATATATAAATCTGAACCGATCTGACACATTTTTAGCGTAGGTTTTCTGAAATATAAGACGCTTTCCCAAATTTGATAGAAATCTGTTAAATATGTGGTTCCTAGAGCGGAAAGAATTAAATCGGGGGAGTCATTCATGTGGGAGCTATATATAAATCTGAAACAATTTGACCCACTTTCGCCATGGATGTTTGTACTTGAAATATGAGCTGGTTTGCCAAATTTTAAGCAAATCTGTTCTAAAAAGTGATTCTAAGTCGATCGGTATAATAAACGATGGATGGGCCTATCTCGTTTCCTTTTGGGTGTTACAAACAAATGCACATAGACATTATACCCTGTGGTGTAGGGTATAAATACTAATTTTTCTAAAAGATGTGTTCATTCAATAGCCGGTAACTCCTGAAATACTTTACAGATTTTTTAGTAGGGATAGATTTTTTTAAAGTTTTTGCAATTTTAATTCTTTTATTTTGATTTTCGAAATGATTACAGTAATCCGTTTTGTTGAAATTTTAGAGTAGTGTGATTAGGTCTATTCTTAAGCCACTGTGAGAGTTTGAAAGTGGTTTTTTTGTTTGTTTTGTTGTTTTTTAAAATCAACCGGAATTGCCGTGAAAAATCCTCAAAATTATAATTTTTTCATTAGTTCATAAACATAAGGTATAATATCAATGAAAAATCCCAAAAAAATCTATGAAAAATCATTTGGGACAAAAAGAGTGTAACGCATTGAAGGAATGACTTAAGACCCTATGTATGTTTAGACCAAATCCGTTTCACAACATTTTAAGATGTTTGAGCCATGTCCATCCATCTGGCTGGCTGGTGTACACGATAACTCTCGAAAGGAGTTAAGGAATCAATTCCAACTTTGTACATGATAATATTTTTCCCAAAGTTAGTTTAAGTTCGAAGATGCCGAAATTGCTACGCCTCTTCTGATACCTCCCGCACAAATTGTACATATTTCCACACGGATATTCCGAGTTAGCTATATTTTGGTATATAATAAAGTTTTTATAAGAACTTGCAAGAACTGTGTAAGACATGGCGGATTTTGCCACGCCCCTTCTGGTACCTCCCACAGAAATCACCCCAACCTTCCTAAAATTAAAGCTGTTATAACTAATATACGGATGATTTGAATACTCTGAAATTTGACATTTGACAATGCTTTTATGGACGTTTGATACACTTGAAATGTGGGCGATATTGCCACACCCCTTCTAGTACCTCCCACACAAAGTGACATAAGCCTGGGTTAAATAAAACCCATATAACTTCCATACGGCTTAACAAAATCATTTGCAATTTGATATGTGAAAATGTTTTTAAAATCGCATTAAACCTAAAAAATATTTATGCTTTGGTCACGCCCCTTGTAGTAGATCCCACACAAATGTCTCTAGCCTAGGTAAAATGAAATCCTTTATAAGACCTATACCGGTGTCTGAAATCTATTATGACTTCTTACTTCATGATGATTTTACAATTGTTTTATAAATGTGGAAGCTAGGACCATATGCCACAAACCTTATAGTACCTTCCACACATATCATCCGGTCCTGAGTAAAATTTAAGTTCTTATAATTTTCGTAGATATGTTCTCTGAAAGTTAGGGTATATATAAGTCGGTTTTGCCGACTGACGTTTTCTTACTTGTTATACCTTGTGTTTATGAACTAATGAAAAAATTATAACTTTGATGATTTTTCACTTCAATTCTGGTTGATTTTGTAAAAAATAGAAAAAAACAAGTAAAAACGGCGTTAAGTTCGGCCGAGCCGAACTTTATATACCCTCCACCATGGATTGCATTCCACAGAGGTTGTCGGTTTTCGTAGAAGTGCAGTAATATTACAGGAAAATATAAATTTTGTAATATAGCAAAAACAAATACAAATATTGAAAAAATAATTATATAAATAAATATAATATTTTAAATATATTAAACCATTATCTATTTCAAAACAAAAAATAAATATTCTTATAAAGAGTGATTTTTTTGAGGTTAGGATTTTCATGCATTAGTATTTGACAGATCACGTGGGATTTCAGACATGGTGTCAAAGAGAAAGATGCTCAGTATGCTTTGACATTTCATCATGAATCGTCTTACAAACGAACAACGCTTGCAAATTATTGAATTTTATTATCAAAATGCGTGCTCTGTTAAGAAAGTTCATTGCGCGCTTCCATTTTATGGTCAGTTTAATCGACCCACTGAAGCGGCTATTCGGGCTACTGTGACTAAATTTCGCACCAAATTTACATTGTTGGACATTAAACCACCAACACGCTTACGTAGAGTGCGAACTGAAGAAAATATCGCAGCTGTATCGGCCAGTGTTAATGATGACCACCAATTTTCGATTCGTCGCCGTTCGCACCAATTGGGTCTCTGTTACTCAAAAACGTGGAAATGCCAAAATTGGACTAAGCGGATGGACCACCTAAGACGCAGCCGCGGTCAACATTTAAATGAAATTATCTTCAAAAAGTAAATGTCATGGACCAATCTAACGTTTCAAATAAAGAACCGATGAGATTTTGCAAATTTTATGCGTTTTAAAAAAAAAAAAAGTTATCAAGCTCTTAAAAAATCACCCTTTATTTATATTTTCAACACAGTTGTACTTCCATTCTATTTTAATTCCAAAAGTACAAATTTTGAAAATCCATTATGTGCAAAGTGCAAAATAACCTAACTTCATGATCCAATCAATTTTTGCCGTAAAAGAAAAAGTACGAATTTGGAAAAAAACTTTTTATTTTGCGTGTCTATGCAGTCAGAGGAATGTATATAATGTATTCCATGATTTCAGACATTTCTACGCAATTAGAATTTCATCATTCTAGCTGTAGTCGTTTAGTTGGTACTATTTTTACCCCCCTGTACCATTGTATCCCTTGAAAGTACGAATTTCGGAAAATCCGTTTATTTTTCGTGTTTACGCAGTCAGAGGAATGTATACTCCGAATTGCATGACTCTAGCTGCGGTCATTTGGTTGGTACTATTTGTATCCCCTTTTTCCATTTTACCCCAAAAAGTACGAATTTCGAAAAATTCGTCTATTTTTCGTGTCTACGCAGTCAGAGGAATGTATACTCCGAATTTCCTGACTCTAGTTGCGGTCATTTGATTGGTACTATTTTTATCCCCTTTTTTCAGTTTAACCCCAAAAAGTATGAATTATAAAAAATCCGTTTATTTTACTTGTCTATGCAATCAGAGGAATGTATACACCGAATTTCATTATTCTAGGTACAGCCGTTTGGTTGGTACCATTTTTATCCCTCTATTCCCATTTTACCCCTTAAAAGTACGAATTTGGAAAAAATGCTTTTATATTATGTATCTACTCAATTAGAGGAATCTACACACCGAATTTCGTGTTTCTAGCTGTTGCCGTTTAATATGTACCATTTTTATCCCTTTTTTTGCCCCATTTCACCCCCTACAAATAAGAATCACTTTATGGTGCACGTTTTTGCTATAAGGGGAATGCGCATACCAAATATCAAGCCAATATAAACAGAAATATTGATAACACCTGCTTAAATACGCTAAAATATTAGGGTTTATTATGGGTATTTTTAGTTCTTGTGAGGGAAAATTTTTTTCCCTTTGGACCGATTTCGCCCCGTTTCAATCCCAACCGATCTACGACTATAAGACGCATTTATGGAAATTTTGAACGTTCTAGCTCCTTTCGTTTAGATGCTAGCGTGCTTTCAACAGACGGACAGACGGACGGACGGACATGGCTAGATCGTCTTAGAATTTTATGACGATCAAGAATATATATACTTTATAGGGTCTCTGGTCGATATTTCAAGGTGTTACAAACGGAATGACAAAGTTAGTATACCCCCATCCTGGAGGTGGAGGGTATAAAAACGTAAAAAATAGAGGCCATCATTTCACCACTTTCAAACTCACACAGTCGCTTAAAAATAGACCTAAGCACACTACTTTAAAATTAAAAAAAATAGATTAGTGTAATCATTTCGAAAATCAAAATAAAAGAAAATAGCAAAAACTTTAAAAAATCTAACCATGCTATAGTACACCACTTCAATATTTTAAAACTAATTGAAATTACCTTCAAAACAAGATATAACACATTAAAATTGGCCAAGTACTTCAGGAGTTACAGGCGATTGAATGAACACATCTTTTAGAAAAAGTAGTATTTTCTATATAAACGTATAATCTATTTTTAGCCCCTTCATCAAAATCCGTTGCCAGAACTATGCCATTTTGGTTCATTCTGTTTACTTCGGCAGATTGTAACCTTTTCTAACTCGATTTGGTTCTAGAGCTGGTATGTGACACAACATTACTATCGTTTCGGCCATTTACAAATAGCAGAATTTCCATGTTCTTTAAATTTTCCCACTTTGAAGTCTTTTATACTTTTAACAAAATATAAGTGCATTTTTAGGTCATAAGTAGCCAAAGTCTTTTATGTGTTTCGGCAAGCCAGTACTTATCCTGTTAGACTGGTGATTTAAGGGCTGACACATACTGACAAAAGTACGACAATTTCAGTAAAGTAACCTTACTCCGTATTCGAAGCTTTGTTGTTGTTACCATTAAAACTACGTTGCCTCTCAACTTACCATCCCTTTGATTTACATCGTAGACCCGCTTAGGTCCACCGCTGAATATGGTACCCTTAACTATAATCACTACTGAGACTATTATGACGGTGACAGTTTGTATAACATCAGCATTTATGGCAGCCTTAAGTCCTCCCTGTATCAAAAGATGGAGCGAGAGAAAGAGATGGACATATAGATATACATTTTAAACTGGCCATTAGCAGGCTTATCGCCACAAAAAAACAAAAAAAAAACAAAATGTTACCTTAATGGAGAAAAATATACATATTGTCGCCATGCCGCAAATGGATGCCCAATATGGTATGCCAATTACAGTGGCCAAGGCTACGCTGGGTGTGTAGACTGTCACGCCGAGTGAACATATTTGTCGGATGATATACGTGGCCGAGGCTAAACAACGCACCAGTCGGGATTTAAATCTGCAATGAAACGGATAGGTATTGGAAATGAATATTTTCGATGCATTGTAATAAATTGTTGTTTACATATCATTGTATAATATTAATTTATCGGAAATAAATAATTGAGGGGCTGAGAACATATATGGGCTACAATTTGGGCTGAGAACATATATGGGCTACAATTTGTTGCGAACAAAAATGAGATAGACTGACATACAGAGCAATAACGACGGAATCACTAACCCATTTTGATCATAGTCAGACATTAGTTATTCGAAAACCAAACCGCTAAAGCTAGAATTATAAATTTGGCGATTATATGTCCCTTACCGACTAGATTTCTTATAAGGGGGCGGTCAAAATAGACATTATCTTTTCCCAGTTTAGTTTGACATATTTCTATTTCGTTACGGAAATATACAGTTGCGGTCAAAATAATAGCAGCGCACCACAGCTTAATATACATTTTCATATATTTATTTGTGTGATAATTTTTCTATTGCTCCTTCTGCATTAAGTGCTGCGTTATGAGGTTACAGACACAAAAAAATTGTTTATTTGGTGATATGATTTTAATTACTTAAGAAATTTCACATTTTTTGGATTATTCGACATTTTGGACCGGTCAAAATAATAGCAGTGTTCAAAAAATCTCAAGAAAATGAAATTTTATCTCAATTTTTCAATTCGATTTGCTGTAATAAGTAAGATATTATGAAATTTACACTACTTCTGAAATGTTATTGTATTATTTTTCTCCATAAGTAGGGCGAGGAGAGCATTGTGGAGAAGAAAACCGAGTTCATTTGAAAAGGTTGAAATCTGAGGGAAAATCATTTAGTGAAGTTCTAGAACACTGGAAGTGTTCTATTAAAATGATCAGAAATTCGATATTATAAGAAGAAAAATCAAAAAAAAAAATCCGTTTATATCACCTACAACCATTCGCCAAATAATAATATCTAGTGCAAAAAACTCACTTACGCCCCCACCGAAATAAAAAACAATGTCTGACCGTATTTGAGAATCTAAAATGTTCGTAGAATACTAAGAAAACATAATCTGGAAGCCAGAAGTCCGAAAAAAGTCCCACTTATAAATGAAAGACATGACATAAAAAATTGCAATTAGCAAAAACACACCTGGTGTAGCCAACCAAGAAGTGGGTGCACGTTTTATGGTCAGTTGAATCAAAAATTGTTTTGTATGGTGGGACAGTCCCTCGATAGTTTGTAAGACGCCCACAGAACGCGGAATACATCTCCAGGTATAGTGCCAAAACTGTCAAATAGGGAGGATCAAGCATAATGGCTTGGGCTTGTTTTTCATATTATGGAGTTAGGTCAGTACATTGGCCCAGAACTACTATGGACTCTGTCCAGTACATCAAAATACTGCCTAATATTATGCTTACGTATGCAGTCTATGGAATGTCACTTAAATGAGTCTTCTAGCAGGTCAATTATCCCGAAAACACCAGCCGACTTCCAAAAAGGTGGTTTGAAGTCAATAATATCGATGTTATGGAACGGTTCGGGCAGACACCGCACCTAAATATAATCAACAATTTTAAGTGTGATGACTAAACCTCACTAGCAATACTGAAAAACAATATCGAGTTTTGACACGATATTATAGTGGTATAGGCAAAAATATCGGCTAAAAGTTGTAAAAGACTAGTCGACTCAATGAAATAGCGTTATGTAGCAGTAATAAGCCAAAAAGTCAGTACAACTAAGTATTAAATTCAAGAAAATATCCTTATTTAACTTATTATTCAAAAAAGTTTTCAATTAAAGCAAATTGAAACAAAATATTTTTAGCATTTTATTGGCGCTGCTATTTTTTTGACTGGTCTCATTTTTGACATAAATGGTTCTAAAGACATAATCTCCAAATTACCAAAACTTATTTTTTTTATTTAAAGCCAGATAAAGTATGGCACAATAACACCTTTCAATCAACGTAAAAAGTTTTAGGATTTTCGAAGTAAAACTAATATATTTCTTTGTCGATATTTTTTTTATCTCGTCGCTGCTATTTTTTTGACCGCAGCTGTATGTACAATGTTCCATCTATACGGCACTTATATTCCAGATTTTCAATGTTTGTTGCTTCTGCTCTGCCGAAAATTGTGATATGCTTGTGGAAGTGTATTGGTTTTTTCTACTGTTATATCTTGTGAAAACTATTATGTAATTTTTGCTTCTACAATGATTTCTATCCCATTTTAACTATGATGTTCAAATCACAAATTTTTATTGTGAGAACGTCCTAGGTAAGCTTAAAAAAAACAAGTAAAAAGGCGTTAAGTTCGGCCTGGCCGAACTTTATATACCCTCTACCATGGATTGCATTCCACAGAGGCTGTCGATTTTCATAGAAGTGCAGTAATATTACATATTGTATTACAAATACAAATAATGAAAAAATAATTTTATAAATAAATACAATATTTTTATTATTTCAAACCACGCATATAAGGCGACACGTTTACACTATATATAACGAAATAATACCTCAAGTCAATTCAAAAATAATATTATATATCCAAAAAAGCTTAAAGACCATAAATATTGGTAGATAGTGGTGCTACAGTTGGTTGTATTTCCATTCTATTTTAATTCCAAAAGTACAAATTTTGAAAATCCATTATGCCACGTATATAGTGCAAAATAACCTAACATCATGATTCAACCAATTTTTGTCGTAAAAGTAAAAAGTACGAATTTGGAAAAATCTTTTTATTTCGCGTGTCTGTGCAGTCTGAAGAATGTATACACCAAATTAAATGATTCTATCTACGGCCATTTGGTTGGTACCCCTTTTATCACCATTTTCCTATTTTACCCCCTTAAGATTACGACCATCTAAAGTATCTTTATTTTACGTGTCTACACAATTAGAGGGATGTACATACCGAAATTCATAATTCTAGCTGCAGTCGTTTAGTTGGTACTATTTTTATCCCTCTGTACCCTCTGTTTTCTTTGAAAGTACAAATTTGGAAAAAATCTTTTATTTTTCGTGTTTACGAGTCAGAGGAATGTATACTCCGAATTTTCCATTTGAACCCCAAAAAGTACGAATTTCGAAAAATCCGTTTATTTTACATGTCTAAGCAATCAGAAGACTTTATACACCAAATTTCATTATTCTAGGTGCAGCCGCTCGGTTGGTACCATTTTTATCCCTTTATTCCCATTTTATCTCTTAAAAGTACGAATTTGTAAAAAAATACTTGTATACTATGTATCCACTCAATTAGAGGAAGGTACACATCGAATTTCGTGTTTCTAGCTGCAGTCGTTTCATGGTTACTATTTTTATCCCTTTTTGCCCCATTTCACCCCCTACGAATAAGAATCACTTTACGGTGCACATTTTTTTATAGGGGGGAGATGCACATACCCAATATCAAGTTAGTACAAACAGACATACTGAAGAAACATGCTTAAATACTCTAAAATATTAGGGGTTATTATGGGTATTTTTAGTCCTTGTGAGGGTCCCTTTGGGCCGATTTCGCCCAGTTTCAATTCCAAACGATCTATGGCTATAAACGCATTAATGAAAAATTTGGACGTCCTAGCTCCTTTCATTTAGATGCTAGCGTGCTTTCAACAGACGGACGGACATGGCTAGAATTTTATCACGATCAAGAATATAAAGGGTGATTTTTTAAGAGCTTGATAACTTTTTTTTAAAAAAAACGCTTAAAATTTGCAAAATCTCATCGGTTAGATTGATCTCAACGTTAGATTGGTCCATGACATTTACTTTTTGAAGATAATTTCATTTAAATGTTGACCGCGGCTGCGTCTTAGGTGGTCCATCCGCTTAGTCCAATTTTGGCATTTCCACGTTTTTGAGTAACAGAGACCCAATTGGTGCGAACGGCGACGAATCGAAAATTGGTGGTCATCATTAACACTGGCCGATACAGCTGCGATATTTTCTTCAGTTCGCACTCTACGTAAGCGTGTTGGTGGTTTAATGTCCAACAATGTAAATTTGGTGCGAAATTTAGTCACAATAGCCCGAATAGCCGCTTCAGTGGGTCGATTAAACTGACCATAAAATGGAAGCGCGCAATGAACTTTCTTAACAGAGCACGCATTTTGATAATAAAATTCAATAATTTGCAAGCGTTGTTCGTTTGTAAGACGATTCATGATGAAATGTCAAAGCATACTGAGCATCTTTCTCTTTGACACCATGTCTGAAATCCCACGTGATCTGTCAAATACTAATGCATGAAAATCCTAACCTCAAAAAAATCACTCTTTATATACTTTATATACTCATGTAAATGTATATGTTTGACAACAAAATTTAAATCGGAAAGGACATTTGTATGGGGGTATATTGAAACCCTGAATGATGTGATGTGTATGTTTACTGGTGAAATTTGGCCTCAGTCGTATTTAAGTTGCATAACCTGTTCAGATATTCATAAACGATTTGAAGCGGTGATTGAGATTATAAACGCTGTACGTAGTAAAGAAAAATCAGTGCTACACAAAAAATTCATTAAAAAGTAATGAACTTTTCCCGCAACTGTCACTTTTAAATGGCTGACTGGTAACGAATTGACGACTGTATCAATTACTTCTCATTGTGTTTTAGCCTGAATATTTTCAACAAAAATTATATTCACCGATTTTTCGCCATATGTTGTCATAATTACGTTATATATGCGATGATTGACTTGTTATAGCTCTTTTACTTTTTCTGGCAACACCATACTCGTTAACCAAGCGAGTAGCAGGCAACTTTCTTGCCAATCCAACATACACTAGGCATGTTAAACTGGTCACTTAACCACTTTAGCTAAATAAGTATTTTTTATTTGAAACTTCAGTAAAAACCATTTCCATAACTATAATAATTACTTTTCATTATCAAAACAATGATTATTATTTTATTTCAATGTAAACTTTCTTTCTATTTCAATCTACTCCGCTTTCACTCATATACGCTCGCTACCTGATGGGTAAGGGTGCAAAACAAAATTTGTTTGCACTTATCTAGGAAACGTTTTACCAAAATTGGTCACTTTAAGCTTACCATTTGGAGCGGAATGTTTTGTTATCTTGTGAAATTCTTTCCCCATATGGGAAAAACATTATCGCATTATGAAATTACTGTTTGCCCCACCCGCTACACAAAAAACTTGCTTTGGTCTGTAAAAAAATAAGAAATCTACTATTTTTCACCTCCCCCCCCCCTCATCTTTGGGTTTTGTCATTCGGTCACATAGAAATGCCATAAAATTGTTGCGGCAAATCTAAGCAACAAACAATAAAGAGGGACAAGAAGTTCCAGAGAAATACAATAGCAACCGCCAACCAAAAAAGAAAAACCCCAAACATTCGCTTCGTTTTGTCTTCGAAACTTCAGGCAACGTCAGTTTGTGTTTTATTGTCAACTTTTTGCTATTCCACAATTCTGGCACCAACACTGTTGTAAGTGTAATAGTTGAGGTGGATATGTGTGAGTGTGGTTATGTGCGTGTCTTATAATTCCCCCACACACACATATACAGGCCTTGTGCTTTTAATTGTGACGGATTAGAAGATTTTTGATATTTTGCTTTAGGATTCAATTTGTAGTTTGTGATTGAAAAATTTTTATTAGCTGATAATAATTTTAAACAATAATTTTCGTTACTTTTCTTTTGACCAAATTAACTATTCAAAGTGATAGAAATTGCAAAAAAACCACACCTGTAATAATAAAATTGTCATCTACTGTACACACACATGTGTCGCTATGTAGGTACATCTATGTATGTATGTATTTGTTACTTTAGTTTCATCCGTTTCCCCCCCTTTGTAACAGATTTAATGCCTTTGGATGTCTTATCCTTTTATCTCGAACAAAGTGTGTGTGTGTGTGTGTGTGTGCGAGCGTGTGTATGTTTGTTAGTTTAGTTCTGCTGATACGTATTTGCTGAAAGGATGTGCGAGGGGGGAGGATTTCTCTAAGATGATTATACTATTAATTGTGGGTACAAAAAAATATATCCAAAGAGTTGGTAGGAAATTTAAGCCAGATACCACTTGCATGTGTTTTTGCTAAGAAGCTTTACGGAGGCTATTTTGGAACACACCGAAAGGGGCTGTTAAAAGGAAAGTTAATGGTGTGGCGAGGGCGTTTTACTAAAATAAGTGCTGGTCACCGGTCTCACGAAGAATAAATGTCCTCACTTTTCCTTCTAATTGCTCATTTCATACAAAGTAACATGGACGATATCATGAAACGGAAACGACCGAGGAATCACAAAATACCAATACTTTGGAGTTTATCAATGGGGTTTCTTCATTTTTATTACGTTAAAAGCTGTATGGCGTTTCAAACAACTTTAACTTTCAAAAATTTAACTTCTATACGGATGGTCGGAATTTTATTTGAACACTAGCTGAACCCCGCCCGCTTCGCCAGGCAAAAAAAAAAAAACAAATGGAAAAATTAAAATCAGGTTTCATATTGATCAGTCTTCTAGCTCTCAAAAACACTTTTGCCACGCCCCAACGCCCACGAAACGAAAATCCAAATTTCGTTATCATATTTATCATTCTCGTGGTCAGTAATATATATGTAGCAATTTTCAGCTTACTACCTCTCAAAAACCCTATTACCACGCATCACTGCCCACCAAACGAAAATTCAAAATCCAGCATCATATTTATCATTCTCGTATCATATTTATCTTTATCATTCTTATGTACCAATTTTCAGCCTACAACCTCTCAAAAACACTTTTGCCACGCCCACAAAACGAAATTCCAAATTGCGGCATCATATTTATAATTCTCATGGTCAGTAGTACATATGTGCCAATTTTCAGCCTTCTAGCTCTCAAAAACACTATTGCCACGCCCACTCCGCCCACAAAATGAAAATCCAAATTTCGGCATTTAAAGATTTAAGGATATAATAAATTATTTAAATATTTCTACCCACCAGCTTATGTCAATATGGGTGTGAAATGATAGAGATCATTCTCTAGAAATGGAAACAATTCTTTGTTTTATTTTTTCGGGAGGAAAAATTCTGAAAAGTAATGTCCTTAGAAAAGTTTATCCTTGAGAATTGTCTATATATTTTTCTCAACAAAATAAAACACATGTTTAAATCTTATGCACGCTTTATAGGTTACCGGGTTTCGTTTTTTTTTCGAAATGTCGTAATTAAAAAAACGTTTTTCGGACAAAACCGATGAAACCGGTACAACCGGTTTTTAATATAAACAAAAATGTAATCTTTCGCATTATTTTATACTTTTCTGAGTTAATTGAATACTAAATAATACTGAAACACAATGAGAATTAAATTAGAATGTAATACTTTAAATTTTTCTATAAATTCGACTTGGATCTACATCTATATTTTATAGAATGCAAATTTATTTACAATGGCATTATTTACAAATGCAAATTTATTTACCACTATCATGATTTTCACCCTGTGAAAGGTTTCCTTAGGTGGCAGCGACTTTTCAACAACATATCCGGCCTCTTTAAGTAAATGATTCTCACAAACGTATGAGAAGCACAACTCACTTGCCGAATATCCGTTTAAAAATCGCACCAAGCATTAAAGCACATGTGCCACCTTACTAGCATCTCATTGAGTTGCATATGTAAGTATGTGTATATGCAGGTATAGTTACTCAGCAATACTTCTGCCGTGCCAACGTTCATTTTCCATAATTTTTCACATTTTTTATGAAAACATAAATTCCACTTAAATCGACAGTCTTTTGTACAAACTCTATAGTTTAATGCAATGTTATTGCCATTGTTTTGTGCTGATAAACTGTTAACTTACTGCGACATTTGTTTTGTTTTGAGCATTATTTTGAACGCCTCAGAAATAAATTCGATATGATTCGATTCCGTCAAAATTGTTCACAATAAATGTTTGAATCACCGATCATGTTAGAATTCAGTATGAGACAATCATGCATGTGATACAAATCGATTCGTTTTAAATCGACAAGTTTTTTTATATTTTGTTATATACCCGTAGATATGATATGTATTGCACTACTTTTTATACTTCTTCATCTAAATTTATGCCTTGGATAACATAATAAATCAATTGATTCCCTATATACGGCACAATAGTCAAAATAAATATGCGAAATCGTATCGTTATAAATCCGAACGATTTTCATCACATACCTTTGATTTGAATTTTATGAAATTTGATGAAAATTGCCAGAATATTCACAAATTTTATACGTTCCATTATTAATATTTTTCCGGTTTTTGAATTGATGGACATAAATCAATCCATCCATCAATACGGCTGAGTCGTTTCTCTTTTATTGCCAGAGTGAAAGGTTTTAATGCAGCGCTCTATTCCCGACATTGGCAGGCGTGTACGGTGTATATATATTGGTGTTCACATGAATCATAATGATTAATCTCTTAAGATGACATGCGTTTTGTTCATTTATGTTAATTGATGCTGGAGTGCTCTATTAACAACAACAAATAAAAAATAGTGAAACCTTATTTAAAGTTACAAGAATAAATACAAAATTAATTTAAGGCAAGAAATTGTACTCGAAAAAGTATTCGCTCTTATAATATTAATACTATATAAACTAGGAAATTAATAAAACTCTTTCAAAAATGTAGCTTGTATATTATTTGGGATAGAAAAAAGAGTAAAGGGTTGCAATTTTAGATTTAAAAATCTTTTTGTAATCACTTTAAAACCTACAAAATATGTATGCTTTTCCTTTAAAGGTCAGAGGAATATACAAACACCGAATTTCTCGATTCTAGCTTCAGCCGTGTTGTTGGTACCAATTGTTATGATCATGATTATAGCATCAGCCGTGTTGTCGCTATCTTTATTATTCCCCTTTCCCGGTTACCCTTTAAAAGTATGAATTTCGGACAATTCCTTCATTCTGCGTTTGTAAACATTTTGCGGTATGTACACGCCGAAGAGATGAGCTTATTAATTCCTTTCATTCTAAAGGGAAAAATGCACTGCGCTTAATATTACAGACCCTTAAAGTGTGTATAGTACTTTATGGCCTGGATTTTTTCCAAGTTAACATTTTTGCAAAATTTGTCCTTTTGGTCCAAATATTTTTTGAGGTCGAGGTATTTTTCCCCGAAATCGTTCGGTTTGATATGGAATGAACGATATACAAATGTTTAGAGCGGTGAACAATTTATTCAATTTAACGGCCAAAAAAAATTCTTTATCTCACTTCTTCGCTGTAACAGAAATGTAAGAAACTACGTGATTCCAGCTCCAGACATGCTTTTGGTACAATTTGTATCCGTTTTTCCCATTTACTCTTTTAAAGTATGAATTTGAAAAAATTCTTCGTTTCTTTGAGGGATGTACACCGAATTTCATGTTTTCAGATTTGTAACATTGTTATCACTTTTTACCCAATTTCATCTCCAAAAAGTAGGAATTTTCAAAACCATATTCTTTTGTATGCGTTAATGCTATAAAAGGAATATCTGTACCAAATTTCACAATTGTAGGTCCAGCAGTTTCCCTTTCATCCCCCATTAAATGTACGAATTTTGAAAAATTCATTCTTATCTCATCTCTACACTGTGCGATGAGCATACAAACCAAATTTGAACATTGTTGCATCATCCGTGTTTTTATTGCCTTTTCTATCATCTTTTTCCTTTCTACCCTTTAAAGGTAAGAATTACGAAAATTTTCTTCAGTTTGTGTTTCTATGCATTTGAGGGATTTCCAAATCGAATTACTAGATTTCAGCTCCATCCGATTGATTCGTACCATTTTACCCCTTTTTACCCAATTTCACCCCCCAAAAAGTACTAAATGTACTCGAGTAGGAATGTCCTTATCAAATATCAAGATTTAAGGCATAGCCATCCTTATCAAATATCAAGATAGCCATTTCATTAGGGCGTTGCACAATTTGTATCCCTTTTAAACAAAAAAAAAAAAAGATTTTCGAAAAATTACTTCTTATCTCGCTCCTACGCTATAAGACTAATATTCCCACTGAGTTTCATGATTGTAGCAAAATCACCTTTTTATCCCCATTTCCATTTGAAATTACAAGTATCGAAAAATTTCTTCTTTTTTCCGTTTCTAAGCATTATGATCGATTTATACACTAATCCGTTTGATTGGTACCATTTACCCAATGATACTCCCAAAAAGTACGAATTTTGCAAAATTATTTACTTGGTCGCGTTCAAACTATAAGAGGTATGTCCGTACCAAATTTCAACATTCTTGGTCCGATGGGTCTGGGCTGTGGTACAATTTTTATCCCATTGAATCCCTTATCACTGATCAGCGCTGTAAAACGAATATACACATCGAATTTCATTATTGTAGCGTAATCCGTGTTGTTGGTACCCTTTTTTCCCCTTTTCCCCGTTTACACTTTAAAAGTACGAATTGTGAAAAATTACTTCATTTTGCGATTCTAAGCATTATGAGGGATGTGAGGGATGGTCATTTCTCTCTTTTTAACATATTCAGGATTACAGAATTTCAAAGCAAATCACACACATTTAAGTCTCACACCGGTTAACCGGTTTTCGGTGCCGGTTTTGTCATCTCTAAAACTTTGTCACATACTTAAATTTGTTTTCTATAGATTTCTTAGTTAAGCCATAAGAAAACCAGTAAGGAAAGGCTAAAGTCGGGCGGGGCCGACTCTATGATACACTCCACTTTCAATCCGAATACAATTCAATTCGGTGAAAAAGTGAAAACGGGAAGGTTTTTTGTATCCTGTAAATGTATGTGTTTGACAAACAATTTTATATCGGAAAGGACATTTGTATGAGGATATATTGAAACCTGGAACGAAATAGGTGAAATATAAAATGTATAGTTTGGCCAAAATCGGTTAAACTTATGGGAGCAACATTTGAATTTGGGCTATATTCTGAACCGATCTTACCCACTTTCACCATAGTTTTGTTTAGTTAGATTATAAGATGTTGTGCGAAATTTAAAGAAAATCGAGCACAATATGTGGCTTTTAAAGCGGCAAAAGTCAAATCGGGAGCGACATTTGTATGGGGGCTATATCTAAATCTGAACCGATCTTACCCAATTTCTGCATAGTGTTTCTAGTTGGATTATAAGATGTTGTGCCAAATTTAAAGAAAATCGAGTACAATATGTGGTTTCTACAGAGGAAAATGTCAAATCGGGAACGACATTTGTATGGGGGCTATATATAAATCTGAACCGATTTGACCTATTTTCACCATAGATGTTCTTAGTTTAAATATAAGATGTTTTGCCAAATCTGAAGACAATCTGATACAATATGTGGTTTCTAGAGCGGAAAAAGTCAAATCGGGAGCGAAATTTGTATGGGAGTTATATATAAATCTGAACCGATCTGACCGATATTCACCATGGGAGTTTCTAGTGGGAATATAAGATGTTTTACCAAATCTGAAGACAATCTGATACAATATGTGGTTCCTAGAGCGGAAAAAGTCAAATCGGGAGCGAAATTTGTATGGGAGCTATATATAAATCTGAACCGATCTGACCGATATTCACCATGGGTGTTTCTAGTGGAAATATAAGATGTTTTACCAAATCTGAAGACAATCTGATACATTATGTATTCTCTAGAGCGGAAAAAGTCAAATCGGGAGAGAAATTTGTATGGGAGCTATATATAAATCTGAACCGATTTAACACATTTTTACCACAGGTGTTTCTAGTTACAATATAAGATGTTTTGCCAATTTTAAAGAAAATCTGTTGTAATATGTGGTATCTAGAGTGAAAAGAGTCAAATCGGGAGTGAAATTCGTATGGGGGCTCTATCTAAATCTGAACCGATTTTCTTCAAATTAAATAGCGTTCGTCCTTATCCCGAAAAACATCGTTGTGCAAAGTTTCATTTGGTTCTGTCTACAATTGCGACCTGTATCGTGATTACAAGAATAGATGGACGGACGGACGGACGGACGGACAGACAGACAGACGGACATTGCTAAATCGACTCAGAAAGTGATTCTAAGACGATCGGTATAATTAACAATGGGTCTATCTCGTTTCCTTTTGGGTGTTACAAACAAATGCACAAAGACATAATACTCTCGTGGAGTGAATAAAAATCATATTATTAGTCTAATATTAAATAAAACAAGTAAGAAGGCGTTAAGTTCGGCCGGGCCGAATCTTATATACCCTCCACCACAGAGTGCATTCCACAGTATTACCAGTAGATTAAAGAATGTCGAGGGAATGCGAATTGCAAATATCAAGTAAATACAAGCTAATATGTTCAAAAAACATGCTGAAATACTCTAAATATTAGGGGTATTTTCAGTACTTGTGAGGGAAAATTTTTTCCCTCTGGACCGATTTCGTCCACTTTCAATCCCAAGCGATCTACAACCATAAGACACATTTAGGAAAAATTTGAAGCTTCTAGCTCATTTCGTTCGGCCGCTATCGTGCTTTCAACAGACAGACGGACAGACGGACATGGCTATATCGTCTTAGAATTTTACCACGACCCAGAATATATATACTTTATGGGGTCTCCGATAAATATTTCAAGGTGTTACAAACGGAATGACAAAGTGAATATACCCCCATCCTGGAGGTGGAGGGTATAAAAATAGCTTCGGTTAGAGAAATACTGGATAGCAGTTTTTGGACTTTAACGAGGCCAAGAATATTTTGTGTTGGTAATAATTCCCAAATAAATTCCTATTGAGCAATTCCACATCAAAACGTCATGGAAATGTGTGGGACTCTTCTGATGTATTCTAAGGATTGAACGTAGTACAGTTGGTTTCACACAAATGATTCGAAGAAACCAAGGAATTTTTGAAAAAAAAAAAATATTAATAAATGTAGAAGTTATGACCTTTATGTATAAGTAGATGTAAGGGAATTTTTAGAAAAGCATGTGCCATTTTTGCGAAAGTTTTGCTTAAATTGATTTAGTGATACGTGAAGACGACATGTACTTATACAAGAAGCACCATAACATCTACATTTATCCATAGATTTTCCTTAATTAGGTATTGTTTTCATCGTTGGGATTACAAACTAAAACAATATTACAAACTAAAACAATATAATCTTTTATATAATTACAAACTAATAATTACTAATCTATATATATAAAAGAGTGGCGTTACTGACTTATCATTGACCAGCCCCCAGACTAAACGGCTGAAGCCAGGATCATGAAATTTTCAGCGTAGTTCCCAAATATGATGTAGACGTCGACTAAGAGAGGGTTTTACGAAATTCGTACTTTTAGGGGATAAAATGGGACAAAAAGGGATAAACATCGAACCTTCGTCCTGACTAAACGGCAGTAGATAGAATCATGGAATTTGGTGTGTTCCTTGCACTGACCATGCAGACGAGCTACAAATTGGGACTTTTCGAAATTTGTACTTTTAAGGGAGGAAAGGGCCAAAAAAGGAAACAAATGGTACCAATTTAAGTATTGCAGCTATATTCGTGAAAATCGGTATCTACATTTCTCTGACAACGTAGAATTGCAACATGAATGGATTTTTTCGAAATTTGTACTTATAAAGGCTGAGCGGGACAAAAAGGGATAAAAATGGTACCAACTATTATAGCTAGAATCGTGAAATTTGGTATGTAAATTCCTCTAACTATAAAGCAGCGCAATATAAATGCATTTTTGTACTTTTTAGGGGTGAACGGCGCAAAAAGGGATAAAAATGGTACCAAGTAAATTATTATAGCTAGAATCGTGAAATTTGGTATGTAAATTCCTCTGACCATGTAGAAGCGCAGTAAGATTGGGTTTTTCGAAATTTGTGCCTTTAAGGGGTGCGCGGAACAAAAATGGATAAAAATGGTACCAATTTAAGTATTGCAGCTATAGTTGTGAAATTTGGAGAGTAAATTCCTCTGACAACATAGAAGCGCAAATCTATATTGGTTTTTCGAAAATTGTAGTTATAAGGGATGAGCGGGACAAAAAGGGATAACACTGGTACCAACAAAAGCATTGCAGCTAGAATCGTGAAATTTGATATGTAAATTCCTCTGACCATGTAGAAGTGTGCCTTTAAGGGCACAAAAAGGGATAAAAATATAGCTAGAATCGTGAAATTTGGCAAGTAAATACCTCTGACCATGTAGAAGCGCATTAGGATTGGGTTTTTCGAAATTTGTGCCTTTAAGGGGTGCGCGGAACAAAAAGGGATAAAAATGGTACCAATTTAAGTATTGCAGCTATAGTTGTGAAATTTGGAGTGTAAATTCTTCTGACAACATAGAAGCGCCTATCTAGATTGATTTTTCGATATTTGTACTTATAAGTGATGAGCGGGACAAAACGGGATAATAATGGTACCAACTAAAGTATTGCAGCTAGAATCGTGAAATTTGATATGTAAATTCCTCTGACCACGTAGAAGTGTGCCTTTAAGGGGTGAACGGCAAAAAAGGGATACAAATGGTACCAAGTAAATTATTATAGCTAGAATCGTGAAATTTGGTATGTAAATTCCTCTGACCATGTAGAAGCGCAGTAAGATTGGATTTTTCGAAATTTGTGCCTTTAAGGGGTGCGCGGAACAAAGAGGGATACAAATGGTACCAATTTAAGTATTGCAGCTATAGTTGTGAAATTTGGAGTGTAAATTCTTCTGACAACATAGAAGCGCCAATCTAAATTGCTTTTTCGAAATTTGTACTTATAAGTGATGAGCGGGACAAAAAGGGCTAAAAATGGTACTAACAAAAGTATTACAGCTAGAATCGTGAAATTTGAGATGAAACTGAGGTCAGAATTTGCTGCACATGATTCTATTTTAGGCTTTCGGCTACCACCACCAAAAAACCTTTCTTAGCGTTTGCCATTCGGTTTCACATGCAAATAACTTCAGCTTATGTATTCAGCTTTCAAAGAGACATACCTTTCCAAAGGGGTTACTTTCAAAGACAACATAAAATCATTATCATTACCTCTTTTACCACCTCCCAGCAAGCGTTCGCACATCAGAACACATCTTGTACGTTTAACGTTTTGGGGACCAACAATGGCATGAACTCCGCTCCGCTCCACTCTATCTCCACTCCACTCGTGTCGTTACACGGAGAATGCTACTTCAGAGTTGTTTCTAAAACTTAACGATCCTCAAGGCTACAAAGGAATTGTTTGTGCGAATGTTTGCAGAACAATATAACAGTTGTAAAAATTAAGTGCATTTGTCTTCAAATTCAAAAGAAAATACCCGCCACACAAAGAAACATGTCCTCGTACAATACCACACACACTTACATACACAAAGGCGAATGCAAAAGGACGAGTGAGTGGGTGTGTGTGTGCGTGCAAGTGTGTTACAATGTTCATAGATTAGATTCCTCTGTTTTCTCAAAAACTTATTTATGTCTTGCTCGGGGTAATGCTTTCCGTCTTGGCCAAATCGGGCGGGTGAGGGGCGGCGAAACATTTCTAAACCATTTCAAATTGTTGCAAATTAAATTTTGTTTTAAAATCTTTTTTGGCTGCAGGGCAAGTTGTTGGGCGGCAAGAAATAATTAATTTGTTGCTGTTGTTGTAGTTGCCACCGAAATACACACATACATCTTTACAATGTCGTTTCCGCTGTGATGAAATAAAAGTCCCCCCACCCTGAATGAGTGAAAGGAGTGGCGACACCCCCTTTCTTTCCTTTGATAAGGATGCAGTAAATATCAGCTTTCAGTTGCATTTCCCTTCGGTTTCATGACATAATGTCTCTTTGTCATATTTATGTACATGTGAGAGGGTGCATGCGTGTACGAGGGTGGTTTGGAAATTGTGGAAGCTTACACACTCTGCTGGGTTTCAAGAATTTCGTATTAAACATTTTCAACAGCAGAATTTCCTTCAAACTCGGCACAGTATTTAAAAGCATATGTAGCAATACATATATCATATCCGAGGGGAAATCGTGTGATTACTATGACTCCTTTTATATAAAATGGATGGATTCAGAAATTCTTAAAGCCCCCCTCGTTTATGGAGATCTTTTTTGATTCCATTTTCGACGGATATTCATGTAAAATTACTTGTCATTTTACTGCTACAGCTATTGGACGACGACTGTTTGTTGCTGGATGGCGATGGCGATGATGATGCTGCTGACGATGATGGATACTGTGATGGCTCGTTGAATGGTTATTTGCTTCAACGAACACTGCCAAGGACTCACATTGGACGGCGCGCCGCACGCCTACAATATCAGAGTGAGTGAATGTATATCGTTTCCGGTGAATCGCTGTGACGTTTGCTTCATTTTCTTTTGGAAGCACTCTGGACATCCTGAAAGGTTTCTGGACATTTGCATATATTTATGACTTCCTGTGTGTCAACAACAAGTTTTCTGGGATTATTTCTCTGTCACTCACACACACACGCACACACACACACACACACATCATACGGACAATATTTAAATGAAATTTCTGTTAATGGCATTACTGCCGGAGAGCGATATAAACAAATTGGATACATTCACTTGAATGCGCGTGTACGTTCGTTCGCGTTCGGTTCGTCCGCTGTCTGTTTGGTTATGCGGACATTTATTTAATTATTGGTAGCCACCGGTAAATTTATTGGCGATGACAGTCGACGATAACGAAAACTTGATAATTGAAAATATTTTATTAAATTGTAAATGTGCAAAAAGTTGCAAGGAAATCCAAGGGTATGATACTGAATTGGACGGAACTGAAGAAGGGTCGAGGGGTTGGTATTCCACTTGTGACACCATATGATGATGGGAAGTTTTTTGCAATACACAACAACTGAAAGACTGAGAGTAAGAAGGGAATGAAAATGTTGTGAACACAAAATTGAGGTTCTTGAAAAAATATTTGTTCTTCCAAGCAAACAATTCACGCTTTTAAATTTTTAATATTATTGCGGTCTAGTATAATATTTATTTATAACTAGCGTACCCAGCAATTCATCGCTATTGCTAATTTATGAAAAATATTCGTGAATAGAATTAATGCCATATACCTTTTTCTTTGATTTAAGCTAAATTTTTTGATCGCTTAATATAGAAAGGGCTCAGCTCGATTTTTTTCAAAACCAAGATCTTTATGAATATGTCTCACTTACAAACATTAAATAATTAAATTTATTGTTCGTTTATTATTAGATATATCGAGGGCTTATATTCATAAGTGGCTGTGAACCATTTTCTCGAAAATGAGTTTTTGATGCCAAACTATTTGGATGTCATCTGTCATATAAATTTGGAGAAGAAATTATTTTCTAAAGCCATTTTTTCAAAATTTTCTGACTCACACGTTAATTTGTGACTGCAAAAGTGGCTATGAACATAAAAATAATATAAATAATAGGGCTGTTTTTCTTTAAGCCGGGATAACAAGCTGCGATAACAAAAACGTTAATAAAAATTTAATTTTTTGCTCAAAATAAAAAATTATTTTTTCACATTGTCACCAACTACTATATAAATATATGTATCAAAAGAAATTTTCAAAGAAATATTTTGTGTCGATTTTATTGGACTTAGCCTCGATATCCATCATTTTGACTTACACTGGATAATTATCCAGTGGGCTAGGGTATTATAAGTTAGTTTCGCGCCAAATGTTTGTAACACCAAGAAATAATCGAGCCCACCTTTAAGTATACCGATCGGCTTAGAATCACCAGCTGAGTTCTTCAAATTTGGCTTAACACCTTATAATCAATCTAGAAATACCTGTGGCGAAAGCGGGTTAATCCACATATTGTACCCGTTTTTCTTTAAAATTGGCACAACATTTTATAATCCAACTAGAAACACCTATGCTGAAAGTGGGTAAGATCGGTTCAGATTTAGATATAGCCTCCATACAAATGTCGCTCCCGATTTGACATTTTCCGCTCTAGAAACCACATCTTGTACCCGATTTTCTTTAAATTTGGCACAACATCTTATAATCCAACTAGAAACACCTATGCAGAAATTGGGTAAGATCGGTTCAGATTTAGATATAGCCCCCATACAAATGTCGCTCCCGATTTGGCACAAAATTTTATAATCCAACTAGAAACACCTATGCTGAAAGTGGGTAAGATCGGTTCAGATTTAGATATAGCCCCCATACAAATGTCGCTCCCGATTTGACATTTTCCGCTCTAGAAACCACATCTTGTACCCGATTTTCTTTAAATTTGGCACAACATCTTATAATCCAACTCGAAACACCTATGCAGAAATTGGGTAAGATCGGTTCAGATTTAGATATAGCCCCCATACAAATGTCGCTCCCGATTTGACATTTTCCGCTCTAGGAACCACATATTGTACCCGATTTTCTTTAAATTTGGTACAACATCTTATAATCGAACTAGAAACACCTATGCAGAAATTGGGTAAGATCGGTTCAGATTTAGATATAGCCCCCATACAAATGTCGCTCCCGATTTGACATTTTCCGCTCTAGGAACCACATATTGTACCCGATTTTCTTTAAATTTGGTACAACATCTTATAATCGAACTAGAAACACCTATGCTGAAAGTGGGTAAGATCGGTTCAGATTTAGATATAGCCCCAATACAAATGTCGCTCCCGAATGTTTAACCGATTTTGGCCAAACTTTACGTATTATATTTCACCAATAAACATACATTGTGAAAGCGGGTCACATCGTTCCAGGTTTCAATATACCCCCATACAAATGTCCTTACCGATTTAACATTTTTTGTCAAACACATACATTTGCAGGATGCAAAAATCCTTCCCGATTTCCATACTTTTTTTGCACATTATGATATTTTTCAACTAGGAATACCTACCGTGAATGAGAAATATATAGGCCCATGTTTTAGACCAGGCCCCCTTTTGAAATGTCGGTCCTATTATTACTGTATAATTTGTATTTGTCTGTCGGATAACACTACTCAACAAAATGAAAAAAATTTCATGTACTCCGGATGCGATAATTTTTTCTGTGTAGATAACCTTGACATGAGCTCGAAAAACGCAATAAATTTTTTTTTTTTCGTTTGGTTTTTTTTTATTTTTTTTTTTTTAATTTAAAAAATTTTTTTTGGTTAATTTGTTTCGTCCGGCATAACTCGGGAACCACTAGCCCGATTTAATTGAATTAAATTTTAAAAAATTTAAAATTACAATTCCCTTAATCTGTTCATATATTGTTTTCCTATACAAGCAACAGTTTCCAAGTTAAAAATGAATATATAAAGGAAAAAACTTATTTTTTGCCTAAAGATTTAAAATTTTTTTTTTTTAAATCCATAAAAAATCCAAAATGAAAAAAAATGTCAAATCTTATTACTTTTACGTAAAGTCACATAACCTATGAGCAAAATGAGACAAAGATCATGAAAATCGATGCACGCGTTTCGCTTTTATTCGCAATTGAGTAAAGGTATGAATTTCAAAAATTTGCTCGACATATGCACAACTTTGTCTATGGTAAGGTTTTTTCTTTTTTTTTTATTCTCAGAATTAACAAAACGGAATAAACAAAGGGTTATTTAATTTTTATGATTGCGTAAGCAAAGTAATAAACGCTAATAAATGTGCGTGAACAATTAAAAGGAAAAAAGGAAAGGGGACTTTTTTAATTATTTGGGTTTTCCGTTGGCTACCTGTATGATTTTTTTACAGAAATGCAACCCACATTTAGGGTGGTCATTATTCGGAAAATTTAAGACTCACACATGGTGAAACAGGTATGTAGCCACCGTAAAAAAATATACACCCATTTATAAGTACCTGTCAGTAAAATACTAAACAATACACAGTATAAATAGGTCTTCATTGATCGATTTTACTCATTCAACAAGTGTCGACGAACGCGATAGTTAAAATGAGCAAACGTTCGCGAGGATTTGAATGCAATACCAATCCAAGTAATTTTTGTTACATGTGCGCCATGCTCGTCACTCACATCGCCCAGGTTGTCCGGAAAGAAGTCCAAGTGCGAGTGTAGAAAATGTATCTTAAGCGACATATTTGCTCTAATTTTTTTATAATTTTGGAGTAGTTGTTCGACGATCTCTCTGTAATTTGAGCTTTTGTTGTTTCTAAGAAATCCGGAAACAATTTGCCGAAATGAGTTCCAAGCTGCAGCTTCATTTGGTGATAAAATGTGCTCAAACTGTTGGTCTTGCAACAACTTTTTAATTTGCGGACCGTCGAAAACGCCTTCCTTAATCTTTGCCGATGAAAGGTGAGGAAAAATGGTTTTTAAATAGGCGAACGCTTCGCCATCTTTGTTGATAGCTTTCACGAAGTTTTTTATGAGTCCGAGCTTTATGTGAAGAGGTGGGAGAAAAACATTTTCCTTTTTTATGAGTGGTGTATATTTCACGTTGTCGCTGCCGGGGATGAAGTTAACTCTTTCTGTCCAACTCCTCCTGGTGTAATGATGTTGACGATCGCGGCTGTCCCAAAGGCAGAGAAAACAACAGTACTTTGTGAATCCACCTTGTAATCCACAAAGGATACCGATAACCTTAAGGTCGGCACAAACTTTCCAATCGTGCCTCTCATAGTTAAGGCACTTTAGTAGATTGTCCATGACTTCGTATGTTTCCTTGGTGTCAACGGCATGAGCAATTGGAATCGAAGGTTTCTCGTTGCCGTTGTGCAGTAAAATTGCTTTAAGGCTCTGCTTGTTGCTGTCGATGAAAAGACGCCACTCTCCTGGATCGTAAGAGTACCCGAGTTCACCAAATAATCCGGGAATGTCCTTACAAAAACAGATGTTGGCTTTTTTTGTGTAGTACCTTGCGTATGGTTCATGACGCTTCCTGTAGATTGTTGTCACCACACCAGGAGCCAAGAAACCGAACTGTTGCATGCAACTCTGCATCTTCCTTGGAGAGTTTCAATTCTCTAACCCAATCGTTCAGTTCTGCTTGGGAACATAAGCGTTGACCTCCATGCAATGTATATGTTGACTCGCATTCTGATGTGGTTTCTACTGTCTCCGGATCTGATGTTGGATGTATCGCCTCGTTATTAGATGCCCATCTTGAAACGGACGGTTGCGGGTCCACTGGTTCTTCGGAAAATGGCACTGGAAAATTCACTGTTGAAACAGCAGCGTAAGTCCATCGTATATTTTTTCCCACGCCTGTTTTTTTGCTAAGACAGAAGTAGCAATCTGTTACATGGCAAAGCGGAGCTCTCCAAAGCATTGGCATGATGATTCTCGGCTGTCTTCTGAAAGAATTTCAATAATAAGTTATATATGTTCTTGAATTTCGTAATCTACACTTACCTTGAGTCAGCTAGCTGTACGTAGCACCTTGAACATAGAGCACTTGGTGCCCACCGCTCATCTATGTTTGAGACCTTTAAATTGAAGCTCTCTTCAAATGAATCTCGCAATTTAGGTGAAAAACAACGCTTGTTTTTTTCAGAAACGTATTATCCGCACATGTAACAAAAATTACTTGGATTGGTATTGCATTCAAATCCTCGCGAACGTTTGCTCATTTTAACTATCGCGTTCGTCGACACTTGTTGAATGAGTAAAATCGATCAATGAAGACCTATTTATACTGTGTATTGTTTAGTATTTTACTGACAGGTACTTATAAATGTTTCACCATGTGTGAGTCATAAATTTTCCGAATAATGACCACCCTTAAATGTGGGTTGCATTTCTGTAAAAAAATCATACAGGTAGCCAACGGAAAACCCAAATAATTAAAAAAGTCCCCTTTCCTTTTAATTGTTCACGCACATTTGTTTATTCCGTTTTGTTAATTCTGAGAATCAAAAAAAAAAAGAAAAAACCTTACCATAGACAAAGTTGTGCATATGTCGAGCAAATTTTTGAAATTCATACCTTTACTCAATTGCGAATAAAAGCGAAACGCGTGCATCGATTTTAATGATCTTTGTCTCATTTTGCTCATAGGTTATATGACTTTACGTAAAAGTAATAAGATTTGACATTTTTTTTCATTTTGGATTTTTTATGGATTTAAAAAAAAAAAAAAAAAAATTTTAAATCTTTAGGCAAAAAATAAGTTTTTTCCTTTATATATTCATTTTTAACTTGGAAACTGTTGCTTGTATAGGAAAACAATATATGAACAGATTAAGGGAATTGTAATTTTAAATTTTTTAAAATTTAATTCAATTAAATCGGGCTAGTGGTTCCCGAGTTATGCCGGACGAAACAAATTAACCAAAAAAAAAATTTTAAAATTTAAAAAAAAAAAAAAAATAAAAAAAAATAAAAAAAAACCAAACGAAAAAAAAATTTTTTATTGCGTTTTTCGAGCTCATGTCAAGGTTATCTACACAGAAAAAATTATCGCATCCCGAGTACATTTTGACTGTTGACTAGTGTAATTGGATCAATTACCATATATTCGTTAAATTTGACTAAAGATGAATTTATAGTATAATTAATATGAACTACATAAAATTGCTCGCATAAAATAACTGGGTTTATTAATCAAAGCGTGGTACATACGCAGGGAGTGGTGTAGGGTATTATATAGTCGGCCCCGCCCGACTTTAGCCTTTCCTTACTTGTTTTGTTTAATGCATTTTTCTAGATTTAGGGCATATCGCATTATCAAATTCCATCATTGCCGTTAATAGAATTTGGTTTCCCAAGTTATCATGCTAAAATATGATAAATGTTGTCTGTAAGTCAAAAATGGTGAAAAGTATCTTTAGAAAACCCGGCTTTTTAACTTTTTATAATATCGAGAATACCAAAATATTTTTTGGCATATGATTGCTAACTTCATGGGGAATGCTTGTGCCAGAATTGTTTCAGAATTCTGGAAAGAGAAAGTTAAAATATAAGCACTTCCGAACGGGAATCGTTGACTAGATCGCGAGAAAATCATAAAACAAAAATTTGCCTTGAAAATTAAAATTTTCCAAAAAATATCCAATTTGTATTTTTTTGTTTATTGTGCCCTACCGCAATACCCACTTTTAGTAAAAAATGGAAAAAGGGATACAGATGGTACCAATTAGGGTTTGCATCCCGGGATTTCCCGCAGGAAAAATCTGGGGAATTTGCTTATTTTCAGTTTCCCGTATCCCGGGAAATTTGTACGGGAATTCAGCAGCGAGTTTTACCTATTTCTCGCACATTTTTTCACCACTTTTTCACAATAAAGTTAAAGTTGTAAAAGGTACAACATAATTTAAAAAAATCTCTTTTAATTTTCGGTAACTACTGAACTGGGATATTTGGGTGTATGTTTAAGTCCGAAGCAGTTCTCATTCAATTGAGTTTGCGAGTTTGTTGCATTACACTGGGCATTGATAAGGGTGAGTAGCGTCCCTTGACACGATCGTCTGCCCTGCTAGCAACCGAACCAAATAAATGTCACATACTTCTTTTTAAAATACTTTGTTTTCTATTTAAGAAAACAAAAACAAATGATCTCAAACCTGAGTAAGAGTTACAACAACAATTTTTGATATCTTTATGGAAAAAGTCTTGATATGCTAATATCTGTGGAGAAATCGTACACAATTTTACTAATAGATTAGAAAATATATGTAATAATATAATAAATAAAAATATATACAATCTAAAGTAACAACTATGTATTAAAAATGGCTATATTACTGCCTCAAAATATAAATTCAGGAAAGGGAACTGATACTTAACGATTTACTAAAAATACAAGTCTCGAGTATATAATATCGTTCTCTATCGCCCTCACTTTCTCCGCTAAAATTAGAAATAGACTATCTTATGGGTCTTCAAGTAGGTTGTCTAATTTAAAAATTTTTATATTTCAAAAAACCTCTTAATTTAAAAAATATGACTACATTTCATACTCGACATCACTTCGTGGAATAAGGCATTAAAAGTTTGTTTCAAGCCAAATGTTTGTATTACAGAAATATAATAATTTACTTTATTAAAGTTCGAATGTTTTATTCGGAAAAAAATAAGTTTTCATATAGAAAGCAATATGTTGACGATTTCCAGTTCTGTCCCGCGATCCCGGGAAATCGAAAAAATAATTCCCGTGTCCCGGGAAATAAAAAGTACGGGAAAATGCAAACCCTAGTACCAATCTAACTGATGAAGCTGGAGTCTTTAAATTCGCTGTGTACATCTCAGTAAATGTGTTTTCTACACAAAATTGTCATCATTTAATTTCATAAAACGTTCACGAGTTTACAATAAATCTTATATTTGTATATTTGGGCATTAATGGCTATGTGCTTATTTCAACATTCATAGTGCTTAATTTTTAAACATGCAAAATTGGCTATGAACCATAAAACCGCGAATAGAATGAAATTTTTTTTGAAATCTTTCTCTTCAGATTAAACTATAGAAAAACTATTAATAATAATAAATTAATTAATAATTAATTAATAATGACGTCTGTCTGTCTGTCCGTCCATCTGTCTGTTTAAAGCACGTTGTGCTTTAATAATAATATTTAGATTATGTGTGCCAGTTAGAATGATAGTGAATGAACTCACACTTTTCCGTTCTGAGATATGCAATGGTTTATGTTTGAGTCAATTGAGAAATATTTTTCCACCGAAGCACACATTTTTTTCTCTTACAATATCGAACATTTATAAAAAAAATCGACAACGTTGGTACCTTTAAGGGAACCAACACTGTCAGAGTATGTACTGAACTAGACCACTCTCATTCTTCTCAAAATTGAAAAATTAAATAAACAATTTTTTAATTTTAAGCGCGAAAGTAATATTTAGAACACAAAATATTTTATTTAAAAGAATTTAAACAAGTAAGGAAAGGCTAAAGTGGGGCGGGGCCGACTATATAATACCCTACACCACTCCCTGCGTATATACCTCGCTTTGATTACTAAACCCTGGAATTTCATGGCAACAATTTTATGTAGTTCATATAAATTATGCAGTTACTATAAATTCATAAAGTAATTGATCCAACTTTCCAGCAGATATTCCGAGTAAAGTAAATATAACATGATCTGGAAAAATTGATTACGATCCAATGATAAATACAGATTATACAGCGGATAAATCGGACGGACATTTGAAGGGGGCCTATAACAACACTTGAAGTCTGTGCCAAAATATGGCCCTGCATAGGGTGGGTCTTACATTTGACCCCACTAGCGGTCTCCTGGGGCCAATAAAAGCGGTGGGGACAAATTTTATAAAAAAAATATTTTTTGTATGGAAGCCCTCTTAACGAGTGGGGATAGAGGGTGTGTGTGTTCGAAATAAATGTTGGGGAGGTCTTACATTTAACTCCTCTAGGGGCAAATCCGAGGCAGTTTTGGGACTTTTCCTGTATTTGTACAACTTACCTTTGACCCCGATGAGCGCCCACTTACACTCACCCCACTACCACCATTTTTTGGCTCATGAATTTTATTTCCGAACCCCACAAAATAGGGGGTTCTAGCATATCAAAATCCAAAAGTCGTGCACTATCCCACCCCTACTGAATAATAACTAAATTAATGGGCAATCTTGAATTTGATTGATTTTTGGCGTTTGTGTTAAGTTTTGGGTTTTGGTGTGTTCTGACTAGGGTTTGCATTTTCCCGTACTTTTTATTTCTCGGGAAACGGGAATTATTTTTTCAATTTCCCGAGATCCCGGGACAGCACGGGAATCGTCAACATATTGTTTACCTGAGTAAAGCTTATTTTTTTCCAATGGAACATTTACTTTTTATTAAAGTAAAATTAATATTTATTTCACAACGAACATGAATACAGAATGCATGGACGCGACGGAGAACGATCGTTCACATTCAACAGATGTAGGCTTATTAGTCAGTAAGCATTAACTAAAATGTTTAATATGTCTGTTCTTTGACCGGATTTTAAATTTTCTTATATGGCATGACAGGCAAAATCAGAAAATGTGGATTTTGGGTGTATATCCGCAGCATACAAATATTTTGTCATCCAACATTTTTATTTTTTTTGTGGAAATAATGACAAGAATGTGCGAAGAAATATGTAAAAGTTTCTACTGAATTCCCGCGGGATTCCCGTACGAATTTCCCGGGATACGGGAAATACAAAAATATGCGAATTTCCGGGAATTTTCCCGCCGGAAATCCCGGGATGCAAACTCTAGTTCTGACATACATAGTAAAATTTTATGGTCAATATTTTTGTAGAACAAAAAAATTCGCAATATCATTATCTACAAAGTTGCTGCAAGAAGAGGCCACAGTTGGGAAACTTTAATCGTCTATAAAATGGAATTCCGATGTGATCTGTCAAAACGCCGACATACGTATATTTTTCTTAGTCTCCTCTTTCCGAATTTATTGTCAGAACCCCGTAATTTTGGAAAAAGTTTGAAATTGTTGTACAGTGTACTTAATACATTTATATTAAATGCATTTTCGCCAGTCGTATCCTCGTTTCTATAATCTAAACATTTAAAACAATATTTCTAAACATAGTCTTTTTTTGCTTGTAATTCAATAATTTTTGCAAGATTGAAATGTTGGTTTGAATCTTTTTTTTATCAGATATGTTTAAAAGCACAAAATTGAAAAAAAAAATCGGAAGAATGTGTGCTTTTGTTCTACAAGAGCAGTTCTAGCTCTTCTCAAAAATTGTTTCAAATTTTTATATCCTTAACATTTTTCATTACTAAGCGTCAACATACTAATAACAGTATGAGTATGCTAAGTATGAGTGCAATTCCATTAAGAATAAACAACCGAGAAAAAAAATATAAAAATATTTTCCCATTTCTCTGTCGGTTTGACATTTGGTTCAGTTCCCTATGCCAGGGGTATTTCTTTCGGTTTGCTCGTGATAGTCGATTTTTCAATGTCACAAACATTTTCATTGACCATTAATAAGAACAAACAAAAATCCTGAAACTAAATAATATATAACAGAAGAGATTTGCTTATTTAATAACATTAAGTAGTGTAAGTATGTACAGCGAGATGGTAGGGCACTAAATATTAATTGACGACATCAAGGTCATACAAACATAACATGTACATTAGGCTGGGTCCACGTCCATACAAATGGAAAAGCAAGTTCCAGTCACCCCACGAAAATAAAGTTTGGATTGTTTAATGATGATTTGCAAAATATTTCGTTCCTAGATCAAGCTATCTGTGAGCTATTGAAAATAACCCTAAAAATCATGTTTTTTTGTTGTAATTTTCTTTGTGTTTTTTTTTTTCTGAAATAATAGACCCTTGAAAGCACTTTAAATACAAATTTTGATTTTTGTCTTAGAGTAACTTATTGGTGCAATTATTGGTATTTTATAGTATTTTTTTTGATAGCTCCAGTCAATACCTTTCGAATGATGCTTAAATGATGAAAATCGGAATGAAATTGACGACGCAGCGCTCAGTTTTGTAAAAATTGTTTGAACATTCTGGCTGTGAAAACCATCGCCTGCATTAAATTATTTCACAAAAATGGTGTCAGTGACGTCATTTTTCGTCCGTTATTCATTATTTAGGCATCATTCGAAAGGTATTGATTCCTCCTATTTACTTTCCATTACAAAAAGTTTCCAAGAATTACGAGTTTTTAGCTGTCAGCTGAGTTATTCTAAGACAAGAATAAACATTTTTATTTCAAGTGCTTTCAAGGGTCTATTAATTCAGAAAAAATGTCGTGCAAAAATGCAACATTAGAAAAACCAGTAAGGAAAGGCTAAAGTCGGGCGGGTCCGACTATGTAATACCCTACACCACTCCCTGCGTATATACCTCGCTTTGATTACTAAACCCAGGTATTTCATGAGAGCAATTTAATGTAGTTCATATAAATTATACAGTATACTTTAAATTCATCTTTAGTCAAGTTTAATGTGTATGGTAAATAATAAAGTAATTGATCCAATTTGCCAGCAGATATTCCGAGTAAAGTAAATATAACATGATCTGGAAAAATTGATCAACATCGAATGATAAATACAGATTACACAGCGGTAATAGGATGAATCGGATGGACCTTTGAAGGCCTATAACAACACTTGAAGCCTGTTCCAATCTATATCTAAATCTGAACCGATCTTACCCACTTTCAGCATATGTGTTTCTAGTTCGATTATAAAATGTTGTGCCAATTTTAAAGAAAATCGGGTACAATATGTTGATTTTAGGGCGGAAAAAGTCAAATCGGGAGCGACATTTGTATGGGGACTATATCTAAATCTGAACCGATCTTACCCACTTTTAGCATATGTGTTTCTAGTTCGATTATAAAATGTTGTGCCAATTTTGAAGAAAATCGGGTACAATATGTCGTTTCTAGAGCGCAAAAAAGTCAAATCGGGAGCGACATTTGTATGGGGACTATATCTAAATCTGAACCGATCTTACCCACTTTCACCATAGGTGTTTCTAGTTCGATTATAAAATGTTGTGCCAAATCGGGTACAATATGTGGATTTTAGAGCGGAAAAAGTCAAATCGGGAGCGACATTTGTATGGGGGCTATATCTAAGTCTGAACCGATTTCCTCCAAATTCAATACCGATCGTCCTTGGCCCAAAAAAGTAACTTCTGCCAAATTTCATGTTAATCGGGCAACAATTGCGACCTGTAGAGTGCGAACAAGCTTAGATGGACAGCAGACGGACGGACAGACAGACATCGTTAAACCGATTCAGCTGGTGATTCTAAGCCGATCCGTATACTTAAAGGAGGGTCTAGCTCAATTATTTCTTGGTGTTACAAACATTTGGCGCGAAACTAACTTATAATACCCTAGTCCACGAAGTGGTGTAGGGTATAATTACACGGGAAAACCATGATTTGTAGAGGTGTATTTAGCAGCATTTAGCTCACAGATGGCTTGACCCAGTGACGAAAAATTGTTTTTAGATCATCATTAAACTATCCAATCTTCATTCCTGGTGGGTGACCGCTGCAATCTATTTTCGTGACCCAGCCTAATGTACAAATGTACAACATATTGGCATTGAACACAAATCGACTTCCTACTTTCCACATGTTTATCCCTGAGCTTCCCGTGCTGCAACTTGCGGCAATTAAACAAAAAGTCTAAAGGATACTTAACGAGGACATCGACTGGGCTAGGTGTGAGTGCCATCGTATGTGTGTGTTTATGTCAATGACGGTATTAAAGGCAGCACTCTAATGACAAATGATGTCACCACATGAACAGAACATAATGATTTGTTAATGTCATCAATATCCTCGCAATACCCAACAAACAAATAACAACAACAGCAACTTCAACTAAATATTGCTAACGTCAAATTATGTCGTTTTTATTTTGTTTCAACAGAGACAAACTTCCACATACATACATATTGGGGAGCATTCAAAATAGTACTTGAAATATAAAACATGGAGAAAACACACTCGGAGAAAAAAGGTGTCAACGTGATGTCGCGTTCTTTCAGATTTTGAAAAATGGGTGTCACACCTTTATTCTAAAGAGCTAATTTGTCAAAATTACCCTTTTAGAAAAATTAGAGGCAATTGTTTAAAAGGTTAAAAATTATCAAGCAATTATAGCTTTGTGTGAGAAATGTTTGCTTGATAATAATCATCGTTTGGTACAGTTGAAATTTGTCTCACATAGAACTCTTAAAAACAGGTCTTGAAATTATTTGAAGAATTGAATTGAAATTATAGTGAAGACTAATATATTTTCGACTGTCACACATCTAGTTAGTACATACTACAAGTATAACTGACTGGGACACATAAATAAGGAACAACACGTTTAAAAATAAACTAGCAAGTTGTCACAGAAAACCAGAATTGATGGCGATAAATTAACTAGATTAAACAATTGACAATGTCGCTGCGAAAGAAAGTGAAATAAAATAATAAATGACTGAATAACACAGCGCAACAGAAACATGTTAATGCAGTTCAAACAAACTACATAGGAGAATATCTTTGAGATATACTTCAAATTACATGCTTCTATCTGTATTAGTTTAATTATTTCCCCTAAAAAAGTGAAATATGAATAAATTTGAAGTATATTTAAAAGATATTCTCCTCTTTAATTTATCCATATTGTGATAATACGAATATTAATATTTTTAGCTTTATCATTTATCTTTTTAACTTTTTACAAAAACCAATTCACGCAAAATGTCAAAAATACTCTCCGAAACAATGGAGATAATAACTGATTTTGAACAAACTCGCTTGACGTAGGGTGTAAAATGTAATTTTCTGATAATAATTTCAATTTAGCAAGTTAGAGTCAGCAATAACCCTGGCTCTTGCTTCACAACGGCGTTAATTTTCATCTGCTCATAAGAAATACATATAAAACCTAAGGGAACACCGACAGTTTTGACTCCAATTTTTTTGTGTTCGGAAATTTATTTTTATTTAATTAATCAAAGCTGTTTTGTGAGACATGTGCTATTGAAATTGACTTTTAATAGACAATGTCGCACCAAAAACGAGGATAATTTCAACAATGGAAAAGCGGCTGAGGCCGATATAAAAAACCGGATTTTCAAAAACCGCAAATTTAAAAAAAGCGATCACACAAATGTTGTCACTTCTCTCAGATTTTGTTTCTAAATATTTATTTTCTAAATATATACTTTTTTATATGGCGAATAAAGCTGCATTTGCCGATTTAAAAGAAATAAGAAATTGTAGACACTAGGGTGGATCGAAAATAAAGTATTATTGTCTTACGGTAATTTAAAAAAGAAAAATAACTGATTTGAACTGGGATATTGTCCTGGCTCAAGACCATTTTGCATCTATATTTAATAGAATGCAAATTTATTTACAAATGGCATGTCGTATGAGATACAAATACATTTTTTCTAATTTCAAGCATATTTCTTCTTGTTTTACAGAAATTATCAAATCTATAAAAAAATAATTATTTATTTATTTTATAAACATACATTTTTGTAAAATAATTTTTATTAATAGTTAATAGTGTGCAAAGAATGCTTCATAAGTTTCATGATGGCGTTCCTGGTACTTACTCTAAAACAATTATAAACGTTGATTGATGTCGGAATAAAAAATATTTAGAATAAATAATTAAGAGAGCTTTTTCTAAGCTGGCTTCAAAAAAGTTTCGGAGTTTAGTTTAATGTGTTGTCTCAAAATATTTTGTCATTATCACTGTCCATTCGTGTCCATTAACTATTTACATTAAATAGTTCTATAACCTCCACCTAAGGATCCACCTCTATCAGAATCCGTTGTCAGAACCTTCGAAAAAGTTTCATTTTGTTTCACAGTGTTATTTGTTGTGTGTATCGAGGCATATTATTCCGTAAAATCACCATTAAATTATTTGTGGATATATATTTTCAAATTTTTTATTCGACTTTTAATTCAATATTTGAACTAAAATTTTAGGCGTATAAATCTGATCACTTCTTATTAAACGGGAATCTACCTCGCTAATGGATCCACTGAATTTTGAATAAATCCCAATGAACCACAAACAAGTAGTGGTTTATAAATATTCAAAGCTTTTATATTATTAATTTTTTGTTTTTGATTGAGATTCCGAAAATTAATTGTGGTTCTCATTCGTTTGGGAGAATCATTGACTTAAAGAGTTTGGGTATTTGATTAAAAACCACTGCGTCACGGCTAAAAATGACATTTGTAAATAAAATATAGATACAAAAAGGCCTTGGGCAAGGTCATATCAAATATTGATACAGACTATTATAATAATATCTATTATAATATTCAAACATTAATTAAAAAATATATTTTTTAATCTCTGATGTCCTCTAAATTTATCCATAGATATATTTCAACTAGGTATTGTTTTCTTCGCTGAAATGCTAGATATCAAAACATAAAACAAAATTTATATCTTTATTATACCCTCCGCCTCCTGGATGGGGGTATATTCACTTTGTCATTCCGTTTGTAACACCTTAAAATATTCATCGGAGACCCCATAAAGTATATATATTCTGGGTCGTGGTAAAATTCTAAGACGATATAGCCATGTTCGTCTGTCTGTCTGTTGAAAGCACGATAGCGGCCGAACGAAATGAGCTAGGAGGTTCAAATTGTTCCTAAATGTGTCTTATGGTTGTAGATCGGTTGGGATTGAAAGTGGACGAAATCGGCCCAGAGGGAAAATTTTTTCCCTCACAAGGACTGAAAATACCCCTAATATTTAGAGTATTTCAGCATAATAAAAGAATTTTTTCTAAATTCGTACTTTTAAGGGGTTAAATGGGGATAGAGGGATAAAAATAGTACCAACCTAACGGCTGCACCTAGAATAATGAAATTCGATATGTATATTCCTCTGATTGCGTAGACACATAAAATAAAAGAATTTTCTAAAATTCGTACTTTTTGGGGTTCAAATGGAAAAAGGGGATAGAAATAGTACCTACCAAATGACAGCCGCTAAAATCATGAAATTCGGAGTATACATTCCTCTGACTGCGTAGACACGAAAAATAAAACGTTTTTTCCAAATTCGTACTTTCAAGGGATACAATGGCTACAGGGGATAAAAATAGTATATACTAAACGAATACAGCGAATACAGAATGATGAAATTCAGTGTGTACGTCCCTCTAATTGTGCAGATACGTAAAATAAAGAGATTTTAGATAGTCGTACTCTTGAGGGGGCAAAATTGGAAAAAGGGGATAAAAATGGTACCTTCCAAACCGATGAAGTTGATATCATGAAATTCGGTGTATATATTCGGTGTGTTCTGTGTTTTGACTATGAAGACTCGAAACAAAAAGGTTCTTTTCGAAATTTGTACATTTGGGCGGAGAATGGGGATATCTTTAAAATTTGTACTTTTCTTATCACTTTGTATCTGAAAATGCTTCTCCCCAATGGCGACTGACAATCGCCTAATATTCAGGCATGTTCACTTTCACAAATACAGCATTGTATTTATATTATAGAAGTAGATTTTAAACAGTGCACATAAGTCTACATTATAGTTTGAAATATTAAACAAATATAGTAATTTCCATAAAAATATATCAATTTTCGTAATATGGTACTGTACTTCTATGTAAAGTCGACATTCTTTAAACTGCTGGTAATACTGTGGAATGCACTCCGTGGGGGAGGGTATATAAGATTCGGCCCGGCCGAACTTAACGCCTTCTTACTTGTTTTATTTTAAAGTAGTGTTCTTAGGTATCTTCTTAAGCGACTGTGTGAGTTTGAAAATGGTGAAATGATGGGTTCTATTTTTTAACGTTTTATTTTTATTTTTTTACAACCAGAATTTCAGTAAAAAATCATCAAAATGATAATTTTTTATTAGTTCATAACCTATTTTTCATCGTTTTTATACCTTGTGTTTATTACCTAATGAAAAAATTATCATTTTCAAGATTTTCTGGTTGATTTTTTGAAGGGTAATTTGTGTGGGAGATACTGGAAGGGGCGTGGCAAACCCGCGATATTTGTGCACTTACAGTGATTATAAAGACGTTGTCACATCGTGTACACCAGCCAGCCAGACGGACGGACGGGGATGGCTCAAACAACTTAAAGAGTCGTGAAAGCGATTTGGCCGAAAACACGTAGGGTCTTAAATCTCAAATGTATCAGCATGGATTTTATATCAGTCGCATAATCGCCCATATTACAGGTGTGGTCTATGAAAGATCAAATTTCAGAGTATTCCGATCTTCTGTATAGAAAATTTACAAGAAGATATTTGTTATTTTTCTACGTTCTAATCACTTAGAACGTACGAAACAGGGATGATTTAATTTATTTCTTCATAAGTCTATGAAGTACAATCCTTTCAGACTACACATTTTCAAGATTATATTCAGAACATACAAATTTATATTGAGAACATACAAATTTATATTCATATTCCATCAGGAACATAGATTGTTTACAAAGAATCGCCATTGCTGTCTATCTAATGCTAAGAATCGTAATTCGTTGAATGATTTGCCGGTTTCGCTTAGAATTGTTCTTCTCCTAGTGGTTTTAGGTCTACCACGACTTCTTCTGCCTTGCGGATTCCATTCGAGTGTAGCATGGCATATTTTGTCGTATGGTTTTCGTAGGGTGTGTCCCAGCCAATTTAGTTTGCGCCTCTTTATTTGGGTGTTGATGTCTTCTTGGTTTGTTAATGCTAATAGTTCCTCGTTTGTGATTATTCTTGGCCACCAAATTTTTAATATATTTACGCATGCGTTGTAGACGGAAATTTTTGTCATCAGGGATAGTTCATTTGAATTCCATACGTTTCGTAGGTTTATGTAGGCAACCCTGGCTTTTTGAATTCTGCTATCTACGTCGCTATCTGCGCCTCCATCTGATGTTATGATAATCCCAGGATAGCAAATGCTTGAAACGTTTTCGATGGTGAAGGATGGGATTTGGTTGCCTTCGATGACGCATGATTTAGTTTTTGCTATGTTGATTCGGAGACCTTTTCGTGTTGCAATTGTTACTAGTTTATTAATTTTTTCTTGCATATGTTCCGCCTTATTTGAGATTAACACTATGTCGTCCGCATAGTCCAAGTCTTCAAGGTGTTGGTTTACTCTCCATGGAATGCCCCTTTTCTCGTCCGCTATCTCTGTCAGTATTGTGTCGAGCGTAACTACGAAAATTAGAGGTGATAGTACTTGTTTAACTCCTGTTAGGGTTCGCTCGTATGTCCGCAGTGTACCACTCTTGCTCTGGCATTTTTGTATTGCTCTCTTATTAAGTTGACTATTTTCGCTGGTACTCCTTTACTTAGTAAGGCGCACCACATGACATTTCGGTCGATTGTGTCGAAGGCTTTCTCGAAGTCGACAAATGTGTGATATACGGTGGTGTTGAATTCATTGCATTGCTCTACTATGAGTCGGAGACTGTTAATTTGGTCGATACTTGATCTGTTTGGGCGAAGTCCTGCTTGTTCCTTGCGCAGCAGCTGATCTAAGGGTTCTAGGATATGGTTTAGTATTATTTTGTTGAATATTTTGCAGAATGCCCCTCCAATTATTACAGTCTTTTGGATCGCCTTTTCTCGGAATTTTTTTCTTTCCACTCTTGTGGAATTATCTCATGTCTTCAAATAATTTGCGCAATAGATCAGCTCGATTTAAAAAATTCGGATGGAAGATTATCGATGCCAGCAGATTTCCCATTTTTGAGCTGCGTGATAGCATGGGCGATTTCTTCAATCAGCGGAGGGGAAGTTGAAATGGTTTCATCAGACGTGTTGCGCTAGAAATTTGGGGTTTCTTGTACTTCGGCAGTTGTCGTACACCGGTTTAGGGTTTCCTGAAAATGTTATCGCCAGCGCGCCGTCTGTTCTTCGACCGATTGTCAGTATTCGTCCATTTTTGTCTTTTACTCGTTGACTATAATCGTATTTCTTGTTAGAAAGTTTTCGTATTATATATTATGTATCTACTCTATTATAGGAATGTACACGCCAAATTTCGTGTTTCTATCTGTTGTCATTTGATAGGTACCATTTTTATCCCTTTTTGTCCCATTTCGCCCCCTACAAATAAAAATCACTCAATGATGCCCTTTTACGCTATAAATGGAATGCGAATTGCAAATATCAAGTAAATACAAGATAATATGATCAAAACATATGCTGAAATACTCTAAATATTAGGGGTATTTTCAGTCCTTGTGAGGGAAAATTTTTTCCCTCTGGGCCGATTTCGCCCACTTCCAATCCCAACCAATCTGCAACCATAAGACACATTTAGGAAAAATTTGAACCTCCTAGCTCATTTCGTTCGGCCGCTATCGTGCTTTCAACACACAGACAGACAGACGGGCTATGTCGTCTTAGAATTTTACTACGACCCAGAATATATATACTTTATGGGGTCTCCGATGAATATTTTAAGGTGTTACAAACGGAATGACAAAGTGAATATACCCCCATACTGGAGGTGGAGGGTATAAAAAATGGATTAATTCAATCATTTCGAAAATCAAAATTAAAGAATTAAAATTGCAGAAACTCAAAAAATAAACGCGTATATTACGTCAAAGTAACTGAAACAAAACAAGGTATAACACATTAAAATCGGTCAAGTATTGCAGGAGTTACAGGCGATTGAATGAATACAACTTTGTGAAAAAGTAATATATTTTTCACTGTTAAATTGGTCATAACTCGTGAAAACAATTTTTCATTTTTTTCCCAAAAATACGTATATCAAAACAATCACAGCTATCGAGGTCAAAAACCGTATCGCTTGACATGGAATGACTCAAATGTTCTTTGTAATTACCTTAAACCTACAAAAGGTAAGAGCATGCCACGGTCTTGTAGTATCTCCCACACAATTGACCTTACCCTACGTAAAATTAAATCCTTTATAACTTCAATATCCACAATGACTTGAAATTCGATCATGTTTAATAAATGTGGAAGATGGGGACCATTTCGTACGAACATTTTTGTACCTCCTACACAAATAATCCTGACCTAACTGAAATTAAAGTTCAGATATTTTTATGGGATTTTTCTTACCAGCAAAATTCGATTTTTTTAAATTATTTTCCCCCATTTTTTTGTGACTATACCTAAATCACTTTTTCAACGTATAACCGTACAAATATTGAAGGTTTCTTCGACACAAATTGAATTTTTAGAAAAATAACCTCTTTTTTCACGGGCTATCACGATAAAATGCTGCCAAGTAATAAATGTCAATGTGTCATTTGGGTGATTCCACGTAAAGTGACCCTTTTTTCGACAAAATTTCCGTTCATTTGCAATGTTTATACTTCTCATAGTATATATTTTTGATTATATTAAAAAAAAAATAATGACAACAACAGGTCTGATCATTTCCTTATCCAGATATAGGCTGGTGTCGTAACAGGATTTCCTTAAAAATGTCACGCCCGTTACAATTTAAATATCCTATATTTCCTATATTCATAAAGAGATGTCGGTAACGTATACTTTAGAAGAACATTTATGAACTACTCTTTTGATTAGCAAAAAATAATAAAGGCATGATTTGGAAGGACAGTACCGAATTCAAGAAAATAAGTAAAACCTCAAGATTTTCTTCAAAGCTAAGGTCACACCCGTGACGCTATAGTTTTTGGCATATCTCCAACATTTAAAACTCTATGACATATTTATATTTGCAATAATATTCAATTGGCAGTATAGTAAAAATCTCAGTCATTGAATATGGGAGATATTTAAGCAAAAGTGTCACACCCGTTCCAATGGAATCACCCAATAAAATATAGATGCAAAATGGTTTTGAGCCAGGACAGTATCCCAGTTCAAATTTTTGTGTGGACTTTATGAATCGGTATACCTCAATACATACAAATAATAGATTTTTAGGTCACGGATAAACAATTTTTATTTTTTATCGGCCATGATTTGATGGCAACCACAAATACCAACATATTTCCTCGAGTGTACGATTATCTTGCGGGCTATACTGAAGTGGTCCGGAGCAATTGACAAGGTCTGCCATTTGTTAAACGATTATCATTTTCAGGGGCAGAATCAACTTTTAGTTGGTTATTTTTTGTTGTTACTTTATTTAGCGTTTTGATCTGTTTAACAACACAAACTACAATTCCCACATGAGAGTGTCAGGACATCGACAGACCCACAGCGACAAAAGCATACAGAGGACAATTACATTAGAGACTGTCGCAAAGCGACTGGAATCGGAAAAGATACCAAATCATCAAAAACAAAAAACCCAAAAGCAAAACCGTGAAAGCCCAAAAGAAAAACAAAAATCACCAAATTACACACAACAACACCAGCAAAAGTCAAATGCCAGGAAAATAAAGAAATCGTCCTGATCTGTTCGCTTCGGTTCGGTTTGCTTAGACTCTGTTGTTCACTTTGGTTGTTGTTAAAGTAAATAAGTTGTTTCGACCTCACGTAATGCGGTAACTAAACACTCGGCCGTACACCCATAAGCATGACGATGCACAGTGGTACGGAGAGCGTCCCAATGGGAAATTAGTGGAAATTGCTTGAAACGTACCTATCCTGAGGGATATATCACAGAACTGGTCCCAAAATGTGAAAATAAATAAGTAAATATTCACAAATATTCTTAAAAAATGTGAAATTTTAAATTTGTCAATTCACTTCTCATTCATTCGGTATATTTATATTTAAAATAGAATCGAAACTTTTACAAATAATAAAATATATTAACAAAAATATTTACGAATTGGAAATCATTTATTAATCTCTCCAAATATCTACCTATAATATCAATACTTTTCAAACATATATTTGTTCTAGAACTGATTGTATAGAACAATTATTGGACATGTTTTTTGAGATACGGTCCAAGTCATGTCCTTTGAGACCGGTTCTAAGACTGTTTGTTTAGAACAGACTGCGGACAGTGGCTCAATTCACCCCCTGCCAAAATCATGTTTAAGGACCGGTCCGTTCATAAATTTGGGTCAGAGACTAGTCCTGGATCAGTCCATTTTCCCTCAGTGATGTAAACCACTGTGCCCACTCGTACCCACATATGTACACATGACGACAACAATTACGGCGCTGCAGCTGATGAGATGCGTGACAGTGGGATGGACGTTGACGAAAGGAAACCTTTTTTTATTTGGCAACTTGTTACAGGAACAAAGACACAAGATTGTAGGCATTTTATTTGCCCAGAAGTATTTTGATCAGAAACCCGCAACCATAACATTAATACGAGTAATGCGAAGAATCAACAAAAAAATCTCTGACGTGGCCATGACACTCACACACTCATATAGACAATCACATACACCCACATAACCAATATGTTTACATACATATATATATATGTGTGTGGACGAATGAAACATGCTGTCTGTGGTTGTTGAATTTGAAAAGTGTCCTTCATTGATTCATCCCTCCCGTTAGTCTGTCCGTCCGTACGTCCACTCAGTCAGTCATCATCTCATCTATCTTAACAAAACAAACCCAGCCGAGCAATATCTAGACGGAGTGGAGCACAATCTATTCCAAATACGAATTCATCGGTGGCCGGCAACCACTTACCAACTACCCCAACAATATTGTGTATTCCACACACACACACACTCACCAATTTATATGTTTGTTTGTATTCACATTCATATGATTTTTTCCATATGTCATTCGTTTATTGTTTGTTGTTATTGTTGGTGCCTTGTTGATTGTTGACGATTCGCTGTTTTTATACCCTCCACCTCCAGGATGGGGGTATACTAGCTTTGTCATTCCGTTTGTAACACCTTGAAATATCGACCTGAGACCTTATAAAGTATATATATTCTTGATCGTCATAAAATTCTAAGACGATCTAGCAATGTCCGTCCGTCCGTCCGTCTGTCCGTCTGTTGAAAGCACGCTAGCATCTAAACGAATGGAGCTAGAACGTTCAAATTTTCCATAAATGCGTCTTATAGTCGTAGATCGGTTGGGATTGAAATGGGGAGAAATCGGCCCAAAGGGAAACATTTTTCCCTCACAAGGACTAAAAATACCCATAATAATCCCTAATATTTTAGAGTATTTAAGCATATATTTTCAATATGTCTGCTTGTACTTGCTTGATAATGGGTATGTACATTCCCGCGGTAACAAAAACGTTCACCATAAAGTGATTCTTATTTGTAGGGGGTGAAATGGGGCAAACAAAAAATGGATAAAAATGGTACATATTAAACGACAACAGCTAGAAACACGAAATTCAGTGTGTATATTCCTCTAATGGAGTAGATACATAATATAAAAATATTTTTTCCAAATTAGTACTTTTAATGGTACCAACCAAACGGCTGCCCCTAGAATAATCAAATTCGGTGTATACATTCCTCTGATTGCATAGACACGCAAAATACACGGATTTTTCAAAATTCGTACTTTTTGGGGCTAAAATGAAAAAAGGGATAAAAATAGTACCAATCAAATGACCGCAGCTAGAGTCATGCAATTTGGAGTATACATTCCTCTGACTGTGTAGACATGGAAAATAAAGGGATTTTTCGAAATTGGTACTTTTTGGGCTCAAAATGGAAAAAGGGGATAAAAATAGTACCAACCTAATGACCGCAGCTAGAGTCATGAAATTCGGTGTATACATTCATTTGGCTACGTAGACATGGAAAATAAAAGGTTTTTTCCAAAATCTTACTTTCAAGGGATACAATGGGTACAGAGGGATAAAAATGGTACCAACCAAACGGCTACACCTAGAATAAAGAAATTCGGTGTATACATTCCTCTGATTGCATAGACACACAAAATACACGGATTTTTCAAAATTCGTACATTTTGGGGCTAAAATGAAAAGAAGGGGATAAAAATAGTACCAACCTAATGACCGTAGCTAGAGTCATGAAATTCGGTGTATACATTCCTTTGGCTACGTAGACACGGAACATGGTACAGAGGGATAAAATAGTACTAACTAAACGACTACAGCTAGAATGATGAAATTCTAATTGGGTAGAAACGTCAAATAAAGAGATTTTAGATAGTCGTATTCTTAAGGGGGAAAATGGTACCAACCAAATGGCCGCAGCTGCAATCATGGAATTCGGCGTATGCATTCCTCTGACTGCATAGACACGCAAAATAAAAAGTCTTTTTTTTCAAATTTTTGCTTTTTCTTTTACGGCAAAAATTGGTTGAATCATGATAATGGATTTTCAAAATTTAGACTTTTGGAACTAAAATAGAATGGAAATACAACCAACTGTAGCACCCACTATCTACCAATATTTATGGTATTTAAGCTTTTTGAAACTATATATAGAAGAATATTTATTTTTTGAATTGACGTATTGGTAGCCTTGCCTTATAGGCGTGGTTTGAAATAATTACAATATTATATTTATTAATAATTTTTTTTTAATATTTGTATTTGTTTTGATTTGGCTATATAAAAAAAAAATTATTTTCCTGTAATATTACTGCAGTTCTACGAAAATGGACATCCTCTGTGGAATGCAATCAATGGTGGAGGGTATATAAAGTTCGGCCTAACTTAACGCCGTTTTTACTTGTTTTTTGTTAAGAACTTTTGTGGTCAAAGTGCGCGCGCTTGTGTGTGTGTTTGTGCATGTACCTCTCATTTATCTACATACATATACATTGGGATGGTTCGCGATACAAGTAATTAAGAAAATAATTCCCTGTCAGCCCCCAGAAATAAAGTGTTGATGGCGTTGATGATAATTTGCAAAATATTTCGAACCTTGGTCGAAATCTGTGATCTAAAGGAATCCGAAAACAAGCCCAAGAAGTAAGTAAATTTCAGTCGGTTAAACCGACGTATATATGGAATTTGTATGAACTCTTAAAATTAAAATTCCTAGGACCGAACTATTTGTGCCGGAGGTGAATTTTAGATACCGGAATAGAAGTTGTAAAGGATTTCATTTTAGAAAGGTTGGAGACAATTTTCTGGGAGGTACTATAAGGGAAGCATAAGTATTTTATACGTTTAATGTGATTATAAAAACATTTTCAAATATAAATTTGCAACTGATTGCGACTATCCGTATGTGTTAGAGGTACCAGGAGGGTTGGGGCAGTATCTCCCATATTTAATGTGGGTATAAGAATATAAAAACATTGTAAAATTTAATATTTCATAGTATAGAAATATTTTACGAAGGTTAGGTTGGTTTATGTGGGAGCTACTATATAAATTGTATTAAATATCAAAATTCGTTATAACATAGAATGGACCATTCATGTGGGATGTACCAGAAGGGACGTGACAATTTTGCCCATCTTCGAACTGAAACAAAGTTTGTGAAAAATACAAATCAGTTGGCTCGACCCAGGGACGAACTATTTTCCAAAACATCACTAAATATTCCAGGCATTATTTCCGGGTTGTGACCACTGCAATTTTTTCATCATCATGAAATATAGTTTCCCCCATTGAACAACTTTTACTGTGGCGTCAATTTGATTTTTGCCCTTTTGTAACGCACACAAATCGATGTTTGGAATTCATTCTGTGACATTTGAACGGAGCAGAAGTGTTTTTCAGATGATTTGCAAAACTCAAAAATTTAAATTTTTTCGTTTTTTTTTTTTCAAAAAGTCATTTGTCAATATTTTCTATACAAAAAAGATTCCTGAAGAAGGTCGCCAAGGGTCAGAAATCGTGCGTTCAAATGGTCTTGAGCCAGGACAATATCCCAGTTGAAATCAAATATTGATTACCGACCGAAATAAAAGAAACGAACAGTTTAAAACAGAAACAAGTAAGGAAAGGCTAAAGTCCGACGGAGCCGACTATATGATATACTCCACTTGCTATCCTATTATAATTCAATTTGTAAAGAAGCGAAATCGGGAAGGATTTTTGCATCCTGTAAATGTATGTGTTTGACAAAAAATTTTAAATCGGAAAGGACATCTGCATGGGGGTATATTGAAACATGGAACGATGTGACCCGCATTCACTATGTATGTTTATAGATTCACTATGTATATATAATATGTAAAATTTGGCCAAAATAGGTTTAACATTTGGGAGCAATATTTGTATATATATAAAAAAATATATATCTAAATCTGAACCGATCTTACCCACGTTCACCATGGGTGTTTTTAGTTGAATTATAGGATGTTGTGCCAAATTTAAAGAAAATCAGGTACAATATGTGGTTTCTAGAGCGGAAAAAGTCAAATTTGGAACGACATTTGTATGGGGGCTATATCTAAATCTGAGCCGATTTGCTTCAAATTAAATAGCGTTCGTCCTTGATCCACAAAACTTTTTTTGTGCCAATTTTTGTTAAGATCGGACTATAATTGCGACCTGTAATTTGATTACAACAATAGATGGACAGACGGACAGACGGACATTGCTAAATCGACTCAGAAAGTGATTCTAAGCCGATCTGTATAATAAACGGTGGGTCTTACTCGTTTCCTTCTGGGTGTTACAAACAAATGCACAAAGACATAATACTCTCGTGGAGTGTACAAAAATAAAATCGAAAAGCACCGATTGAAAAATGTTCACTATATTTTTTAACCTCATATATTGACTTCTTACTCAGAAAGTATTACCACATTGCAGCGGTAAATAAAGAAATAGCTACCGAAAAAAAATAAAAAAAATGTTAGCCATTATTTTCGAAGACGTTTTTTCTACATAATTACAAATGTCATGATGTGTATAGTTGACCTATTTGATTTTAATGTTTTGTATTATCGTCCGGCTTAAGGTCTCAAATAAATGAAAACATGATCTTGTTTGTTTATTATTTTATTTTTCAATTTTGTTCCCGATATTTCGAACGACTTCGTCGATCATCCTCAGGGGCGTTACACTAAACAAATATACATAAGAATAACAATCAATATACAAAAAATTTTTAAACAATTAATATAATTACATTTTAAAAAACATAACGATACTTCCACTTTCATAAGTTTTTTGACAACTACTGTCCCTCTTTCCTATTCTTGTGTATGATATTTCTGTATATGTGTGCGCATTTGTATGTGTCTGTCTTGTAATTTAGCCTCTTTTCAGTAGGAACGTACGTAATGTAGAGCATTTCTTATGTATATCTCCTATGGTAGTTACTCTCTTCTGTTAATATGTCTATGTCGTCAAAATTGGGCGTGTGTCCAATCAGTGCACAGTGGGCTGCAAGTGCAGTTTTTTTGCTCTAGTGGTTTGTCAAGTGGTTTTAGGTCAGATTTATGAGAATACTTTATTGCATAAATTGGATTTGTCACCATTACACTGAATTTTATATACTACGTCCGTTTTGTCTTGCTTAATAAATTGTTGACCTAAATAACAATTAAATAATTGTTGATGTGTTGTGAGATTTTTGTGCTAATTCATACTTTTCTTTGTCGTATAAGTAAAGGGTGATTTTTTAGCTATTATCTTTTTTGGAAACACTGGTTTAAACAGCTGACGCACGTTTCGTGCTTTGTTTCACTGTCAAACATCGTCAGTTTGGTCTATAATTTAACCATGAATCGTCTTACAAACGAACAACGCTTGCAAATTATTGAATTTTATTATCAAAATGCGTGCTCTGTTAATTAAGTTCATCGTCAGTTTAATCGACCCGCTGAAGCGGCTATTCGGGCTATTGTGACTAAATTTCGCACCAAATTTACATTGTTGGACATTAAACCACCGACACGCTTACGTAGAGTGCGAACTGAAGTAAATATCGCAGCTTTATCGGCCAGTGTTAATGATGACCATCAATTATCGATTCGTCGCCGTTCGCAGCAATTGGGCCTCTGTTACTCAAAGACGTGGAAATGCCAAAATTGGACTAAGCGGATGGACCATTTGAGGCGCAGTCAAGGTCAAGATTTGCATGAAATAATCTTCAAACATTAAATTATATGAACCGTACTATCGATTCAAATAAAGATTTCATGAATTTTTCTGAATTTTATGTGTTTTTTTTGAAAAACTTTCCTATAGCTTTTAAAAAATCACCCTTTATATAAAACAGAAATTTAAAAAAAATACTTAAATAGTCTAAATAATAGGAGGTTTTTCTTTCCTTGTTCCCTAACATTTTTTCCTTCTGGGCCAATTTTGCCCACTTTCAATCCCAACCGATCTGCAACCATAAGACACATTTAGGGAAAATTTCAACCTACAACATACAGATAGATGGACATGGCTAGATCGTCTTAGAATTTTACCACAACCCAGAATATATATACTTTATGGAGTCTCCGATGAATATTTCAAGGTGTTGCAAGCTGAATTTTATACGCTCCTTAGGTGGTGGTTATACAAAAATTATATTGATTTCATGAACAAAACCTATTCAATTTTTCTCGACCCTCACTAATATACATATATTTGTGGTGCATGTATTTATCTTCATACACATTTATGTATGTGTGTGTGGGATAACAACGACACATTCGCATGACCGTAAACAATATTTCGATGGGTGCCGCCGGATGTCTTCTATGTAAGTACACCGAAGGGTGTTTTTAATCGGAATGATAGGCTATTCGAAACATCCTTGATTGCAATTTTATTGATAATGCTGCGAAAAACTTCAATAACTAATTACAAATTCAAAGTAATGCCGTTATGACGGACATAAAAAGTGCTCGGATTTGTATACACTTGAATGGGGGTATAGGGCAATTCCAAAAGTAGCCAAACTGTGCATGAAAATAAAATTTTCCCCAAGATGTCATTCTATTCCTCAACGGAGCACTCTTTCTCCAAAAAAACCCTCAATATTCAAGGCATGCAACTTTTCCCTTTTCTTGTCATTATGGACCTACTATTGTGGGATAACAGTAAATGTTAATTTTGAGGCGTTACGTTCGTCGATCCGAATCTTATATATCCTCCACCCTGAAGTAGATTCCACAGCAATTATTCCATAAAAATTATGATATTTTGTACTATTACGTACTAAAAAGTAAGAATAAATATTTATAAAATGTAAAATAAAATATTTTTATTTTGCGCGTCTACAAAGTTTGATGTATACATCAAATTTCGTAATTCTGGCTACAGTCGCTCGACAGTTTTATTCCCATTATCCCGTTTTTCTTCCAAAAATCTTAAATTTCGAAAAATCCCATTATTTTGGGCGTATACTCAGCCAGAGGAATGTGCACACCGAATTTTATGGTTTACCAACCGGCATTTGGTCGGGACTATTTTTGCTCATTTTTCACCCTAAAAGTACGAAAATCGAGAGATTTATTATTATAATTATCTAATCTTATCCCTCTTTCACCATTTTTATACACTCCACGAGAGTATTATGTCTTTGTGCATTTGCTTGTAACACCCAAAAGGAAGGGAGATAGATCCATTGTTAATTATACCGATCGGCTTAGAATCACTTTCTGAGTCGATTTAGCAATGTCCGTCTGTCTGTCCGTCTGTCCATCTATTGTTGTAATCAAATTACAGGTCGCAATTATAGTCCGATCTTAACAAAAATTGGCACAAATAAGTTTGTGGATCAAGGACGAACGCTATTTAATCTGAACCGATTTAGATTTAGATAAAGCCCCCATACGAATTTCACTCTATATACCACATATTTCAACAGATTTTCTTCAAAATTGGCAAAACATCTTATAGTTCAACTAGAAACACCCATGGCGAAAATAGGTCAGATCGGTTCAGATTTATATAGGTCCCATTCAAATTTCGCTCCCGATTTGACTTTTTCTGCTGTAGGAACCACATATTTCAGCAGATCTTCTTCAAAATTGGCAAACCGTCTTATATTTCAACTAAAAAGACCCATGGCGAGAATAGGTCAGATCTGATCAGATTTAGATATAGCCCCCATACGAATTTCACTCCCGATTTGAGTCTTTTCAGATACCACATATTACAACAGATTTTCTTCAAAATTGGCAAAATATCTTATAGTTCAACTAGAAACGCCCATGGCGAAAATAGGTCAGATCGGTTCAGATTTATATATAGCTCCCATACAAATTTCGCTCTCAATTTGAGTTTTCCTGCTGTAGGAACCACATATTTTTACAGAAATTTGGCAAAATATCTTATATTTCCACAAGAAACACACAGGGTGAAAATGAGTCAGATCTGTTCAGATTTATATATATCAAGCTATATATAGAAATATATATATATATAGAAATTCGGTGAAAATACGTGTTTCTGGGGCGGAGCAATACACAAATTGAGCATAACACATTATACTTCAACTGAAAGAACCTATTGTTTGGATATAGCCCCGATACAAATATTCTTCTCGATTTGACCAATTAGTTCAGGTCATATTAGCCTATGATTAGGAAACATACAAAAATTCTTCCAGTTTTCACTTTTTTACCGAATTGAGTTGTATTCGGATAGAAAGCGGAGTGTATCATATAGTCGGGCCCGCCTGACTTTAGCCTTTCTTTACTTGTTTCACCTTAGATTTAGTATTTCGATAAATTCCTTAATTTTACAACTAGAGCGATGTTCTCGAATTCTATGTTTCTAGCTATTGTCGTTTGATTATCAGCTATGATGATATTATCAGCTATTTTCGAAAGTACACATTTTGTCTCACATCAAAGTATAAAGACTTTGTTCTTAATGTTCTTAAAACCAAAATTATTTCTGCATATGGGCATCTCCCAAAAAAGGTCTACCAAAAAAAATCAGACCACATTTCGACAACTTTTCTTATTATGAAACTTGATGTTAACTTGTTTTCTTTTATTTTTATTAATTTTTTTTTACTACAAGAAGAAATATTTGTAGCGTCCGTTTTGTCGCGTCCGTATTTCTGCTGTAGCTAATGCAAAAAAAAAACTAAGAGATGCTTCTAATATTTCATAAATCTACGAACAAAACATATCCTCTGGCCTTCATTTACATGTACATATGGAAAAACAAAGTTCTCAAAAATCGCTGAACTTTGTATATTTCTATAAGTCCTTCAAAAGTACTTCTGTTTTTTGTAGCGTCCGTTTCAATGCAAACTTGTTTATAATTTTGTACTAAATTCTGATGATATTTTTTTAAATATAGCGCTTTAGCAAACTAAAAAGGCTGATCTACTATTTCAGTTTCTTTCTTGTTTTGGCGTAGTTAAAATCATGACAAAAAGTCTCCCCCTTTAAAAATACAACGACACACACACAGACACGGATGCATATGCTCGCCCATGTTTACTCAATTTAAGTGTCGATGTGTTGGTATTTGGTTATTTTTGACAATTCTCAACATGATTTATTTGATTTATGTTTATTCGTTTACATGTTGTACAACAACACCACCTACTCTTAGGCGACAAATAGGTTTTGTGTTGTTATTACGGCAGACTGACGGACGAACGGACTGACTGACAAGCACAGACCAATATCTATACCATTGATCATAATGATAAGTACATCGCCATGTGAGTGAAGATAAATTCCGAATTTAACTAGCAGAGACACAAACCACTGTTAAAACTATCGGCTGTTAATGAGTTAACAGAGCTATGTTAAGCCGTTAACAGAGCTCCCAAACACTTGAAGAGGTGAATTTGTGCGTCCATTGTGGCCAAATGGAGATACTTTAGTTGATGGGACTACCATCAAATTAAAGGTAATTCCGTCTAGTTTCACTGTGTAAAGGCCAAAGTTCTGAAAAAATCTTCAAAATATCAATTTTTAGCCAAAAACCTCAAAAATTTCTGGAGAGGATGACTAGTGCGTCCATTGTGGCCAAATGGAGATACTTTAGTTGATGGGACTACCATCAAATTAAAGGTAATTCCGTCTAGTTTCGCCGTGTAAAGGCCAAAGTTCTGAAAAAATCTTCAAAATATCAATTTTTAGCCAAAAACCTCAAAAATTTCTGGAGAGGATGACTAGTGCGTCCATTGTGGCCAAATGGAGATACTTTAGTTGATGGGACTACCATCAAATTAAAGGTAATTCCGTCTAGTTTCGCCGTGTAAAGGCCAAAGTTCTGAAAAAATCTTCAAAATATCAATTTTTAGCCAAAAACCTCAAAAATTTCTGGAGAGGATGACTAGTGCGTCCATTGTGGCCAAATGGAGATACTTTAGTTGATGGGACTACCATCAAATTAAAGGTAATTCCGTCTAGTTTCACCTTCTATAGGCGAAAGTTCTGAAAAAATCTTCAAAATATCAATTTTTAGCCAAAAACCTCAAAAATTTCTGGAGAGGATGACTAGTGCGTCCATTGTGACCAAATGGAGATACTTTAGTTGATGAGACTACCATCAAATTAAAGGTAATTCCGTCTAGATTCACTGTGTAAAGGCCAAAGTTCTGAAAAAATCTTCAAAATATCAATTTTTAGCCAAAAACCTCAAAAATTTCTGTAGAGGATGACTAGTGCGTCCATTGTGGCCAAATGGAGATACTTTAGTTGATGGGACTACCATCAAATTAAAGGTAATTCCATCTAGTTTCACCGTGTAAAGGCCAAAGTTCTGAAAAAATCTTCAAAATATCAATTTTTAGCCAAAAACCTCAAAAATTTCTGGAGAGGATGACTAGTGCGTCCATTGTGGCCAAATGGAGATACTTTAGTTGATGGGACTACCATCAAATTAAAGGTAATTCCGTCTAGTTTCACCTTCTATATGCCAAAGTTCTGAAAAAATCTTCAAAATATCAATTTGTAGCCAAAAACCTCCCAAAATTTCTGGAGAGGATGACTAGTGCGTCCATTGTGGCCAAATGGAGATACTTTAGTTGATGGGACTACCATCAAATTAAAGGTAATTCCGTCTAGTTTCACCTTCTATATGCCAAAGTTCTGAAAAAATCTTCAAAATATCAATTTTTAGCCAAAAACCTCCCAAAATTTCTGGAGAGGATGACTAGTGCGTCCATTGTGGCCAAATGGAGATACTTTAGTTGATGGGACTACCATCAAATTAAAGGTACTTCCGTCTAGTTTCACCGTGTAAAGGCCAAAGTTCTGAAAAAATCTTCAAAATATCAATTTTTAGCCAAAAACCTCCCAAAATTTCTGGAGAGGATGACTAGTGCGTCCATTGTGGCCAAATGGAGATACTTTAGTTGATGGGACTACCATCAAATTAAAGGCAATTCCGTCTAGTTTCACCTTCTATATGCCAAAGTTCTGAAAAAATCTTCAAAATATCAATTTTTAGCCAAAAACCTCAAAAATTTCTGGAGAGGATGACTAGTGCGTCCATTGTGGCCAAATGGAGATACTTTAGTTGATGGGACTACCATCAAATTAAAGGTAATTCCGTCTAGTTTCACCTTCTATATGCCAAAGTTCTGAAAAAATCTTCAAAATATCAATTTGTAGCCAAAAACCTCCCAAAATTTCTGGAGAGGATGACTAGTGCGTCCATTGTGGCCAAATGGAGATACTTTAGTTGATGGGACTACCATCAAATTAAAGGTAATTCCGTCTAGTTTCACCGTGTAAAGGCCAAAGTTCTGAAAAAATCTTCAAAATATCAATTTTTAGCCAAAAACCTCAAACATTTCTGGAGAGGATGACTAGTGCGTCCATTGTGGCCAAATGGAGATACTTTAGTTGATGGGACTACCATCAAATTAAAGGTAATTCCGTCTAGTTTCACCGTGTAAAGGCCAAAGTTCTGAAAAAATCTTCAAAATATCAATTTTTAGCCAAAAACCTCCCAAAATTTCTGGAGAGGATGACTAGTGCGTCCATTGTGGCCAAATGGAGATACTTTAGTTGATGGGACTACCATCAAATTAAAGGTAATTCCGTCTAGTTTCACCGTGTAAAGGCCAAAGTTCTGAAAAAATCTTCAAAATATCAATTTTTTGCCAAAAACCTCCCAAAATTTCTGGAGAGGATGACTAGTGCGTCCATTGTGGCCAAATGGAGATACTTTAGTTGATGGGACTACCATCAAATTAAAGGTAATTCCGTCTAGTTTCACCGTGTAAAGGCCAAAGTTCTGAAAAAATCTTCAAAATATCAATTTTTAGCCAAAAACCTCAAAAATTTCTGGAGAGGATGACTAGTGCGTCCATTGTGGCCAAATGGAGATACTTTAGTTGATGGGACTACCATCAAATTAAAGGTAATTCCGTCTAGTTTCACCGTGTAAAGGCCAAAGTTCTGAAAAAATCTTCAAAATATCAATTTTTAGCCAAAAACCTCAAAAATTTCTGGAGAGGATGACTAGTGCGTCCATTGTGGCCAAATGGAGATACTTTAGTTGATGGGACTACCATCAAATTAAAGGTAATTCCGTCTAGTTTCACCTTCTATATGCCAAAGTTCTGAAAAAATCTTCAAAATATCAATTTTTAGCCAAAAACCTCCCAAAATTTCTGGAGAGGATGACTAGTGCGTCCATTGTGGCCAAATGGAGATACTTTAGTTGATGGGACTACCATCAAATTAAAGGTACTTCCGTCTAGTTTCACCGTGTAAAGGCCAAAGTTCTGAAAAAATCTTCAAAATATCAATTTTTAGCCAAAAACCTCCCAAAATTTCTGGAGAGGATGAATAGTGCGTCCATTGTGGCCAAATGGAGATACTTTAGTTGATGGGACTACCATCAAATTAAAGGTAATTCCGTCTAGTTTCACCGTGTAAAGGCCAAAGTTCTGAAAAAATCTTCAAAATATCAATTTTTAGCCAAAAACCTCCCAAAATTTCTGGAGAGGATGACTAGTGCGTCCATTGTGGCCAAATGGAGATACTTTAGTTGATGGGACTACCATCAAATTAAAGGTAATTCCGTCTAGTTTCACCGTGTAAAGGCCAAAGTTCTGAAAAAATCTTCAAAATATCAATTTTTAGCCAAAAACCTCCCAAAATTTCTGGAGAGGATGACTAGTGCGTCCATTGTGGCCAAATGGAGATACTTTAGTTGATGGGACTACCATCAAATTAAAGGTAATTCCGTCTAGTTTCACCGTGTAAAGGCCAAAGTTCTGAAAAAATCTTCAAAATATCAATTTTTAGCCAAAAACCTCAAAAATTTCTGGAGAGGATGACTAGTGCGTCCATTGTGGCCAAATGGAGATACTTTAGTTGATGGGACTACCATCAAATTAAAGGTAATTCCGTCTAGTTTCACCGTGTAAAGGCCAAAGTTCTGAAAAAATCTTCAAAATATCAATTTTTAGCCAAAAACCTCCCAAAATTTCTGGAGAGGATGACTAGTGCGTCCATTGTGGCCAAATGGAGATACTTTAGTTGATGGGACTACCATCAAATTAAAGGTAATTCCGTCTAGTTTCACCGTGTAAAGGCCAAAGTTCTGAAAAAAATCTTCAAAATATCAATTTTTTAGCCAAAAACCTCCCAAAATTTCTGGAGAGGATGACTAAGTGCGTCCATTGTGGCCAAATGGAGATACTTTAGTTGATGGGAACTACCATCAAATTAAAGGTAATTCCGTCTAGTTTCACCGTGTAAAGGCCAAAGTTCTGAAAAAATCTTCAAAATATCAATTTTAGCCAAAAACCTCAAAAATTTCTGGAGAGGATGAATAGTGCGTCCATTGTGGCCAAATGGAGATACTTTAGTTGATGGGGACTACCATCAAATTAAAGGTAATTCCGTCTAGTTTCACCTTCTATATGCCAAAGTTCTGAAAAAATCTTCAAAATATCAATTTTTAGCCAAAAACCTCCCAAAATTTCTGGAGAGGATGACTAGTGCGTCCATTGAGGCCAAATGGAGATACTTTAGTTGATGGGACTACCATCAAATTAAAGGTACTTCCGTCTAGTTTCACCGTGTAAAGGCCAAAGTTCTGAAAAAATCTTCAAAATATCAATTTTTAGCCAAAAAACCTCCCAAAATTTCTGGAGAAGATGAATAGTGCGTCCATTGTGGCCAAATGGAGATACTTTAGTTGATGGGACTACCATCAAATAAAAGGTAATTCCGTCTAGTTTCACCGTGTAAAGGCCAAAGTTCTGAAAAAATCTTCAAAATATCAATTTTTAGCCAAAAACCTCCCAAAATTTCTGGAGAGGATGACTAGTGCGTCCATTGTGGCCAAATGGAGATACTTTAGTTGATGGGACTACCATCAAATTAAAGGTAATTCCGTCTAGTTTCACCGTGTAAAGGCCAAAGTTCTGAAAAAATCTTCAAAATATCAATTTTTAGCCAAAAACCTCAAAAATTTCTGGAGAGGATGGACTAGTGCGTCCATTGTGGCCTTTACAACGGTTGAAACTAGACGGAATTACCTTTAATTTGATGGTAGTCCCATCAAACTAAAGTATCTCCGTTTGGCCACAATGGACGCACTAGTCATCCTCTCCAGAATTTTGGGAGGTTTTTGGCTAAAAATTGATATTTTGAAGATTTTTTCAGAACTTTGGCCTTTACACGGTGGAAACTAGACGGAATTACTTTAATTTGATGGGTAGTCCCATCAACTAAAGTATCTCCATTTGGCCACAATGGACGCACTATTCATCCTCTCCAGAAATTTTTGAGGTTTTTGGCTAAAAATTGATATTTTGAAGATTTTTTCAGATCTTTGGCCTTTACTCGGTGAAACTAGACGGAATTACCTTTAATTTGATGGTAGTCCCATCAACTAAAGTATCTCCATTTGGCCACAATGGACGCACTAGTCCATCCTCTCCAGAAATTTTTGAGGTTTTTTGGCTAAAAAATGATAT
>OX377618.1:149398284-149426800 GCA_947397865.1 Polietes domitor
GGGATCAAAATGGTACCAACCAAACGGCTGTAAGTAGAATAATGAAATTGGGTGTATACATCCTCTGATTGCGTAGACACTTCAAATAAACAAATTTTTCGAAATTCGTACTTTTTGGTTTTAAAATGAAAAAAAGGGGATAAAAATAGTACCAATCAAATAACGGCAGCTGGAATCATGGAATTCGGTGTATACATTCCTCTGACAAAAAATAAAAACTTGTTTTCCAAATTCGTACTTTTTCTTTTACGGCAAAAATTGGTTGAATCATGAAGTTAGGTTACTTTGCACTATGTACGTCTGATAATGGATTTTCAAAATTTGTACTTTTGGAATTAAAATAGAATGGAAATACAACCAACTGTAGCACCCACTATCTACCAATATTTATGGTATTTAAGCTTTTTGAAAATATAAATATAAGAATATTTATTTTTTGAATTGACGTATTGGTAGCCTTGCCTTATAAGCTTGGTTTGAAATAATTAAATAAATAATTTGAAATAATAAAATAAAATAAATAACTAAGACAGTAGACAAATACAGACGATCAAAACTGTCATCAGTAGACGAAAGCACGCAAAACCGCTCGGACTGCAGATAATATTATATATATAAAAATGTAATTATCCATAAATTTGTTTAACTTTTTGAAAAAAATTGTAATGTAAATGTGTAATTCTTTTTGTGTATAGTCACTCCTGAAGATGATTGAAGATTTCAATCGAAATATTGGGATTAAATAAATAAATTATCAAAAACTACAACACCTGTTTTTCAAATAAAGCCTACAGCCGAACAAAACTAAAAGAAAATTAAAAACAACATAGGCACACAATACACACACACAACATTAAAATATTATATTTATTTATAAAATTAATTTTCAATATTTGTATTTGTTGTGGTTTGGCTATATTAAAAAATTTATATTTTCCTGTAATATTACTGCACTTCTACGAAAACCGACAACCTCTGCGGAATGCAATCCATGGTGGAGGGTATATAAAGTTCGGCCCGGCCAAACTTAACGCCGTTTTTAAAGGGTGATTTTTTAAGAGCTTGATAACTTTTAAAAAAAAAAAAACTCATAAAATTTGCAAAATCTCATCGGTTCTTTATTTGAAACGTTAGATTGGTCCATGACATTTACTTTTTGAAGATAATTTCATTTAAATGTTGACCGCGGCTGCGTCTTAGGTGGTCCATCCGCTTAGTCCAATTTTGGCATTTCCACGTTTTTGAGTAACAGAGACCCAATTGGTGCGAACGGCGACGAATCGAAAATTGGTGGTCATCATTAACACTGGCCGATACAGCTGCGATATTTTCTTCAGTTCGCACTCTACGTAAGCGTGTTGGTGGTTTAATGTCCAACAATGTAAATTTGGTGCGAAATTTAGTCACAATAGCCCGAATAGCCGCTTCAGTGGGTCGATTAAACTGACCATAAAATGGAAGCGCGCAATGAACTTTCTTAACAGAGCACGCATTTTGATAATAAAATTCAATAATTTGCAAGCGTTGTTCGTTTGTAAGACGATTCATGATGAAATGTCAAAGCATACTGAGCATCTTTCTTTTTGACACCATGTCTGAAATCCCACGTGATCTGTCAAATACTAATGCATGAAAATCCTAACCTCAAAAAAATCACTCTGTAGTTGTTGCGTATCCACTGCGTATGTATAACGAATTTCATGATTCAGAGTAGGAGGGTATACATCATATAGGACAACATAAAATATAAAGTAATGAAGTAGCGGCTTATGACCTTAATTATTAGGGCGTATCGATTTTTTTACAATTGCTTTAGAATAGCAAAAAAGTTAGAGGTTTGTGTTGATATTACTGTCCAAAAGGAAAAAATCTTAAAATTGTCCTTCAATGTGCGAAAGGACGATACACCGAAAATCTAACTTTTTTTAATATTTCACCTACTTATTCGTTATTCGCAAATAATGATTTTTGGCATTATTCGAATAAAAATTTTAAGAAGAATTATGCGCTCAATGACGACAGCAGCTCGTTGTTTGCAACCTACTGACTATTTGCATTGGTGTTTTTTTTTTCTATAAAAATATTAATGTTCGTTTGTCTTGATAGTCCATTTTCTGGACAAATGGAGATACATCAAATATTAGATAAAACAAAGAATGAAGCTAATGGTACTTACAAGACCGGATGCCAACGAAATGAAAACCGTTGGGACGTCACTAGAAATTGTCGAGATTTGGAATTTAAAATTTTATATTTTAGTTGTTTGTATGTTTTGTTGGTCTGTTATGTTGTATGTGTTGTCATTTATTTTGGTTTAAGACCAAAGGTTGTGCTGAAGTCTTCAGCAGAACCCAAAATTAGCAAAAAGGCAAAGTGAGACCTTTATTGTAGCAGCTAAAAGTTGACTGCGCAGTTTCGATGGGCACTACTCCATCTCGTCAGAACTCTCGCAACGAATGTATGTCTTTGACTTAAATCAGGGTCACATACGACAAATGAGAAGCGCTGATAAACAAAATATTCCACCGAACTAAGTCGACACACTAAAAAATATTTTAGTAGACTTCGTACACTTCCGCACTCAGAAAAATTGTATTCCTAATTCTGAGTAAAATCCATACTCCAATTTCGTTTAACAAATGTCCTTAAAAGTAGGAAAATTAACTAAGTATGAGTTAAGTTTCCTAAATTGAAAGTTATGATAAATAGTTCAATAACTACAACATTTTCAATTGTAATTCAAAAGACATCACTTGAAATTCAAAAATTCCATATTTCTCTGGATCGAATAAAAAACGCATACATTTAAATTAAATTTATACATAAGTGGAAGAAAAGGTTTTAAGACCTTTTTGTACGTAAAAAAACTCCATTTAGGAAATTTTAATTAAAATTGTGTTTTTCTAAACTTAAGTTAAATTTATTTAAAATTATACCAAATTCTTCGTACATTTAAAAAATATAAAAAATCATGTGTTTAGAAAATTCCTGAAGAGTAATCTAAGAAACAGTTTTCGTTCCTTTGCCGAGACTTATTTCATAAATACTTCAATTGTTATTATTCATCAAGTAGCTTGCCTTAGCAGCAATCATGGAGTAATAGATCAACTCTTTATGGCATAGGTATCTTGAAACATTTGAGAAATATTTCATGTTTTCAGTTTTCGTATTAGTTGTACATACTCTGAAGCAAATTATTTATTTTTTTAAGTATTGGAGAATAATTTCCTTTTTAGTGCAATTGAACTTGAAAATGTACTTGTTTTGAGGACAAATTCAAAAAAGTGCTCAGTTTAAGTAAATGTTTACGCGTTTTTTAGGAAAAAAAAGTACTAAAATATTGCTCAGGTTTAGTAAATATTTACTAGGTTTTAGAAAAAATTTACTCAGTTTGCGTACTGATTTAAGGAACAATTTACTTAGTTTGAGGAAAATGTCAAAAAATTACTTAGATTTAGTGAAACTTTACTTGGTTTGAGAAAAATTTGCTGCTCTTCAGTTTGAGTAAATATGAGCGTGGCTATTAGTGAGTGTGGAATGTCAATTTCCTTTGATCTGTCCAACAGTCCATATTACACTTTCACCAGATGATATACATCTGAAACTATAGATGATGCTTTCCCTTAAAAGGAATTCAAAGTTCCAAAGGATACAATTTTTCAAAAATTATGCATGCTAAATTACTGAAGAGAATATATGCTAAAAATACTTTAAATTTCAAGCTTCTATCTGTATTGGGTTAGCATTAAAAACCATTTCAAGTTTTGCCTCCCAAAAGGCCAGGTAGAAAGTAGAAAAACTAAGGGGTAAATTTGAAATAGCTTTTAATGTTGAACCAATACACATAGAAGCATGATATTTGAAGTAATTTTAATAGATATTCTCCACTTTAATTTGACCTGGACCAGGATGAGGAAATGAAAAAATACAAACGCCAGGTAACTGCGTTTTGCCCATAGTTTCATACGTATAATTGTAAAGTCGAAGTCATCATGCAAATTACATAAAAGTAATTTAATTTTCAATAAATGCTTGATTTTATACACCTGAGTTCAGCCCACAATTTCCAACAAAAAATAATATCTGTATCACTGTTTCGTCACTTGAAATGTGTGCGACTTTAATTAAGTTTAATAACCACATTCGTTCTGTTTTCCATTTCATTTCAGCTTTGCCATGGCCAAGGAGTTACACACACTGGGATGGGATTATCTGATGTTTGCCCTGTTCATTGCATTTACCGTCTTCACACCGCTATGGAAACGCCTATTTGGCAAAAAGAAAACACGCAGCAAAGCCGATTACGTCTTTGCAACAGGCGGCGTTTCCATTGTAGCCGTAATGATATCAATCGCCCGAGGAACCCTAGGAGTACGAACAGTATTAGGTAAGTCGTCCGCCATCCAACACACTTTTGCCAACTTTCCTCTTCAGCGCACAGCGCCGCAACGCAACGGGCGTCCCGAGCAGCATCATCAAAAATCGGTTTGTTCTCGGTTTTTTTTTTTGGGGTCAGCGTGCAAATGAAGGCAAACAGGGAGAAAAAGTTTGTTGCAAAGTTTTATTGGCAAAGGCAAAAACAAAATTGGAATGGGAGTAAAATTAAGGCAAATTCTACAAGAAGACAAGGTTTGGTTTGGTTGTTTCCCCAAACATGTGTTATGGAGGTCATAGGAAAAGTTTTCTTGTTTTTCGCTCTCCGCCCCCACTAAGCCCCGCACCGGCATTGTTTCCATGTTTTCCAAAAATACACATGCGAGTACAAATCATACTCGTCGAAGAACACGCATGTTTTTGCATCACCTTTATCCTTTTAGTTCGCAACGAAAAACACACATAAAGCAGGCAGCAGAGATTGAAATAAATGAATCGACAAGGTGGGCGGGCTGGGGGACCTCGATAGATTTCCCAAATGTTAGGTCTTAAAGTTTGTTTCAGTGCCATGGTCTCGTTATTTATTTCCGAGTGTGTCCTTAAATCAAAATATGGGATAGAAAACGAAAAGCCACAAATAGTTATGATGGTTTTGGGGCTTTATTTTTCATGAGGAGGAAGATTGGCAAATACCTACAAGGGCAAGTATATTAAGGAGGAACACATAACTTAACATAATTACATGTTGATTTTCGGATCTATCAATAATATTATATCGTGTAACTCGCAAGGATAAAAGAAGCGTTCAAAGCAGCAGAGACTCAGGCGACAAAAGCAAGAAAATTGAAAACAAAACTCATGTCTATGCTATAGTATAATAAACTATATAATATAATAATAATTATATAATATACGATGGGTATATCCTACTTCCGTTTGGGTGCTACAAAAAAACATCCTGGTCGTGGGTATTTAAATTTACATGAATTAAAATTTGAATTGAATTAATTGCTATATTAATTGATCATCTTTACTAGATCAAAATTATTTATTTTGTAACTGATTTTTCAATTCAAAATGTTAACTGTGTGTGTTCATTGGATGCATGGCAGTCGTAAGTGACAATTATTTCAAATTTCTTTGGCAAGAGTTTGAAGAGTTCGTATTCTTTAGTCGAATCATTTTCAAATAACCGAATTCGCGCTGTTGGCTATCGTTGTAAATTTAATCAAGTTAAATTTATATATGGAATAACAAAAAACATTGGCTGCGCCATTACGAGTGGGGCGGCTTAATGTACATGTTATCAACATTGCGGATTCTTGTTGGTGCATGAAGACTTGCTACTTTAAGATTTAAATCAATTCCTCCGAATGGAATTTTGTGATGCGAAAATCATTACCAATATGTTTTTATGTTTAAATATAAACTGATTAGCTACAAATTCGTCCAAATGTCGCAATACCATTTAAAAAGTACAAGTTTTTCAAACCTTTCATTGTTATATTATATAGATTATTTTTTAATGAAATTGCAGTTGAAAATGTTTTTGAAATTATATTAAACATAAGGTATCATGTTTCTGAAATTAATTTATCAACCTATCTTTATGAAATTTGGTGCAATATGCACCAATTATATTTTCTTTCTTTCTAAAGGGCTTTTAATTTCCAAAATAAATTTTTTAATAATTTATTTTCATACTTTAACGTTTATACGTTATGGGTATCAAATGAAAATGAAGCATATCTGTTAAAAATACTCTGAATTTCATGCCTCTAGTTTTGCACCTTAAAAAGTATAACATGAATTACTAAATAAGCAACATTTTAAATGATTGGTAATGCAAAACTAATAAATATGGAGCCATTTGATGTATTTTTAACAGATATTCTCTTCCTTTATTTGATATCCATATAGCCTTTATATGACTCGCAAATGTACGAAAATAAATTATAAGGACAATAGAATGTCATATGGAAATCTGAGTACACAGTTTTCCTACATACGATATCTAGTCTCATATGTACATGTTCAGATCCAATAGAAACAAGTAAGGAAAGGAATGGCTGAAATGATACACTCCACTTTCTATCCGAATACAATTCAATTCGGTAATAAAGTGAAAACGGGAAGGATTTTTGTATCCTGTAAATGTATGTGAATGAAAGGACATTTGTATTGGGGTATATTGAAACCTGGAACGGAATAGGTGAAATATTATATGTATAGTTTGTGCAAAATCGGTTAAACATTTGGGAGCAACATTTGTATTGAGGCTACATCTAAATCTGAACCGATCTAGCCCACTTTCACCATAGGTGTTTCTAGTTAGATTATAAGATGTTGTGCAAATTTAAAGAAAATCAATATGTGTTTTGTAGAGCGGCCAAAGGCAAGTCGGGAGCAACATTTGTATAGAGGCTATATCTAAATCTGAACCGATATTACCCACTTTCAGCATAGCTGTTTCTGGTTAGATTATAAGGTGTTAAGCCAAATTTTAAGAAAATCGGGTACAATGTGGTTTCTAGAGCGGAAAAAGTCAAATCGGGAGCGACATTTGTACGGGGTTATATCTAAATCTGAACCGATCTTACCCACTTTCTGCATAGGCGTTTCTAGTTGGACTATAAGATGTTGTGCCAAATTTAAAGAAAATCGGGTACAATATGTGGTTTCTAGAGCGGAAAAAGTCAAATCGGGAGGACATTTGTACGGGGGCTATATCTAAATCTGAACCGATCTTACCCACTTTCTGCATAGGTGTTTCTAGTTGGACTATAAGATGATGTGCCAAATTTAAAGAAAATCGGGTACATTATTTCGCTTCTAGAGCGGAAAATGTTAAATCGGGAGCGACATTTGTAAGGGGGCTATGTCTAAATCTGAACCGATCTTCTGCATAGGTATTTATAGTTGGATTCTAAGATGTTTTGCCAAATTTAAAGAAAATCTGGCTCAATATGTGGCTTCTAGAGCGGAAAATGTCAAATCGGGAGCGACTTTTGTATGGGGGCTATATCTAAATCTGAATAAAAGTTTTAAATTTTAGAAAATTTCATAAAATGGTACATTTTCGTAGAAAACATATTCATATTGAACTTTGTGACAAATCTACAAAAAGTTGAGATATCGTAACAAAATTTGGATTGAATCAGTTCATATTACATTACACACTATAATTGTCTAGTTTACACATCATATCAGTTATATTATTTAATTATGATAGTCAAAGACTAAACTGAATTTTAAAGTCATTTATACTCTACATTATGATTTTCTGCCACTTCTCCAAATGCAAATTAACGATCATTTTTTAATTTTATTTATTTATTTTATTTTTGAATGTAACTGATCCTTCAGACAATTTCACAATAATACGATATTTTGCAACTGTAAGGATATTTTGTATTACTACATGCTTGTACAACTGTGGCAAGTAAACATTTACTGGTTGCTATAAAAGGACATGAGTTTTCACAGATTGTTCAATTAGCTTTCGCACTTCATCAAGAAAGGTTCTTGTCCATTACATGAAAAGTTCTGTTCGAGGCCTTCTTGTGAAATCAGCGGATAATTAATAAACTGCAAATTCCTTTGAAATCGGAAAAAAACTAAAATCGTTTTGTTTTTATTTTTTGTACGAAGAAATATAATCTTCGAAAAAAGATTATTTCAGGATTATGTTTTGCAGTTTTGTCCAAATGTCCAAAATGGGTCAATTATTTTCGAAAATATGAGATTATTTCTATAATGGTCGTCATTTCTTCATTTACCGCAGGGCTGAGGTAATTCTTTTTGAGTAGGCTAAAAAATATTCTAATCGTTCCTGTGAGACTGATGACTTTTCGAAATTACAAAATTTTTGTATTAAAAAATTGGGAATTTTGGAGAGGACTTACCGTGTAGATCCGTTAGACAAAATGATTCCAAAAGACCATTAAACGAGTCAGAATCATGTCTGTTTTATGAAATAATAAAATAAATTTTGCAAGGGCACTAAAAAAGTAGGGAAGGTCGGGCGTGACCGACTATTTGAAACTTTCCACTTTGTACCCCATAACTATTGAATTTTACCCCATTACTAGTGATATCGGAAACGATTTTGCCAATTTTGTTAGAATTGGGCAATCATTGCTGCATATACTTTGATTACAAGCATAGATGGAAGGACGACTCAGAAAGTTGATCTGTATAATAAACGATGGACTTATCTCGTTTCCTTGTGGGTGTTACAAACAAATGCACAAAGACATAATACCCTATTGAAGAGTATAAAAACAAATTTGGGCAATAACAATTTACAAACGAATAATATTGTAGTCTTTTTGAAAAAAAATGGTCATCATTTTTGGATGTTTTGTCTTTAGAACTTTTTATTTTCTACTTGAAGTAATATATTTGCACCAATCATTCCATTAGTTTATTATTATTAATAGAACTAATAATGAAAAGTTAACGAACTAGTAAATCAAAAAATTTTTTTTTTCAAATCCATGCTTTATGCAAGCAGAATTCTATTGGGCCTAGAAATTCTTTTTTAGTTATCTTTTGTAGAAGGAAAAATTACTGCAAAATTTCAGTTTTTTATCTGCCATAGAACGGCATATATTCGAAAATGGGTTTTAACTTCGTATGGGAGGTGCCACGCCCACATTTCCATTACCGCCCATTTTTGTCACAACTACGCACATTAATGCTAGATGCACTTACACAAAATTACAGTAGGTGTAATTTTGGTTTTAACTTCATATGGGAGGTGCCACGCCCACTTTTGCATTACCGCCCATTTTAGGCGCAACTACGCACATTGATGCTAGATGCACTTACACAAAATTTGAGCACTCTAGGTGTCATAGAACTGACACTATTAGATAATATGTTTTAACTTCGTATGGGAGGTGGTACGCCCACTATTCCAATACCGCCCATTTTTGGCAGAACTACGCACATTGATGGTAGATGCACTTACACAAAATTTCAGCACTCTAGGTGTCATAGAACTGACAATATTCAATAATAGGTTTTAACTTCGTATGGGAGGTGCCACGCCCACTTTTCCAATACCGCCCATTTTTGGCACAACTATGCACATTGATGCTAGATGCACTTACACAAAATTATAGCACTCTAGGTGTCATAGAACTGACAATATTCAACAATAGGTTTTAACTTCGTATGGGAGGTGCCACGCCCACATTTCCATTACCGCTCATTTTTGTCACAACCTCTTATTTTCCGCGTCTACACAGTCAGACGAGTGCAAATGCGAAATATCATGATTTTAGCTACAGCCGCTTGATTGGTGCCAAATTTATTCCCATTCAGACCTTGAAGGTACGAATATCGAAAGATCTCTTAATTTTTCGCTTCTATGTAGTCAACGAAGTGTACACACCGAATTTCGTTATTATAGTTGCAGCTGTTTGGTTAGTACCATTTTTATCCCCATTCGCCCCATTTTCCGCCAAAAAGTACAAATTTCGAAAAATAAATTTTGTTTCACATCCTCACAATCAGATGAATGTATAAACCGAATTTCATAATTTCAACTTCAGCGGTTTGATTGGTACCAGTTGTATCCCTCTTCTCCAATTGTATCCCTTAAAAGTACGAATTTTGAAATATCCCTCTATTTTAAGTATCTACGCAATTAAAGGGATGTACATATCAAGTTTCAAGCCTCTAGCTGTTTTCGTATCATTGGTACAATTTTTATACCTTTTTGTCCCATTTCGGCCGCTAAAGCTTTTATTTACTTGTTGGAGCTTTAACGCTTCAATAGAAATGTACGCAATAAATGTGTAGTGCAGAAATTTAGAAAAAAATGCGTAAGTAGTCCAAATTTAGGGGGTATTTTCAGCCCTTGTTAGGGAAAAAATGTTCCCTCTGGGTCTATTTCGCCCACTTTAAATCCCAACCGATCCGCAACCATTAGACACATTTAGAGACATTTGCAACCTCCTAGCTTATTTCGTTCGGCAGCTAGCGTGTTTTGAACAGATAGATGGACAGACGGACATGGCTAGATCGTCTTGGAATTTTCCACGACCCAGAATATGTATATTTTATGAAGTCTTCGATGAACATTTCAAGGTGTTACAAAAGAATGACAAAGTTAATATATCCCCATCCTTAGGTGGAGGGTATAATAATTCTACTCAAATACAAAATCTTTATTTGGAAACTAATTATATTTGCACGTGGAAAAACAATTTTCAATCACCCCACGAAAATAATGTTTGGATTGTTTAATGATAATTTGCAATATATTTCGTTCCTGGATCAAGCCGTCTTGGAATTTTCCACGACCCAGAATATGTATACTTTATGAAGTCTTCGATGAACATTTCAAGGTGTTACAAAAGAATGACAAAGTTAAGATATCCCCATCCTTAGGTGGAGGATATAATAATTCTACTCAAATACAAAATCTTTATTTGGAAACTAATTATATTTGCACGTGGAAAAACAATTTTCAATCACCCCACGAAAATAATGTTTGGATTGTTTAATGATAATTTGCAATATATTTCGTTCCTGGATCAAGCCGTCTGTGAGCTAAACGCTCCTGAAAATCATGTCTTTCCGGTGTATTTTTTTTTTTGTGTTGCATTTTGTAGAATTATTTTTCTGAAATAATAGACCCTTTAAATATAAATTAAATTAAATAAAAAATTTGATTCTTATCTTAGACTAACTTATTGGTCGAATTATTGGATCTTCATAATATTTTTTTTTGTGTTTTTTCATAGGGACAACTGAAAAAAATTTCGTATTTGGCGTTAGTATTTTATAAAAAATAAATACCTTTCGAATGATGCCTAAATGATGAACATCGGCAGGAAATTGACGTCGCAGCGCTCATTTTTATAAAAAGAGTTTGCATATTTTGGCTCTGAAAATCTATTTTCTGTATTAAATTATTTTACAGACATTGTGTCAGTAACGTTATTTTTCGTCCGATATTTATCATTTAGGCATTATTCGAAAGGTATTGATTCCTTCTATTTATTCATAACACCTCTTTAAGCTGTCACCCTGAAAAAACCACAAAAATCAATAAAAACGTCCAATAATACGATCAATGAGTTAATCTATGAGTTATCTATAACAATTTGTGTTTAAAATGTTTCCAAGGGCCTATTAATTCACACTTATATACATGAGTTTTAAACAATTATTTTACTCATTTACTTTTTCCACCAAGTATGCTTGTGGAACTTGCATGTGTGCATTTCCTACATATCCACAAACAAATGGTGTCTTACGATTTTACAAATAAATTTAAACGAGTAAATACATTCGTGTCGATTCTTCCTCCTCCGCCATGGAGTGCATTCCATAGATTAGATGATGTCGATGTTATGTAGAATTGAAAAAAACGCTATCGTGATGAAAACCCATCAACCAATAGCAAAAGGAAATCAAAATGCTTGGTGGTGAAGTTTTTAGCTTTTCCTGATTAGTTTTTAATGATTTGAATATTTTTCTTTTTTCAGGTTATCCCAGTGAATTGTTCTACCGTGGCTCGGCCATGTGGGAGATTATCTATGGCATGGCCAGTGCATATCCTTTGGTCTGCTTCATCTTTGTGCCGGTCTACTTCAATCTGGGCATAACCTCAGTCTATCAATATTTGGATTTAAGGTAAGTTCACCCCAACAAACAAACAAACAAAGAAGCAAAGTGCGACATAACAATTAATAATAAATAATTACTGAATTAATTAACATTTAAACAATGAAACAAAGAGAGACATAAGAAGCACAAGCTATACTGTCGCTGCCATTCAAAGCGGAAGGAAATTGTTTAAATTAAATTAACAAATCCACTCTAATCTTGCAATGACACAAAGAGAAAAAGTGAAGCCGGCAATGCCAGGGTACTATTGTTGCGACCAGTTACTGCCGCTGCTGCTGTTGATGACAGGACTTTTCAATTGTTCATTTAGTATTTGTTGTTTATTTATGCAAACAAGTTGGTGTTGCTGCTGTTGCTTTTTTTTGTGCGAATGCTTCCGACAACATTAACAATTTGAAAGTTGGAATGGAATATGTTAGCAAAGCCCCAACAAAACTATATGCCTGCAATAGTGCGGAGGGTAATGGGCGGCGGACATCATTTGGGATAACATTAACAAGATTCTCTTGTCACGTCACTGCCTGTAGTTGTTCCACTTTCGAATTCGAAAATTCCTTAACAAGCAACTAGCTAAGGAGGAAATGAAGCGGGAGAGTTTGTAGATGTGGTCCTTGTCGCTCAATTAATTTAAATTTCACAAAATGTATTCAAAATCAGTGACAAGCAAGGTTTCCTAAGGCGCGTCTTGGTCGAAATAATTGGGGGTACTATCACGAAAGGACCTTCGGAGGAGATTCCAAGAAAGATGTAGTTTCTAGAACTGTAATAGTAATAGTGACAGTAAAGTTTGGCCAAAATCGGTTAAACTTTCGGGAGAAACATTTCCAAGAGCGATATATCTAAATCTGAACCGATCTTACCCACTTTCACCATAGGTTTTTTAATTGGATTGTAAGATGTTGTGCCAAATTTAAAGAAAATCGGGTACAATACGTGGATTTTAGAGCGGAAAAAGTCAAATCGGGAGCGACATTTGTATGGGGGCTATATCTAAATCTGAACCGATCATACCCACTTTCAGCATAGGTCTTTCTAAAATGTTGTGCCAATTTTAAATAAAATCGGGTACAATATGTGGTTTCTAAAGCGGAAAAAGTGAAATAGGGAGCGACATTTGTATGGGGGCTATATCTAAATCTGAACCGATTTTACCCACTTTCAGCACAGGTGTTTCTAGTTGGATTATAAGATGTTCTGCCAGATTTAAAGAAAATCGGGTGCAAGATGTGGTTTCTAGAGCGGAAAATGTCAAATCGGTAGCGACATTTGTATGGGGGCTATATCTAAATCTGAACCGATTTCCTCCAAACCAATGGTCCTTGGCCAGAAAACTTCTGCCAAGTTTCATGAGAATCGGACAACAATTGCGACCTGTAGAGTGCGAACAAGTTTAGATGGACAGCAGACGGGCGGACGGACGGACAGACAGACATCGTTAAATCGACTCAGCTGGTGATTCTAAGACGATCGGTATACTTAAAGTTGGGTCAAGCTCGATTATTTCTTGGTGTTACAAACATTTGACGCGAAACTAACTTATAATACTCTAGTCCACGAAGTGATGTAGGGTATAAAAACTATAGGACAAGTATTAAATGTGGACATTAAATCCGGACAATATTGGAAATCGGGGGAGGCTTTGATTATCTCGCATTTAACATAAAAGTTTTCACGCAGTTCGGTCACACACCACAAACTGTTACAAACCGTAGGACAATCGAATCACAAGCACGGCGAAAAATAAATATTCCTTCCACAACGAAAAAACCAAGTGAACATCTAAGACATGAAACAGAAGCTTTTGATTATTTTAACGAAATTAACAGAAATTTCCATTGCTAGCGTTGCCATTGCTTTAGTTTAGTTGATGGAGGGGGCGGGGGTTTATTAACGACAACTACAATTATACGCTTAAAGCGACTAAGTCACACGCACATACACACAAACAAACAAACACAGTTTGGGTTATGGCAGTGACGCAAAAGGGGTGTCAGCCGAACACAACACAAAAATTAGAATATTTAAGAAATGAACAAAAGACCCAAACAAAAAACCAACAGCAACAACAGCAATGGCAACAATCCGGCAAAATGGTAAATAAATTTCCTTATCAAGTGTTGACACGTCTTTTTCAGTTTCAGCTACAGCTACAGCTTCGGCTTCTTGTCTGTTCTGTTCTGTATAGTGTTGTTGTTGATGTTGCTATTGTTGTCGTTGTTACCAAAAGAAAATTGAAAATTAATTAAATAGAGCCCAGGCACAGTCAGGACAAGCCATTGTCGGAAGGCGAGCGGGCAGGCGGACAGGCGGGTTGGAACATCAGCCCCTTTGTTATCAACATGTTGTTGTAATTGTTACTATTGATGTTGCCGCTGCTGCTGCAGTAGTAGTGGTGGTGGTGGTGTTGTCGTTATCATCGTTATAGATGTCATTTGAATTGTTGTTGCTGCTGCTATTGTCCTTGTTATTGTTGTAATTATCAGCAATATGACATTAAAAGAGGACATTTGCTATGCCTTCAGGATACTTAGAAACACTCACTAAACCCGTAAATACACATGCTCGTTTAACACAAATACAGACACACGCACACGCACACACACACCCTCATACACATATCCTCCTCCAACATACACTCGCTCATGGCTTATATAATAGGGTGGATTGATTCTTACAAAGAAAAAACAAGTAAGGAAAGGCTAAAGTCAGACGGAGCCGACTATATGATACACTGCACTTTCTATACTATTATAATTCAATTCTGTACAAAAGTGAAATCGGGAAGAATTTTTGTATCCTGTAAATGTATGTGTTTGACAAAAAAGTTTAAATCGGAAAGGACATCTGCATGGGGGTATATTGAAACATGGAACGATGTGAACCGCTTTCACTATATATGTTTATAGATGAAATATAATAAGTAAAGTTTGGCTAAAATCGGCCAATTAAACATTTGGGAGCGACATTTGTATATTTATAAAGAATTTATATCTAAATCTGAACCGATCTTACCTACGTTTACCATGGGTGTTTTTAGTCGAATTATAAGATATTGTGCCAAATTTAAAGAAAATCGGGTACAATATGTGGTTTCTAAAGCGGAAAAAGTCAAATCGGGAGCGACATTTGTATGGGGGCTAAATCGAAATCTGAACCGATCTAACCCGCATTCGTCACAGGTTTATATTATAAGGTGTTAAGCCAAATTTGAAGAAAATCGGGTAATATATGTTTTTTATAGAGCGGAAAAGTCAAATCGGGATCGATATTTGTATGGGGGTTATATCTAAATCTGAACCGATCTGACAAATTTTCACCGTCGCTATTGTTGAAGCAAATCGGATTTAATATGTGGTTTCTAGAGCGGAAAAAGTCAAATCGGGAGCGACATTTGTATGGGGGTTATATCCAAATCTGAACCGATTTGACCGATTTTCACCGTCGCTGTTTTCACTTCAATTATAGGGTACTGTGCAAAATTTGAGCGGAAAAAGTCAAATCGGGAGCGACATTTGTATGGGGGCTATATCCAAATCTGAACCGATTTGCTTCAAATTAAATAGCAAGGACAAACGCTATTTAATTTGAAGCAAATTAACAAAACTTACTTGTGCCAATTTTTGTTAAGATCGGACTATAATTGCGACCTGTAATTTGATTACAACAATAGATGGACAGACGGACATTGCTAAATCGATTCAGAAAGTGATTCTAAGCAGATCTGTATAATAAACGGTGGGTCTAACTCGTTTCCTTTTGGGTGTTACAAACAAATGCAGAAAGACATAATACTCGTGGAGTGTATAATAATAAACAATAATTTGAATTGTGATATTGTCCTGGCTCAAGACCATTTTGCATCTATATTTAATAGAATGCAAATTTTTTTTACAAATGACATGGTGACATTTATTACTTGGCTGCAGACTACCACGATCATGATTTCGACCATGTCAAAAGTCTTTTCAAGTGGCTTCGCAGCGACTTTTCAACATCAAACCCGGCGTCTATAAGGTGATGATTCTCACAAACGAACGAGAAGTACAACTCACATGCCGAATTTGCGTTTAAAAAATCGCACCAAGTAATAAAGTACACATGCCATCTTACAAGCATCTCATTGAGTAAGTATGTGTATATGCAAGTATAGTTACTTTTGCCGTGTCAACGCTTCTCGTTCGTTTGTGACAATCATCTCCTTATAGAGGCCGAGTGTGATGTTGAAAAGTTGCTGCGTCACTTTTGACATGGTCGAATCATGATCGTGGTAGTCTGCAGCCAAGTAATAAATGTCACCATGTCATTTGTAAATAAATTTGCATTCTATTAAATACAGATGCAAAATGGTCTTGAGCCAGGACAATATCCTAGTTCAAATGAAATATTGATTACAGACCAAAAAAATACAAACGAAAAAACTAAAATATTTTTATAAATATTTTTTTTAATTTATTTATTATAGATAATTTTATTTAGTAAATAAGTTAATAGGAAATAAAATTTCTATCTTATGTTTTTAAAACATATATCAAGCTCATTAACTAATTTAATAATTTATCTCAGGCAATGCTACCAATATGTTCATAATATTTATATCGAAATAATACTTCCAGTCAATTCAAATGGTAAGTATAAGGCTGCATTCTTCAAGAAAGCTTAAATATCCCAAATATAGTGGGATAGTGGGTGCATTTTTAGCTACAGCCGTTTGGTTGGTTGTACTTACATCCTATTTTAATTCCAAAAATCCATTATCTCTCACGGACACATTGCAAGATAATATAACTTCATAATTCTACCCATTTTTGTCGTCAAAGTAAAAAAGCCAAAATCTTTTTATTTTGCTAGTCTACACAGTCAAAGGAAAGTATACACTGAATTCCACGATTCTAGCTACGGCCATTTGGTTGGTACCACTTTTATCCCCTTTTTCCATTTTACCCCCTAAAAGTACAAATTTTGAAAAACCTTTTTATTTTATATGTCTGCGCAATCAGAGGAATGTTTGCACCGAATTTCATTATTCTAGGTACAGCCGTTTGGTTGGTACCATTATTATCCCTCTATTGCCATTTTACCCCTTAAAAGTACGAATTTGGTAAACACAATTTATATTATGTATCCACTCAATTAGAGTAATGTCCACACCAAATTTCGTGTTTCTAGTTGTTGCCGTTTGGTAGGTACCCTATCCCTTTTTGTCCCATTTCACACCCTACGAATAAAAATCACATTATGGTGCACGTTTTTGTAATAGGGGAAATACGTATACCCAATATCAAGTAAGTACAAGCAGAGGTATTGAAAAAATATTCTTAAATACTCTAAATTATTAGGGTTATTATGGGTGTTTTTAGTCCATGTGAGGGAAACGATTTTGTCCGATTTCGCCCAGTTTCAATTCCAAACGATCTACGACGCTTTTATGGAAAATTTGGACGTCCTGGCTCCTTTCGTTTAGATGCTAGCGTGTTTTCAACAGACTAGACTAGATCGTCTTAAAACAATCTAGAATAACGATCAAGAATATATATACTTTATAGGGTCTCAGGTCGATATTTCCAGGTGTTACAAAAGGAATGACAAAGTTAGTATACCCCATCCTGTAGGTGGAGGGTATAAAAAATTAATCTTCAAGGTAAAAATCGCAAATGTCATCGAACAAACTTATAGGTTGTAGTGAGTGTAGGTAGCGTATACGTGCTCTTGATTAAAGATAATATCACTCATACGCACAGTAGTCGGACTAACCATTAACATAAACAGTCCTGCACGATATATTTTTCCTACCTAAACAGTGTTAAGAATCATTCCTAAGAAGTTAATATGTTCTAGAAAGTTGTTTATTGAGATCTTAGGTAAATTTTTGTAGTTGATTATTTCTTTGAATTTTGAACGTTTTGCCACCTATGTACCTGAACAGGGGAAAAAGGTAAAAAACTACAACTTAGCCTCAGAGAGTAAAAATTAAAAAATAAAAATAAATTAAAAAATAAAATGTACAATTTCTGAAAAATGAGGGGAATCCCAAAATTGAGATTTAAAAAGAAATTAATGTTTACAATTATGAGTTTTAGATAGAAAATTTAAAAAATAAAATATTTTTGGAAAGAAACCCAGAATTCCTGACAAATGGGGGAATCACTAAAATTTGGATTTTAAAAAAAATATTGTAATGTCTACAATTATGGTTTCACGCTGTACACATTTCAAGGCGTGTAGTGTGATTTTGTAGTTTGTGGTTTAAATTAGAATTTAAAAAATATGTTAAATTTGAATTTTGAAGGGAGCTGAGACCATTTTTGTATAAATACATCTATGTCTAATAATATCTAATATCTTTAAGAAAATGCAAGGTATGTTTTGGCGAACAAGATATTATTGATACCTACGTTCTCGTAGAAAAACGGTAGAAAAGAAAACACTATAACATTTTTAATCTAGTAAAAAACAGGAAAGAAAAACTATAACATTTTTAATATAGAATAACATAAATTCCCCAATCTATAGAAACCCGAAAATTCATCTTTCTTTGGCATGTCTAAATAATTTTTATTTCAAATGTTTAAATAACACAGAGCATTCAGGAATTCTGCGATTCTATCCATAAACATTTTATTTTTAAATTTTTAGATTTTCTATCTAAATCCCATAATTGCAAATATTACAACAATTTTTTTTAAATCCCAACTTAGGGGATTCTTCCCTATTTTTCAGGAATACTGGGATTCTTTCAATAAATATTTTATTATTTAATATATAGATTTTCTATCTAAAACACATAGTTGTAGACATTACAACAAAACTTTTTGAAATAAAAAATGTTAAGGATTCCCATCATTTTTCAGGAATTCTGGGATTCTTTCAATAAATATTTTATTTTTTGGGATTTTCTATCTAAATCCCATAACATACAAAAAAAAATTAAAATTAAAATTTTTCAGGAATTCTGGGAACCTTTCTATAAATATTTTATTTTTTAAATTATAGGAAACTACATTTCCATTGATAACAGATAATTCGATTTTGAAAAATTGTCATAATTTTTGACAATACAACAAAAAATTAAAATTCTAATTTTGGTTATTTCCCCCTATTTTTCATGAATTCTTGGATCCATTGCATAAATATTTTATTTTTGAATTTTTAAAATTTTCTGTCTAAACTCCAATAGGGATAACTATTTTCATTCATAAAGGTCCAGGGTTACCTTAGTACTTTTAATCTCAGCTCCCTCAAAACTTTGACATTGACCATTTAAAAAAATCCATTTTAAATCACAAATTACCAAATAAGCAGAAATGTGTACAACGTAGACATTATTCTAAAATTATTTAAAATCCCAATTTTGACGATTCCCCCATTTTTCAAGAATTCTGCGATCCTTTTCTTTAAGATTTTATTTTTTAATTTTTAAATTTTCTTTCGAAAATTCAAAACGGATACTAATTTGCATTGCAAAACGTTGATTTAGAAATATTTTATTTAATATTGAGTTTTTCTCATTTTCGCGCCAACGCAGAATATAACATATCTGTTATTATGAAAAACATATCACATAGTTATTCTTTAAAATAAAGAAAATTTCCTTTCCACTGATAACAAATAATTCGATTTTGCATAATTACCATAATTGTAGACATTACAACAATTAGTTTTTAAATCCCAATTTTGCGGATCACCCCATTTTCCAGAAATTCTGGGATCATTTCCATAATTTTTTTATTTTTTAATTTTTACATTTTCTCTCGAAACCCAATCGAGATAACAATTTTCATTCATATACCAAAAAAGTTCCAGGATTACCTAAAAAAATTTAATTTTAATTTAAAAAAATCAAATTTTAACCACAAATTACCAAAGCATTCACAAAGTCTAAACAGATGTTGTTGCGACGAAGTCTTCTTGAAATGTGTACAATAGACATTATTTTAAAAAGCTTTAAAATCCCAATTTGGGGATTTCCCCCATTTTACGGGATACTTTCCGTAAATATTTTATTTTTAGTTTTTAGATTTTCTATCTATAACCCACTACGGATACTAATTTTCATTGCAGTATATTGACTAAGAAATATTTCATTTGATATTGAGTTTCTCTCATCAAACGCAGAATATCACATATCTGCGGAGTTATTCTTCAAACTAAAGGAAATTCCCTTTCCATTAATAACAAAGAATTCAATTTTACATCTTAAACTATGAAAAAGTTAATTTCGGCAGTTGCATATTTTGTTAAAGGTGATATTATTTGATTTTTATTCCTAAATTAATCATCAGTGCTCCACCCTAATACAAGTTGTGGGAAATTGTTATCAATTTGCCGATTTTAACATTCGTGAAAATGACAGCCAATAACAACAAACATTATTTATGGTTGTCCTGACATACACTCGATGAAAATTGCTGCGATTAATACGAGAGGGGACATTCATTCATTCATTTGGGGCGTTTTCTTGTGGCCGCAATTATGAATCTACCACACACCCCCTCCCCCAACCAAAACAGCTGGAAGCATGGTTTCACATATTCATCCATGTGTTTAAGTATCACAATCTGTGGCAGGAAATCAATACGTCTTAGTCGACATAAGCGGAAGTCGTTTTTATTTTGTTGCTTTTATTTATATTCTGTTTTTCGTCGTACACACACAACAGACAGCTTAATTCCAATGATCTTAAGTAATAAAAAGAAAACAAAGCCAAATCAAGTTTTTGTTTGATTAATTAAGCTCCGTTTGCCTAAACAGGTTTAATCGTAGCACTGAAAGGAATAATTCTATTAACGACGAAATGGGGAAGGACATTATCATGGGCAGGCACATGCTTATCTAGATTTACAGCATTTTTTTGTTACTCCCATAAGCAGATTTATCTTGCAGTTATACTCCATTTACGTATCAGATACAATTGAAAAAGAGGGATAAAAATGGTGTATACATTCATCTGACTGTGAAGACGCGAAACAAAAAAGGAATTTTTCGAAATAAATGGTACCAACCAAACGGCCGCAGCTACAATAATGAAATGCGGTGTGTGCATTGCTTTCACTGCGTAGACGAGAAAAATAAAGAGATCATTCGATATTCATGCCTTCAGGAAAAAAAATTGAATCAAATGTGGCATCAATCAGCCTCGAATCTATCCGTACAAACTTAACGCCTTTCACTTATTTCTTTTGTCTTCTCTCGAAACGATTTTTTTGCAAACTGGTGTGCATAATATCTCCGAATCTACTGAACCGATTTGACTCCATATTTTTATTTATTCATCGTAGGATTTTTTGATTTAAGGTCCTGTTCAAAAGTTATGTTTTTGCCCATAATTTTGATGAAGATTTTTGTTTTAACGACAGCCATTTTTACAAAAAATATTAAAAATCTTACTTTTCCAACTTTTTTTTTTAATATTGTCCTCTATATATGTATAATAGAAGTTTTTTCTAAATTTTATAATTGCCGCACAATAAAAATACATTTTTCGTTTGTATTTGGGCTGTTAGGATGGTGTAACCCCTTAAAAGATGTTTTTATAAGGAATTACATATTGTTTCTTCAGCATTATTTTATCACTAGGTTCGCTACTACCGCTACTGAATGTATAATGAATTGAAAAGGAAATATTTACTAATGTATGAATATGTTTAAATTACCTTTAACAGAATAAGTCCACATAGAGATTGCAGTTGCTCCCTCATGCCCATAAATGAACAAACTCCTGGTAACATATTTATTTCCCCATCCCTTCTTGAAGTCCTGGATGACCAAACCTGCAAAAGAAAAAAATATAAGAGAAAACATATGAGAATTATTTCTGCAAATAAAATATTAAATACACTTAGGTCTTCTTTATGCGGTTATGCGCATTAAAAATAATATAAAAGCGTTCCAACATCTTCCAAATAATCCCTGTAAAAAGGTCAAGATTACATAAAAAATATAAAAAACAATTTATTTAGATTTCAATCTATTGTATTAATTTCAATACCAAATAAACCTATTATACTTTAAGTTTTAATCATTTAATCCATATTCTAGGTAAAAAAATCACAAATTATCAAATGTTTTTGAGGCAAATCATCGATTATCGTAATCACTGCACGAAATGTGGTCCTTTGAGTCTTTCAGTTAATGGGAAAGTGCTGAATGGCAGCGATGGCCATATACACGGCAGCAGAATTGCCGATTCATGTAAAAATTAAATTAGTTTTCGTATTCCTGCAGTTTTCAATTGTTTCTGCTGCTCTCGATAACACAACATTTCCCAAATTTTAGTTTTTTCGTTTGTTTTATTTTGGTCTGTAAATAATCAATTATATATGTAAACCGGTATTGAGCCAAGAGAATATCCCTGTTCAAATCAAATTTTCAAAATTCTCATTTATTTTAAATACCTGATGTACATACGTGTTCAGATGTTGCTAAATATGTAAATGATTCAATCAACTACCTTAAATTAGAAAATCTCCACAGTTGTATACGTGTTGTTAGAGAACTAAAATGAATTAACAACAACTCACCACCAGCTACAAAAAGAGACTCAAGTGTATAACATTATACTTAAAGTCAATATATACCACATTGCACGGTCGGCCATCGTGGCACATGTAGGAGTAATATAATTTTCATAAAATTCGAAACATTGTATTAATAATGTATATGAACTGTATAACATTGGCCCACAAAACATCTGAATTTTACATTTTCTTTCTTGTTAACTGGTGTTACACATTCATCGCCAAGACTTCTATGAAATTTCAAAGAGATTATCATTTACTACCCAAATTTTTAGAATATCTGCATTTTTTTTTTATTGAATTTGGAGGAAATCGGTTCAGATTTAGATATAGCCCCCATACAAATGTCGCTGCCGATTTGACATTTCCACTTTAGAAACCACATATTGTACCCGATTTTCTTTAAATTTGGCACAACATCTTATAATCCAACTAGAAACACGTATGCAAAAATTGGGTAAGATCGGTTCATATTTAGATATAGCCCCCATACAAATGTCACTCCCGATTTGACATTTTCCGCTCTAGAAACGACATATTGTACCCGATTTTCTTTAAATTTTGCAGAACATCTTATAATCGAACTAGAAACACGTATGCAAAAACTGGGTAAGATCGGTTCAGATTTAGATATAGCCCCCATACAAATGTCGCTCCCGATTTGACAATTTCCGCTCTAAAAACCACAGATTGTACCCGATTTTCTTTAAAATTGGCACAACATCTTATAATCCAACTAAAAAACCTATGGTAAAAGTGGGTAAGATCGGTTCAGATTTAGATATAGCCCTCATACAAATGTTGCTCCGGAATGTTTAACCGATTTTGGCCAAATTTTACATATTATATTTCACCAATAAACAGACATGGTGAAAGCGGGTCACATCGTTCCAGGTTTCAATATAGCCCCATACAAATGTCCTTTCCGATTTAACATTTTTTGTCAAACACATACATTTACAGGATACAAAAAACCTTCCCGATTTCAATTTTTTACCGAATTGAATTGTAATGTGATAGAAAGTCCGTCCGTCTTTAGCCTTTCCTTACTTGTTTGGGAGATGCCCATATGTCCATACTTTGGTATAACCCAAATGGGGCCCAATCTTATCTATTACAGCTCTAGAAACTACATCTTACATCGTATCTTCATCAAATTTTGCAGATCAAGATATTTTTCAACTAGGAATACCTACCGTGAATGAGAAATATATAGGCCCATGTTTTGGACCAGGCCCAAAATGTTGTTATCGGCCCCCTTTTGAAATGTCGGTCCGATTCATCCTATTACTACTGTATAATTTGTATTTGTCTGTACAATATACGTTAAATATGACTAAAGATGAATTTATAGTAACTGTATAATTTTTATGAACTACATAAAATTGCTTCCATGAAATACGTGGGTTTAGTAATCAAAGCGAGATACATACGCAGGGAGTGGTGTAGGGTATTATATAGTCGGGCCCGCCCGACTTTAGCCTTTCCTTACTTGTTATTTATTTTTTAGCAATTTGAAATGGAAAATTTTCATAATTTATATCAATTTGCTGCATACCATTATATATATTATTATATTATTAAAGTACACCTCATAACATTTGTTCACACATACATAGTTCAGTTTATACGTGCTTATAAACTAAGTTATAATCCAAGAAGTACAGGATCGACTCTTCAATATACCCGAAAAAGACAACACACTTTATCGCTGAGAATTGCTTTTCACAAACACATTTTCTTATTTTTTGAATTATTAATTAATTTACATGCCTGTGTTAGTATTTTCTAATTCACAAAATATTTTCCAGCTTATATGTACCTTTTCGTTTTATAACTGATTTATTTTGTTGATTGTTTTAGGTGGAAATGTCAAAAATGAAACAAGAGAAATAGTAGTAACTGCGACAGTTTGCTCTAAAAAATGAATTACCACTTAATTCTAAAATTTTATACAGAACCATTTTAAAATGTTGGCAAGAACTTTAGTTATTACGTTACTTCAAAGACTGTCTTTTTGTCTCAAAAGTTGTGCATTGTTACAAACATGAAGAGGTTGGGAAACAAAAAATAAATTACATTTGAGAATAGGTTTGGAATGTCTTCCTAACACTGGCAAAATATAGAAGAAAGTCACATATGGGCATCTCCCAAAAAAGGTCTACCAAAAAAAAAATGAAATCAAAACACACTAATAGCTTTTAACTTTATTTTTTCCTTATTTCGACAATTTTTTTATTATAAAACTTGCAGTTAACTTGTTTTTATTTTTATACACTCCACGACAGTATTATGGCTTTGTGCATTTGTTTGTAACACCCAAAAGGAAGCGGGATAGACCCATTGTTGAGTATACCGATCGACTTAGAATCACTTTCTGAGTCGATTTAGCAATGTCCGTCTGTCTGTCCATCTATTGTTGTAATCAAACTACAGGTCGCAATTATAGTCCGATCTTAATAAAAATTGGCTCAAGTAAGTTTTGTGGATCAAGGACGAACGCTATTTAATTTGAGGCAAATCGGTTCAGATTTAGATATAGCTCCCATACAAATGTCGCTCCCGATTTGACATTTTCCGCTCTATAAACCACATATTATACCCAATTTTCTTTAAATTTGGCACAACATCTTATAATCACACTATAAATACCTATGCAAAAATTGGATAAGATCGGTTCAGATTTAGATATATCCCCATACAAATGTCGCTCTTGATTTGACATTTTCCGCTCTAGAAAAGACATATTGTACCCGATTTTCTTTAAATTTGACACAACAGCTTACAATACAACTAAAAACACCTATGCAGAAATTCGGAAAGATCGGTTCAGATTTAGATATAGCCCCCATACAAATGTCGCTCCCGATTTGACATTTTCCGCTGTAGAAACCACATATTGTATCCGATTTTCTTTAACTCTGGCACAACATCTTATAATCCAACTTGAAACACCTATGCAAAAATTGGGTAAGATCGGTTCAGATTTAGATATAGCCCCCATACAAATGTCGCTCCCGATTTGACATTTTCCGCTGTAGAAACTTCATATTGTCCCCGATTTTCTTTAACTCTGGCACAACATCTTATAATCCAACTTGAAACACCTATGCAAAAATTGGGTAAGATCGGTTCAGATTTAGATATAGCCCCCATACAAATGTCGCTCCCGATTTGACATTTTTCGCTGTAGAAACTTCATATTGTCCCCGATTTTATTTAAATTTGGCACAACATCTTATAATCCAACTAGAAACACCTCTGCAGAAATTAGGTAAGATCGGTTCAGATTTAGATATAGCCCCCATACAAATGTCGCTCCCGATTTGACATTTTCCGCTCTAGAAACCACATATTGTACTCGATTTTCTTTAAATTTGGCACAACATCTTATAATCCAACTAGAAACACGTCTGCAGAAATTCGGTAAGATCGGTTCAGATTTAGATATAGCCCCCATACAAATGTCGCTCCCGATTTGACATTTTTCGCTGTAGAAACTTCATATTGTCCCCGATTTTATTTAAATTTGGCACAACATCTTATAATCCAACTAGAAACACCTCTGCAGAAATTAGGTAAGATCGGTTCAGATTTAGATATAGCCCCCATACAAATGTCGCTCCCGATTTGACATTTTCCGCTCTAGAAACCACATATTGTATCCGATTTTCTTTAAACTTGGCACAACAGCTTATAATCCAAGTAAAAAACCTGTTGTGAAAGTGGCTAAGATCGGTTCAGATTTAGATATAGCGCAAATACAAATGTTGCTCCCAAATGTTTAACCTATTTTGGCCAAACTATACATATTATATCTCATTATATTTCACCTATTTCGTTCCAGATTTCAATATACACCATACAAATGTCCTTTCCGATTTAATATTTTTTGTCAAACACACACATTTACAGGATGTAAAAATCCTTCCCGTTTTCACTTTTTCACCGAATTAAATTGTATTCGGATAGAAAGTGGAGTGTATCATAGAGTCGGCCCCGCCCGACTTTAGCCTTTCCTTACTGGTTTTAAAATGTAGCACTCTTTAAGCGCTTTAAAACACTAAAAGGGCTGATCGACTTTTTCAGTTTCTTTCTTATTTTTGGAGTGCGAATGTCGCACCCGGGACACTGGGAGATGCCCATATGTCTTCCCTAAAAATGCATTTAGGGAAGGCAAATTTGAATGAGTGGTGAACACACATGTAAGTTGAGTTTCCAGGCCTCTGTAGCGTAGCACATCCAATAACGGAAACTTGGAATTGGCAAATGTCCGCCAGTTCTCTCGAATATAACTTTCTGTATTTGTTATTATCTTCTATCGAAAATAAAACAGATTAAATATATCCCTTTTGAAATAAATCTATTTATGACGAGCTTCTATACAGAACGATTAAATTATTATGCCTTTGTCCATTTGAAAATGTATAGATTTAATAAATCTTTTTATTGGGATTTAAAAACAATAGAACTTATATGACCTCCACAATCGTGCCGACATGTGCGTCATTCAATATTTATGACTGTCTGGAGAGTTGCAGCGGGAGTTGTCTCAAATGTTTGCTTTAAATTGGTTGGATGTGGGTTTATTTTGCAATATTCCTGTTTGCGATAACTCCACAAGAAAAAATCAAGTCCACTAAGTTCAGGAGACATTGAGGACCAAAAATAAAGTTGTTTTTTCTTCAAATCAGCTTGTTGGGGAATTTTTGCACCATCTAGTTCAAATCAACACAAAGAGATTCACTTGCCATGAAATTTTGTAAAGAAAAACTCTTTCAACAGCAACGCTCATCAGTCACCCAGTATATATTCAGTTTCATTATTCGATATGGAACTGCTTTGTTGGCAGCACTTATTATATAGAAATATAGAAAAATCCATTAATATTGAACGTCTACGTACAATTATTTGGTTGGTACCATTGTTTATCAGTTTTAGTCACGCTTCTTCCTTTAAAGTACAAATTTCGAGAAACGGAGGAGGATCTTACGTAAAAAATGTGAAGAACCTTTTTTGAAAACTTTCTACAAAAAATTCCATTTTTCATTTTGTATATTAAAATTCGTTGTCGTTAAACTTTGAAATATTTCATAAAAATTAAAATTATTGAGAAACTACATGGATTTGAGTTCATTATTTTTTACATCGCCGGCCGTCCGACATTTTTCTTCGAGTTTAAGTCACATTAGTAGTAAGTTTCAGTAATAGTCTTAAAGTAAGTTGGAGTAGAGAAGTCAGTTTCCTTTTTGGGGTGTGTGTGTGTGTCGGTGCGTGTTCTGTGTTAAAAACATGGAATATTTCTTAATGAAGCATTTTGCATTTTTAATGAGCTAAATCATTAAATTGTTATTAAAATATTGTTGTAATCAGCAAACGCAAAGCAATAACAGCCACAGCAACACCCTCGGCCACAAATAACAGCAACAACTGCTCAACAATGCCAACGACATCAGTAACAGCAGCAAGCAAGCAAGCAAGTCATACACACACCTCACCCTCAACTCGCTTCGCTTCGCAACGCAACTTACGCACACGTTTGCTCCGACACTGGAAGATTAGATAATTCTTCTGTTATTTTGTGTTTAAAGTTGAAACACAAACAACAACAAAATTAATTAGAAATTCAATTAAGAACTTTAACGCTGTTCGCTGTTCATTCACTCCCTTCAACTGTTTGAGCAACAACATGTATGGGAAATATAGCCAACACCTGAATGTGGTGGAGTATAAATCAATATATTTGTTCATTCTTTCATTTCTATTATCTTTCGAATTTTTTTGATCTGTGAATGTGATTGTGTATGTGCTGAATCCCTGAAAACAATAAAAGTCATGTCATTTGAACTGAAACAGTCTCCATTGGGACTCTTTCCGTTGGGGGATACTTCATGCTTCATGATTTGGGGAGGTGTGGCGTATGGTTGATATTTGAATAATTATTATCAATACGCAGCGGATAATTGTTTGCAGCTGACGAC
>OX377618.1:149427000-149575000 GCA_947397865.1 Polietes domitor
TTTCAAGTTCAATTGCACTAAAAAGGAAATTATTCTCCAATACTTAAAAAAAATTTGCTTCAGAGTATGTACAACTAATACGAAAACTGACAACATACCTATGCCATAAAGAGTTGATCTATTACACCATGATTGCTGCGAAGGCAAGATACTTGATGAATAATAATACTTGAAGTATTTATGAAATAATTCTCGGCAAAGAAAGGAGAACTGTTTCTTAGATTACTCTTCAAGAATTGTCTAAACACATGATTTTTTATATTTTTTTGAATGTATGAAGAACTTGTCTTAATTTTAAGTAAATTTAACTTAAGTTTAGAAAAACAAAAAAAAATTCCTAAATGGAGTTTTTACAACCTTTTCTTCCACTTATGTGTAAATTTAATTTAATTGTATGCGTTTTTTATTTGATCCAAAGAAATATTTTTAAGTAAATTTATTACCCTATTTCTAGTTATTGAACTATTTATCATAACTTTGAATTTAGGAAACTTTACTTAGTTAATTTTCCTACTTTTAAGGAAATTTGTTAAACTAAATTGGAGTATGGTTTTTATTCAGACTTGGGAACACAATTTTTCTGAGTGTGGAAGTGTACGAAGTCTACTAAAATATAAAATTTTAAATTCCAAATCTCGACAATTTCTAGTGACGTCCCAATGGTTTTCATTTCGTTAGCATCCGATCTTGTAAGTACCATTAGCGTCATTCTTTGTTTTATCTAATATTTGATGTATCTTCTTCTGTCCAGAAAATGGACTATCAAGACAAACGAACATTAATATTTTTAAAGAAAAAAGACACCAATGCAAATTGTCAGTAGGTTGCAAACAACGAGCAGTTGTCGTCATTGAGCGCATAATTCTTCTTAAAAATTTTATTCGAATAATGCCAAAATCATGATTTGCGAATAACGAATAAGTAGGTGAAATATTAAAAAAGTTAGATTTTCGGTGTATCGTCCTTTCGCACATTGAAGGACAATTTAAGATTTTTCCTTTTTGGACAGTAATATCAACACAAACCTCTAACTTTTTTGCTATTCCAAAGCGATTGTAAAAAATGGTAAATTGTAATTAAGGTCTTAAGCCGCTACTTCAATACTTTAGATGTTATGCTGTCCTATATGATGTATACCCTCCTACTTTGAGGATATACAAATGTTTACTTATCGGGTATCAAGCAATGTATCAATCAAACCATTGCATCCAGAATCATGAAATTCGTTATACATACGCAGTGGATACGCCAAAAAAAGGAATATTCTACATTCGTACTTATAGGAACGTGGTATTTTCTAATATTACACTGTGCGACAGTACCTTATGGAACTGAACAAGACCATATACACATGAAACTAGAGATAATATGTAGAAAAACTGTGTACTCAGTCCTTAAAAGTCCTTAAGAGATGAAAAGTTTACCAAATGGAAAACTTATTACACATTTTTTCTACATACTACCTTTAGTTTCATATGTACTTGGTCTTGCTCAGGTCCAATGAAATAAATGTAAAATTTTCGCACGGTGTTGTACTAGAACCACAAATTGCAAACAAATTATAATAATTTTTCCTAATACGGTCTACGTAAATTTGACAGTCTCTAATATGTCTGTAATACTGTATAATGTATTCCATGATGGAGTGAAAATAAAATTAGGATCAGCCCTTTTGACTTTTTCTAATTAAAATTCTCAAAATCATTACAAACAATGTAAACAAAAAAGTTAGCTGCAACTCTCTTTGGTTTCGTCGCCATCGATATCTATATAAAATATCAAATTTCAATTTCAGATCTTCAAGTGACATCCTGTCATAATTTGTATACAAAAACATATAAACTATAATTCTAAATCAACAGGAAACTTGTAAGAAGATAACCAACGTATTTCAGTCGATGACATTATGCTATAACAGAACCAATGACAGTGTTTTATTTTCTTATATTTGACAAAAGAAACTCAAGAACAAAAAATTAGTTTGTAGAAATAAAAATAAAAGTTTTAATTGAATTCATTCATATTTCGTATATAAGTTAAAATTTTTGATTATAAGAGCATATAACCATATAGCAAAAAAATATCCATTCGTAAAAAACCGATTTAAATCTGAAAAACGGCAATTATATTCAATTTACGTTTTCTCATTTCTTTCCCATATTCGCCGCAAATTAAACTTTCAGTTCATATACTTTCGCCGTGACATATCTTTCCACTTCATATCTTTGACCAGAACAACGACATGAACTCTGTCTCTTTTGACCGCTGTGCGCTGTGTCAGTTCAATGTCTTCAAAGGACAGAGTACAGCACTGGAATCCTTGCACACGAACACACACACACACGTTAGCAGCCAACTACACATACAACTACTAATACCGCCATGGTTACCATTCATGCTTTATGCATAATTTACTTAAACTCAGAAACCAGAAAATTACATTTTTCACCCATAACATCACACGTGCAATAAATTTTACTCAAAATGACACCCCAAAGCTCCTCGGGAAGCTCTGGCGACCAGAGTCGCCCTCCAACTTCCCGCTCAGTGTCATTCATAAGTTTTGGTAGCAGAGGAAATGAAATAAAACAAAACACATGCAAAACACAAATGAACATTTGTTTTGTTGTTGTTGTTGTTTTTGTTTTAGATCTCTATTTTACTATTTATAGAGTCACGCTTGTTTCTCGTAAATATTTCTCAACCACAGCCACAAGGCATCACATGCGAATAGCACTCAGTGTACGAGATACCTACATGTGTGTACTCATAATATACGAGTACCAGAGGTGGTTTTTGTGCTCTCTGTGACTCTAAAAAAGGGTAACGGGGTAATGCCGATACTCTGAAAACTCACGCATATATTCACACACACTCACACAGCCATCTAATCTCTGCATTGTCACAAAAGCCAACGCCAAACTAATCGTCATCATCACCGTTGTCGTCGTTGCCATGGCAAACTATAGTTGGTTGGGCCACTTGTAATGTTCGCTTCACCACTGGCAGGCAGCTTTAGTTAGCGTTTTTAACTGGCAACTGATTTTGTTTTAATTTTGTTGTTGTTGTCGTTGACAACCCACAGTGGTACTTTCTTTTAGAATGTAAACAGAAATAAAATTAATTTCTGAATGAGTAAAAATAATTCTATAAGGAGAGGTTACACATACAACCGGATAATAGATTATGGCGAATAAGTGATAATTTTATAGCCTTTTCAGACTGCTTGCGAAATAGAGCAGAAATCGATCTGAGGAATCGATCTGAAGAATCGATGCTGCAGTCCATTCTAGCGGCATATTAAAGTGCACCTTTTAACCTTTCTTCTCATATATACGGTTCAGCGGATACGTCTGGATAAACAAAGTTCTATTCCAAGAAAAACTGGAAAAACACAACACACTTTATCGCAGTGCATGGCTTTTTGCATATCTGTGTTAGTATTTTCTAATTTATAAAAAAAAAATTAATAGCTTGTGCCTTTTCGTTTTACAACAAGTGTGTTTTCGTTATTACTTTAGGTTGAAATATTAAAAATGAAACAAGAGAGAAAGTAGTAACTGTGGCAGCAGGGTTTGAAAAAACGAGTTGCCACCTGATTCTAAATTCTTATATTTCGCCATTTAAAAGTGTTGCCAATAATCTGCCATTATTACTTTCTAAAAATACGTTATTTCAAAAATGGTAGTTTTGCCTCTCAAACTGGTGTTTGGTCCCATGGTGCATTGTATCGAATTTCCCGCTTCCTCGTTATACCAAATCACATGTGCCGCCAACTCCCGGCTTCGTTTGCTGCTAATGTCACCCGGGTTTGTGTCAAACATTTGTTTTTGTTTTTTCTTTTTTTTGTTACACTCATCGAGTCCTCCCGCAGCAGGTCTTTTTCGTATAAAAAGTACCAACGTACCCCGTGTGTTTGGCAGGGCGGACATCTGAAAACTGTGATGCTGTTTTTCGCCATTCCATTCAAGAGATTCTAATTAAAAGGACTTTAAAGTTGTGTGCCATTTAGTTGGCTCACACAAACAACACTATCGCTTTTCACAAGTTGTGCCTCGCTTCTGTCCAGTGATGTCCTGTGTGTTTTCACTACTTTTGTTTGGATTTGTGTTTGTCGCGTTGGCAGCAAAGGGTGACTTTAATATTGACATCATATTTACATCATTCAGGCGTCAGGCGTTAGGGTGATACATTTACTTGGTTATTTGCACAATTTATAAACGCTGGGTGGATGGATGATGACTCCGCTCCTCTTCGCTCCGCCCAGCTGTATTCTGGGCATGAAAATTTAATCATTCATAGTAAATTGTTTGGCTTTGGGGCATTTGATGAGTTTTTGTGGGGGAGAAGTGTTCGTAATTTATTCCATTGGATGTTTTGATTATGTGCGGTGGAGTGGGAGGGGGATTTGTATGTGGTATGTGTTGTTATACATATATTACATGAATTATTTTTTTATTAACGCCCTTCAACTGGCTCATAACCGGGCAATTCGGTGTGGTGTTAGGATATGGAGGAATAAGTTTGATTATAAGTTACAGTGATGCTGTGCCATATTTTTTTTAATTAGATAATATAATTTCTGGCCTTTTACATCGCGGAATCATCATTCTGGAATTTAGAAATTTTTTCATATCGGCCCATAACAATAGGCATGTTTGATTGGCCTTACTAGCTTTATATTTGTATGGAATTTACTAGCTTAAGAAGAAAATTGTTTACTACACACTTAGTGGAGCTGTCAGATCTTTCTTTCTGATCCAAAGGCAATGTATAGCTGTCCTAGTAATATTAGCGTATCGAAAGGAATACATTTTATTCGATTTATCTAATAATTTGTATCTTATATTTGTTCGAATAATGAAAATATCATGATTTTCGAATAACGAATAAATTGTCCTAAATTAATCGATATTATAAGTTTTACATAAAAACTATGAAACACAAAATATAAAATAAAATAATCGCTATTTTTTCATGTATTATGGCCCCCCAATTACAACTGACAATTAGCTGTGAAATCATTTAAAATTTAAAGAAAACTAAATTCATAGAAAATTGATAATGGCAAACAATTTTGAGGTTAGCACCGTGATAGTAAAGTAAGATGTGTTATAAATCAAATAAGTCATTTTCGAAGAAAATCGATGCATATCTTTTGATATTATTTTCAATTAAGTGAAGGTTCTTTAATTTGATAAGAAATTAAGACTTTTAGTCGACTTCTTTTGAATTTCGAATTTGTAACAATAGCTTAGAAATATAACCCGTGATTTGGAGTTTATGCCATTTTGCTGGACTATCCGTAAACTTGCGTGTTTTTGATTATGATTGCCAACATTGAAATGCTTTGGCAAATAAATATGGAAAAGTACTGACTGGACTGGTCTACTACACTGTCTTGTCTGTATTACTCTTATTAATTTTATTTTATTTAGGTGGACAATTGTTCGATTAATCGGTTAATCGAATAACTCTCGACGGCATTATTCAATTATTTGGAAATTCTTGGTTTTCGAATAAACGAAGTCCGCATATATCCTAAGAAATATATACGAACTTGTGCCCACAGAGCAAATTTTTAAAAATACTATAGCATATAGTTCCTTCCAGACCTGTCTCTATCTGTACTGAAAATTTTAACAACATAGGTTTGCGGAACAAACAAACAAACTGACCGACACCAAGTTCCTTCCAGACCTGTCTCTATCTGTACTGAAAATTTGAACAACATAGGTTTGCGGAACAAACAAACAAACTGACCGACACCAAGTTCTTATAATATTAATAACAGAGATTGATTTATTAATGTACTTCAAATATTTTTTATTAATTATTAGTACTGTATAATATCAATAACAATAATAGATAGAATTAATTAATTTAATTATAATCTAACGTAATATTTATTTGCATTATATATTAGTTCGTATCAAAAAATATTTTGTTAAATTTCCTATAGTAAATTCTACCTCAAAATGGTTTGCTTTAGGTATTCACCATACACAACAGAGGATAGCCGATATGGTTAAGGTGTCGTAATTGCAACAATGAAAATGTTTTTACAATCGCATTAAACATATACAATTTTTATGCTTTTGTCACGCCCCTTCAGTACCAGAGTTACTAGCCGACTCATAATTATCGGCAGCGCTACCCAAAATGGGTCGGCGGCGGCGGCGGCTTTTGGCGGCTTTCGGCTGATTTATCGGCTCGTTCTTCCATTTGATCACCCCCATTACGAAATTTATTTGCCAATTTTGGAAAAGGAAAGGAACAATTTGTATTGATTTCTAATACATTTTCTTTTATTTTTAATCAGTAGATTAATATTCGTTAATATTAACCGTTAATATTATATCTTTGTTTGTAACACCTAAAAGGAAGCGAGATATACCCATTGTTAATTATACCGATCGACTTAGAATATATTTGGCAATGGCCGTCTGTCGGTCTATCTATCCGTCCGTCTGTCTATTCTTGTAATCAATGTACATGTCGCAATTGTAGCCAGAAACAAATAAAACTTTGCACAACGAAGTTTCTCGGGATAAAGACGAACGCCATTTAATTTGAAGAAAATCGGTTCAGATTTAGATATATCCCCCATACGAATTTCACTCCCGATTTGACACTCTTCACTCTAGATACCACATATTTTAACAGATTTTCTTCAAAATTGGCAAAACATCCTATATTTCAACTAGAAACACCTATGGTGAAAATGTGTTAGTTCGGTTCAGATCTATATATATAGCTCCCATTTTAATTTCGCTCCCGATTTGACTTTTTCTGCTCTAGACATCACACATTTTACCAGATCTTCTTCAGATGTGACAAATATAAGATTTGCACTAGGAACACCCATGGTAAAAATGGGTCAGATCGGTTAAGATTTATATATAGCTCCCACACAAATTTCACTCCCGATTTAATTTTTTTTCCAATCTATAAACAACATATTTTAACATATCTTCTTCAAATCTTGCAAAATATCTCATATTTCAACTGGAAACACCCATGGTGAAAATGGGTCAGATGGGGTCAGATTTACATATAGCTCCCATACAAATTTCGGCTCAAGAAACCACGTATTTTCACCGACTTTCTTCAAATTGAGCATGACACGTTATAAAGAGTGATTTTTTTGAGGTTAGGATTTTCATGCATTAGTATTTGACAGATCACGTGGGATTTCAGACATGGTGTCAAAGAGAAAGATGCTCAGTATGCTTTGACATTTCATCATGAATCGTCTTACAAACGAACAACGCTTGCAAATTATTGAATTTTATTATCAAAATGCGTGCTCTGTTAATAAAGTTCATTGCGCGCTTCCATTTTATGGTCAGTTTAATCGACCCACTGAAGCGGCTATTCGGGCTATTGTGACTAAATTTCGCACCAAATTTACATTGTTGGACATTAAACCACCAACACGCTTACGTAGAGTGCGAACTGAAGAAAATATCGCAGCTGTATCGGCCAGTGTTAATGATGACCACCAATTTTCGATTCGTCGCCGTTCGCACCAATTGGGTCTCTGTTACTCAAAAACGTGGAAATGCCAAAATTGGACTAAGCGGATGGACCACCTAAGACGCAGCCGCGGTCAACATTTAAATGAAATTATCTTCAAAAAGTAAATGTCATGGACCAATCTAACGTTTCAAATAAAGAACCGATGAGATTTTGCAAATTTTATGCGTTTTTTAAAAAAAAAAAGTTATCAAGCTCTTAAAAAATCACCCTTTATAATATAGTACGAAAAATGACACCGATGCCCTAGTGAATGGTAATTAAGGGCGAGAATCGATTCTCGATTCCCCGATCAACTATTTTTCAATCCGATTCTTAGAATCGAAGAATCGGACCCAAGAATCGATTCTTAATCGGAATCGTTTAAAATGTTTAACCATAGAATTAAATTCCACATTTGAGTTTGTATTTAAATCTAAAATATATAAATATGAAATTAACAGCATAATTTTTATGTGTCTTCGTTTCATTAAAAATAATTATTTTTATTGATGTAGTCGAACCATTCGTACGTAATCTTTGTTCTTAATAGATCTATTTTCTTTGTTTATGTTTATCTCAGATGGAAAAGTTATATGAATACGGTGTTTAATCCGCTTTCAGACCGTCGCGTTTGCCGTACAACAGTCGCTGCAGCATAATTTATCAAAACATTTTTCAATGTAAAACACTCATTGGTTTTTTATAAATTATTATGAATTAGAGTAGTCGAACAAGTACGTTACTCCAATAGAAAACAATTTTAAATTTGAATAGTAATGTTAAAATGCAAACTTGAAAAAGATATTCAGATTTAAATTCGCATTCAAAATTTAAAATATTTCAAGTTTAAGTGCACATTAAATTTTTTATTTAAAAAATATTATTTTAAATATTACTTTAAATAGTAAAAAAATAGTTTAAAAATAGTCCGTCTGCCTGCAGCCTCTTCTATGAAGAGTTTTTTGTTAAAATCTTATAATGATTGCAAATCACAAATCTTTCATGTTGAAATTAAATAATATATATATATAATACGCATATTACTTAAGAAATTATACTTTAAGTAGTAAAGTAATTTAAGAAAAGCATATATGTAGTTTGGAAATAGTCTGTCTGCTTACAGACTCACTGACCGTGTTTTTTAGGTCCGCTATTCAAGCACCGAGAATTTCGATCAAGTTTTGTGTAATATTTCTTTAAAATTTAATCTTTCTAAGAAGAAACTTGCAAACAAAAAATTGAAAAAATTAATTCTAATTATAGATTAGTGAAATGCGATTATGGCGACGATGGATGTAAGAAAATCTTGATATTTTAATATCAATAATTTCCTAACATTCACGAAATATTGTATTGATCGTAGACTTTGGTAAAAAATCGACTGAATTTAGTATATATGTTTTTAGTATATGTCTATCTACGTTATCTGTTGATTGCTTTTTTAGGATGAATCCGATCGGAATACTTAAAAGTGGATCAAGTTCGATTATTACCATATTTCACGAAATATAAATAATATTTCATTACAAATTTAAAATTATCAAAATATTTCTGTAACACTTTTTCCATTTTGAGGACTTTTCAAATGCTTGGAGGTGCTTCCACAAAAAACCAAGTGTTTGGTACATATTGAGCTCCTAACTTTTATATATTTTTAACTTTTTATAATAATTCAGACTTCATTTTTTACCAACTTTAAATTTTTCTTTTAAATTTCACAACTTGTTACCGCCAAAAGTACAAAATTTCGATTCTGAAGCGTCGATAATCGATTCCAGTATAAAGTTGGACGCGTGTAATCGATTCCAAAATAATCGATTTATGAACCCCCAAAATCGATTCTCGATTAGAATCGGAATCGATTTACCAGTCACTACGATGCCCCAAATCTTTGGGGGCCCGCAAAAAAGTGCATTACTTTGGGCAAAACTGGGAGACACGGGTCTTTTTTGGTCTTTGTCCGCACATGGTTGTATTTTTTCGTGTTGAACTGTGTTATCCAGTAGAAGCAGAATTTATGGTTATCGAAGCTAAGTCCAACAAATGTTGACTTAAAAATATTTTTTTTAATCTATGTTATAGTTGGCGACAATATGAAAAGATATTTTTTGAATAAAAAGCTAAATTTATAAAATAAAAAATAAATTTATTAATATCATGGCGCCATGGAACTCCGGGAATAAATATATAATATCACGGCTTAAAGAAATACAGCCCTAATGTAAATGCGTTAAATCGCATGATCTCTCTAAGCCATTTCAAGAAATGACACTTTCACCAAATACTTCCTTCAAGAAGTCGATTGTTTGGCGTCTGTTGGAGAAGCGTGTCTTAAGTCAACATTTCATTTAATTGGGGAACGAAATAATCGTCAACCATGGCTTTAATTCGCTTGCATTCCTCTAATCATAGAGAGCCACTAGTCGAGTCTGACACTATACCAAACGCACTGAATTCAATGTCATTTGCAGCGGATCACCAATAAGAGTATTAACGAAACATTGCATCGTTTTTCGTTGTTATTTTTTTTCACTTTTTGACAAACGGTGATGGAGACATGTGCCATTGCAGTAGTGGAACGCACCTTTTCACTCGGCCAAATGGACATTTTCAACGTTCCTTAATTTACACTTCAAGATGCATGACATTCCTCTGGCATTGTGCGGGTAAGTGGCGTATTTGTTCATAAAATATTTGCCAATATTTCACCCAAAATAAAGATCAACATCATGGTCACTTACTTGCCGACATACATACATATATTTTTGTAGCTTAATATTAAAAGCAAATATACTTATTTACATGGATACATACACATACATACACGCATACGAGCAAAAGAAGAATGATGGTTACATTGTTCAGATGTTTGTCTAGAATTTCAATTTTCAGCCACAATTTTGTATGGAAATTTCAAGTAAATGCATTACGGTGTACTTTTATGAAATTCATTTGTGCGTACATACACGCAGCCATAGTTAAAACTTTCGAATGTACATTGGACGCGGTCGCGGTCGCGTTACATAAATACCACTAGGCGACACAAATTTTGGCGAAGGTCCATGTATTTTCATACATTTTCTGCTGTATTTTGGCTTTCTAAATTCGAAAACGAAATTAAAAAGTTTTTTATAATATTTTTTATTTTTTACAAAAATTCCAATTTTCGGCGAAGGTACCTTAAATATTTGTACCCTCATTTTGGAATTATAAGTCCGTTTATATGTTAAAATTAAAGATACTCATGATGACTAGAAATATAGCAAATCATAAATTCACATAGAAGTAGAGGTTGGGGAATAGTCTTCAAAAGTTTGGGGGAAATATTTTTTTTTCGAAGAAATATATTTTTATCGGCACGAAAGAAGTCGTAAAATAAAGAAAAAAGTTTTAAATAAAAACTAAAAAATCTTTTGCGTCTATAAAAAGTATCGTAACTTCTACATTTATATATAGATTGTTTACTTATATATATTTCTTTTTTTTTCAATTGAGTGTTAGCCATTAAAAAATAACACAAAATACTTCGGTTTTCTATTTTTATACCCTCCATCTCCAGAATGGGGGTACACTAACTTTGTCATTTCGTTTGTAACACCTTGATATATCGACCTGAGATCATATAAAGTATATATATTCTTGATCGTTATACAATTCTAAGACGATCTAGCCATGTCCGTCCGTCCGTCTGTTGAAAGCACGCTAGCATCCAAACGAAAGGAGCTCCAATTTTTCATAAATGTGTCTTATAGTCATAGATCGGTTGGGATTGAAACTGGGCGAAATCGGCCCAAAGGAAAAACATTTTCCCTCACAAGGACTGAAAATGTCCATAATAATCCCTTATATTTTAGAGTATATAAGCATGTTTTATCAACGTGTCAGCTTGTACTTACTTTATATTGGATGTGCGTATTCGTCCTATAACAAAAACGTGCACCATAAAGTGATTCTTATTCGTAGGGGGTGAAATGGGACAAAAAGGTATAAAAATGGTACATATCAAACGACAACAGCTAGAGACACGAAATTCGGTGTGTACATTCTTATAATTGAGTGGATACATAGTATACAAGTATTTTTTCCAAATTCGTATTTTTAAAGGGGTAAAATGGGAATAGAGGGATAAAAATGGTACCAACCAAACGACTGCACCTAGAATAATGACACGTAAAATAAAGAGATTTTTCGAAATTCGTACTTTTTGGGGTTAAAATTGAAAAAGGGGATACAAATTGTACCAACCAAATGACCGCAGCTAGAGTTATGAAATTCGGTGTTTAAGAGAACTTCCTCAAAAGCGGGAAAAATGCACATTTGGATTTTGAGATGGGATTAAAATGTGCTTCCTACGGAAGGCTTCCATTTTTCTTTGGCTGGGAATATGATTATTGATGATTCCCATCACCATGGTTTTCGTGAAACTCTAAGATATGCAAAAATCATAGAAAACTTGAGGGATTCCATTTTAAATCCACATGAAAGTCTTCTGAGTTTGTTAAGAATTATCACACGCAAGATCCTATGATATTACAAGTAGGAGTTGTTTTTGTATTATTATTGATTTTTTGCGCGACCTCGTCTAATGTTTCTGTGTACAGACTACATGATTCTACGTAAATATTTCGCCTTTCCTTTGCTTATATTCAATTATCATCAACATTTTCCCTCAAAACCAAAAGTATTCTTCCACAATGGCATTAGAGCAAACCGAAAATAACTTTGTAAATTATGTGTCCGTCTGTGTCTGTGTTTGTGTCCATGTCCATGATGTGCAACCAAGTCTGTGCATTTGCCTGCCACTGCTGGCCAGTGGCCACTCCTTTTGCATGCTTTCCCAAAAATTGCAAGTATTGTATATTTCACTTTCTGGATACGACATCTACCACAGAGAACGTAATAAAAATATCAAAACCACATTTAATATACATTTTACGTAGAACTTGTCTTCTCGTGTTGAAAATGTTAAACTAAATACAGGCCCGCCGACGAGGGATGCAGCAAAAGTTTTGTAACTATATCGATAACCGATCTTGATGAGATTTCTCATCGACATAAGAGAAGCGTTGACGAGCTTAAGATCTGCGATAGGACCCTATTGGACTCTTTAATATGGTCTACAAAATTGTATTCCATCACTATTCTTAAATCTAATATTTATCTTTACCCTTGTAGCTATTATACCTAATCCTCGGAGTGGTATAACAACTGGCTGAATTATATACAAAGCGTGTTCAAACTTTCCCTATGGAGTACTTCGGCTACATCTCCTGCCACAGCAATAAAAACTTGCAACTTATCCGCCCCTAACCATGCATATTAAACTAGTAAACTTCCACAAGACCCTGGGAGCAACAATGCTCCTTACATTTGCTATTCTAGAAATATAATTTTGTGTTGCCACTGCTGCATGGTGTTGTGCCACACATTCTTCTAAGTACGTCGACGATGTGTGCTCAAAATTCAAAACTTAATTCAATTGAGCTTAAATAAATGACCACATGACCAGCTGATGTTGGCAAACCTTTTCCTGTTTCCGTCGTCGTCGTCGCTGCTGTCCGCATCCGCCATCCTATGTCCGGCGTCTGCTCATAGCCCTGCGAAGACTTTATTTTATCTACACAAAAAGCAACTCAACTCTCGCACTGTCTGAAAGCATACGGTGAACTGAGGTGCTGGGGGAAAATGAATAAACCAAGCCAAGGCGTTCGTTTAACAAACTGACAAATTGAAAAAAGAAAAATCCACAAAAAAAATATTTTTCTATTTTAGGCGAGTGCAACAAGGAGTGGTGCTTATGGGTGAGAGAGAGCAACAAGGACATACTTGGACTGAATACCGGTTGTCTGGCCCACAGTCCATGAGCCAGACCGGCAGGGGGCGACACAAACGAACTATTTCTTTTTGGCATTTTTCTATTCGGAGCTTATTAGTTGGATACCTTCCAAGTTATGCCGAAAAAGAAGGTGGATGCATAACTGGCCTTTTGTGTGCATGAAAGGTTCGCTTTGTTCTCTTTATTATTTCCAAAAAATAATAAAATTAGTTTTTGTCGCTGTTGTTGTAAGCCATGGCAAATTCATGTAAGTCATTCAGAGCCGGGTGCCGGGTGTGCCAATCGAATTAAAATAATAATAGTTGTTAGAGTTGCTGTTGGTGTATGACTATATATGCAGTGTATGCACTATTGTCCTTGCAAAGGCTTATTATGTGAGCACTATTGGGTTTTATTCTGAACTAAGAATTAAATTGTTCAGATTTCAATTAAAAATGAAGTGTTTTTGACCTAAGAAATATATAACAATTTGACACGCAAAAAATTAAACCGAGTAACCTGGATCCCGTGGTAATATAATCAATTACAGATGTTCTAATTTCCCGATAATTTTTCAAATTTACACCGATTGATACGTTCAATTTGCATTTCAAATTGAAAGGAAGTGTGGTTTTCTGATCACCATATTGGTGGCGTATGAGTGACATTTATTCAAATTAGTATTACTCATTCGCGTATATGACCGGGAAAGTAAAATCATTCACATAGTTCCTAATTGATGTTTATTCCACCCATATTAATCGATTTATAGGAAAAAAACAAATGTCGAAAAATCAAGTGACTTTCAAAGCCAGTCAAAAGTCAGCTTACGAAAACTGCATTTACAGTAGTTTATTACCAATTTTACGACGGGTTGTGTATAACATATTCTGGTATATATTGCCATTTTAAACGATATAACAAATTGGTTAGGGATAATGTTAGCATTTGTTTTTATTAAAATTTCAATTTTGTTCGAAGGTATCTTCAAATTCGGAATATATGTCTGGTTATATGTAGATAACGCCCGGTTGTAAGTTAAGCACTTGTGATGGCTATAAACATGAATAGTCGAAAAAATGTATTTAAAAGCAATATTTTTTTATCTCATAAACCCATAGAAATTGAAAAATAATTAATAGCTAACATTGCGGCGAAGAGGAAAATATATATGAATTAATCTTTGACGTAAGTGAATTTTTATGGAGGTTTTCGTGAACAAAAAAGACTTTCTTCCGATTTTGGCAACTCTTCCTAAACCGATATTTATATTAGAAGGTGAAATTCGTAGTTTTTATAAACATCATTATTACCTTTAATTTAACGTATAACCGGCCGTGATTATATTTATAATTCCAAAATGTCATTAAAAATATTATAAATATTATGATTGATAACATAAAACTTTTCTCTTGATTTTACGAATCCGTACGCCTTTTTGCCTAGGCTTACACCACTCCACATTAGGCCAAATAACCGCTTTTTTCAAAAAATTTGACCTCTTTTAAAATGAAGAAATATATTAAATAAAATTTAAACAGTTATTGGAAATTTATTTCAAATTGTAATTTTTGTGCTTTATGAGTAATGTCTCTTTTTCCCAATACATTTTTTATAAAACCCATGATAATTTCCCCATTTTTGGTACGATTTAAAAGGCGTACTTGAAAGTTATTGGCCGCTAATTGCTTAAAGCCTCAGTTTCTACATCAAATTTAACCAACCAACAATTTAAAAGAAAAATGGGTTATGGAATTCCAACAATCATAATTAGCAATCAGTACATTTTTAAGGAGTCAATTAAAACACACAGCGGGCCAAAAAAATTAGAAGTTATTGCGGATTTTCTAAACGAAACAAAGAATGGGAGGTGATAAAGGCGAACTATTTTTTCAACAAACAAATGATTAATTTTGGTTGGGGAAAATATTTTGGGGAAATAAATTTGAAACTCCAAATTTGACAAGAATATAGATACGAATTTTTATGACAAAATTTCTGATTCTCGATCTGTAATTTATAATTCTCTCGTGGAGTGTATAAATATGACATTCTCTTAGTTCTATAATCCATAGAACTTCTTTTCTTCGAAAGGATGCTTATTAGAAATTTAAAAATAAAATATTTTGTTATATATTTTAATGGGACTTTATAGTGTCAGCAAAAAACGCTAGTTAAACAAAAATTAAAATCATTGATTAAATTTCTTATATGTATATATATATTTAATATTTTTATTGAACTAAGCATTTATTTCTTCCCTAGAATTCCAAACTAAAATAAAATATTTTTTATTTTTTTTAGTGGGAGCAAAAAACGATATAAAAAACTCAATTTTTTTAACGACTGTTCCTAAACTAATGTGAAATTGAAATTCGGATCATTTATGGCAATCATAATAACTTCTAGTTTAACTTGTACCGTCCATTGATCGACCAAAAGCATAATTTTTATACACTCCACGAGAGTATTATGTCTTTGTGCATTTGTTTGTAACACCCAAAAGGAAGCGAGATAGACCCATTGTTAATTATACCGATCGACTTAGAATCACTTTTTGAATCGATTTAAAGTACAAAGTACAGGTCGCAATTGTAGCCAGAACCAAATGAAACTTTGCACAACAAAGTTTTTCGGGATAAGGACGAACGCTATTTAATTTGATGAAAATTGGTTCAGATTTGGATATAGCCCCCATACGAATTTCACTCCCGATTTGACTCTTTTCACGCTAGATACCACATATTAAAACAGATTTTCCTCAAACTTGGCAAAACATCTTACATTTCAACTAGAAACACCTATGGTGAAAATTGGTCAGATCGGTTCAGATTTAGATATAGCCCCCATACGAATTTCACTCCCGATTTGACTTTTTCTGCTGTAGAAACCACATGTTTTAACAGATGTTCTTCAAAATTGGCAAAACATCTTATATTTAAACTAGAAACACCCACGGTGAAAATGAGCCAGATCGGTTCAGATTTAGATATAGCCCCCATACGAATTTCACTCCCGATTTGACTTTCTCTGCTGTAGAAACCACATATTTTAACAGATCTTCTTCAAAATTGGCAAAACATCTTCTATTTAAACTAGAAACACCCATGAAACAGACCAAATGAGCCAGATCAGTTCAGATTTAGATATAGCCCACATACGAATTTCACTCCCGATTTGAGTTTTCCGCTCCAGAAACCACATATTTTAACAGATTTTCTTCAAATTTGGCAAAATATCTTATATTTGCATGAGAAACACCCAGGATGAAAATGAGTCAGATCGGTTCAGATTTATATATAGCTCCTATACAAATTTCGCTCCCGACTTGATTTTTCCGCCCCAGAAACCACGTATTTTCATCGAATTACTTAAAATTGAGAACTGGAATAACCTATTGTGAAATGGGTCACTTCATTACATGTTTGGATATAGCCGTGATACAAATATTCTTTTCGATTTGACAAATTGAACCAGGACATATTAGCCTATGATTAGGAAACATACAAAAATTCTTCCCGTTTTCACTTTTTTCCGAATTAAATTGTATTCTGATAGAAAGTGGAGTGTATCATATAGTCGGTCCCGCCCGACTTTAGCCTTTCCTTACTGGTTTTTTTTTAGATTTGCATCGGGTTTGAAATCAACTTAAAGATTAAATACAAATAACGAAATGCAGGGTAAAACAAAAGCGAGGAGAACAATTCGAATGAAGTCATGTTGCAAAATTATAATACTTGAAGCGATTTAAGTTTCTAAATAAGACCTCATTATTAAAGAAGTGGGCGTGTCCAGCTCATTTTTTAAATAATCACAAATAATGTAGCATTTCAAAGTGCCAAATTTCAGAATTTTTCGATGGTAAATAAAAAAATCTATAGGGTTTATATTATCAGCGTGTATTGCGGTATCACAATGAATTATTCATATAAGATATCTTCCAATAGATATAAGTATGACAAATCACACCACAGAAAAATGCAATGAATTGTAATAATTCCTCTTCTTTATCTCCGACAATTGACAAGAATGTGTAGTTCCAGTTTCATAACCCTCAACATGAATACAATTAAATTGTGTTTATGATTGTTAAGTAACTGTTGGTGGTATTTTTGTCTGAATCGTATGGCTAATTAAATCTATATTGATTGTTTTGTAAACTCATTAAATGCCACTTTTTAACGAGTATAATTCCTTTTAGCCAAGGATTAAGTGGAAAGATGGAGAGAGGAGATTTAAATGTGTTGCAGTGGTTGAAAACCAAAGAACTTAACAACCTGTTATAATATTCTACCACAAAGGAATCATTTCATATTGATTATTATGAGATTTTGCTTTGCACAATTCAGCAACAACAAGTGTTGCCTCCTATTGGGGTTTACAAACAAATACACAAGGACATAATACCCTAGTGGAGGGTATTAAAATATAATCCTGAAATATAGTATAATTTTGTGTTAAAGCGCTTTAATAAATATCCCGCCCCAGTGAATTTAAAATAAATACATTTTATTTTTTATTCCCCACCGCGCTCCATTAGCGGCCGATAGCCAAACATGTCTAATAACCAGTGGAAATGTCAATCGATGTTAAATCATTTCTAAATCCCAAATGTCCCGAAAATCGTTCGCATACTCGCTCGCTGTCCACATTAATCTTCTGTAAAACTATTAAAATTTCTATGGAAATCAATCCACACACACACATGCATGAATGTCGGCAAATTGATTGTTCATTCTCGGGTGGCACGCGGAGCGTATGATTGATATGAATTCGTTACATCGCCATTTCGGTTATCCCCTCTCCCCTCTCAGCAAAATGGCAAAAATTAATGGAACTATGTGTGTGTGATACAATTGCAATGAACAGAAAAAAAACCAACTAAAATGGAGAAACGATTCAATGCATTATTTGAATGGATGTTGCAAACAAAATAAATTATACACAATTTATTTGCGAACTTGATACCTAAAAAGGTTTCAATCCTTTTCTTTATCCTACACCATTAATCATTCGAAAGTGTGCGAAGTGTTTTGAATCGCAACGAAATTGCCAAAGTATGTAAGTAATTTGCCAACAGTGTTGATGTTACTGCAGTGTTGGCGACCAGCCGAAATAAATGAAAATGTATTTCCACTTTTGAACTTTGTTCGCATATTTCACTTATTTTCTTCTTTCTTGCATTTCAATTCACTTCAAACTCGTTTAGCTTAAAACCAAATGATTCGGAAATAAATCCAATCATTGGCACTATTTTGTGAAGGTTTCGGGGTTCAACTAAAATTGCTGACGTGCTATAGTGCGAATGAGGTAAGCAGCATACTGTGTGACAAAATAAATTGTGAAGCCGATAGAATAACAGAGACAGAATTCACCCTAATGTCCTACTTGGAAGTCACTTTTACTTCCCAGTAAAAGTTGCCCAAATTAATAAAGTTAAATAGATATGGGTCATTGCAAATCTACGTGTGTGTATCTCAGTTAGTCAAAGTTAAATAAATATGGGACGTTGCAAATCTGCGTGTGTGTGTATCTCAATTAGTTTAAGAGATTTTTTGTGTTGCGTATTTTTTTGGCATTGCGATCTTATTGTTAGTTCGCTTTTCAAATTATTTATAATGTTAGACAAAAGTGAGAATTGGTGGTCAACGAAGCCAACTCGTATTCACTACAATTTGTTCGACAGTGTGTATAGACACATATATACACTGTTTATTCATAGCACTCTCACTCTCTATTAGCTGAAGCAAACGACCATCATTAGCATATGACTAAAAGGTATTTGTGTTAAATGGCTTTTGTGCATTGTGTGCAAAAAGATACAAACACACATACAGACACACACGTACGTACACTTGTATCTATGCCAGTGTAGAATCCTCATAACGAACATAAGCATTCCTTCCAAGAATCACCGATCCCGTCAAACTACACCAATACGCTGTGTTTTTCTATTTCATGTTTTTCTTACGGATACACGTACAACATTACCACTATCACTATCTGCAGCATGTGTACAGTCAGGGAAATATAGATAGCACTCGAATTACACGCAAAAAACGCTAAAGCTGTCCTTTGGGCGTACGAAGTATGTAAGGATTTGCTCGTCCGTTTTGGAACATTTCCTTTATAATTTCTTTCCTGATGTTCGAAACTCCCTGTAATTTGATGTTTGACAAGATTTATAGAATCGGCGCTAACGCTAATAATTATATAGTAGTTTGGTTACTGAGGGTGATAGTATATATCGGTATATAATAACCTAACAACAGAACAATTCTTGCGAGTTGTGCAATTTTGGTTCAATGGACATGCCAATACGCAAAATTGCCGCATTTGGAGTAAAGAGAATGGCCGAAAGATTCACGAAAACTAAACTTTCAGAATGCGCTAAATTGAACCAAAAATATTTCAATGTTTCAATCTCAAATAAATGTTATCTCAGAATATTATTTCTGCAAAGTTCTACATTTCTAAAAACATCCTATATAAGTCGGCCTAATGTAGCCTCAATCCCACAGTATTACACATGACCATTTTGTATTTTGACATTTTGGTAGTGTAAGTTAATGTCTAAACGAATTCTTATTGTCAGAAAAGTATTGTGGAATTTTAAGAAGATAATTTTTGTGGAAGATCTTAAACCTCTAGTCCCACTCTTTATGGCCAATTTTGCCCTTTTTTAAAAAAATTCAAAAAAGTCCTTTCAAAATTTAAAATTTTAATTTAAGTATTAAAATATTCTACAAAAAGATTTGCCAGAAAATTTCAGTGGGGGCCACTAGAATTGTCAAAAATTATTTTGTTATTTTATGTATACGCGTTTTTTTCTAAAGACACTTTTCGCAATTCTCGACTTTATTTATCCCATGTCACTCTTATTTTTTCCTCAATCCATAAATGTCCTTTTAGATTTTCTCGAAAAAGGGCAAATTGATCCATAAAGAGAGGACCTAGAGGGATAAGATCTTCCACAAATGATCCTAGGAAAGTTCCACAATACAGTTCTGGCAATAAGAATTTTCTTAATATAATGCTCCCTTCGAGCAAAAATCCCACTGTAAAAAGAAACTCCTGGTGGAATACGCCCTCTCAGAATTATAGGGTCGCTACTCTGTTCCACAGTTGCAGTTGGATAGTGCATTAATTTATTTAAATTTAAAATAGAAATCAGAAATATAATTCCAAATATTGTTAGGCGTAAATGGAGCAAAATCTCGATGCAATAAGACATGATTCCCATAGGTATGAACATATAAAAACTATGAAAAAGCAAGGTTCCAATTTTTTGAGGGATATATCCGCGAAACCCAAAAGTTTTATATTTTAAAATTGGTTAGCCGACATGAAACACAGGCTTCCACGGCTTCTTGCCCACTGATTTTTAATTATTAATTAAATTTATTTATTCGTGGAGAGAGATCGACACAAAGAACATTATTCTGATTTTAAAGCGCATCAGTGGAGGTGCTCTTTTATAAAGCACCACCTGTCTATTCTAATGCATATTCGGGTACCATTATGAAATTTAAACATTTCAGTTTTCCATGTTCACGATTGAGCGATTTGTAAGAGGATTACGAATGTCATGTCAGTTATGTCAAAATATGTATTTTTATAAATCTCCATTTCAAGGCCGAAATTAAAAAAAATTATAGCTTATATTCACAGGTTGTTCATCAACAAACATTATGTTGAAATTGTTTATTATTACTTTTAAAATACATTCATTTGATATATTATGTAAATTATCTGAATTACTTAATGTTGATATTATAAATAAAAAATGTATGTTGTTTCATTTTTAAACTATTACTAAAGATAATGTCGATGTGCATAAATCGAGAAATATCAATGTAACGGTACATTAAAAAATCAAAAAGTAACATGCTTAAATCAGTGAATTAATTGATCAAATTAAAGAGAAAAAAATAACATATCTATTTTTTTGGGATTTTGACTTAGACTGCTGTCATACTAACTAACACATATATTTTTTATTGGATCTCAGGTCGATATTTTAAGGTGTTACAGACTTAGAACACCCTCATCCTATGGTAGAGGGTATACAAATATATATATGAAGCGTTCAACAAAGTCCATGCTGTAGAACAAACGATACATCAACAAGTAAGTAAGTTTCAGTCACAGGTGTTATAAAGGATTTAATTTTACATAGGATAGAGATAAATGTGAGGTACTAGAAAGGGCGTGGCTAAAGCATAAATATTTTTTAGGTTTTAAGCGATTATAAAACAAGTTAAAACGGCGAAAAGTTCGGCCGGGCCAAACTTTATATACCCTCCATCATGGATTGTATTTAGGGTTTCGGGTTTCCCGGACCTTTTTCATTTCCCGGGAAAACGGGAATGAAAACTTTAATTCCCGGGAATTCCCGGGAAAAATTTATTTTAGGTATGTTAAATATGCTTCAAAATATCAACATTTAGAACCTGGTGCCCACCGTACACGTTCATGCACACTATTTCAAGGTTTCCGTACTTTTCAATATGAATGTAATGAAAATAATAATAATCTAAAAACAAATATCTTAATATATTTTTTTTATTTTTATATAACGAAAATAATTGAAAATAAATGAAATTAACATTGGACGTTAATGGGTTAAAATACAGATATATTACAAACTAAAAATGAATATTTATGTCAAAATAGTTTAGAAATTCTTTTTCATTTTATAAATTGTTTACTCTAGAAAAATCGTCAGAATTGAAGGAGTCATAATATTGGGCATTTAAATTACAAGCACAGTGACTGACACGAGATTCAAAATGTTATGACGTCTTTAATTTGGAAATTCATTCGTCTAGAGATGAAAATATTTTACAGATATAGGGGGAAATATTCTAATTTTATTCATATTAGATTTCTCTTGAAAGTTTTCAGGTGAATAATTTTAATTTTATCCCCATTTTTAGACCTTTTCAGTAAATTCTTCTTTAAGAAGATTTCTACCTTTTATTTTGTTGATTTTTCTGGGAAAACAAGAAATTTAATGTTAAAGCAGATAGCACGAGCAAACCATAGCATTATAAGTATAGTATTGTAGTATTTGCTTCACAATAAAAATCCTGCAAATATCCTCACAAAAGTTAGTATTCCCTTGCTGAAATGGTCATTATTATTGGCAGTAATGTAATTATATAAAGTTGAAATATATCTACAAGTTCCCATTTATATAGTAAATCTAAATTAATAATCAAAATAATAATTTAATACTTCCCGTAAAGATTTTATATTTCCCGGGAATTCCCGTCCAATTTTTTTCGGGAATTCCTGGGAAAAACGATTCGGGTATTCCCGGACCCCAAACCCTAATTGTATTCCACACAGGGGGTGTCGATTTTCGTAGAAGTGCAGTAATATTACAAGAAAATTCATTTTTTAATATAGCTAAGCCAAAACAAATACAAATAAAAAATTTAACAAATAATTATAAATAAATATAATATTTTTATTATTTTAAAACACGCATGTAAGACAAGGCTACCAATACGTTTACACTATATATCGAAATAATACTTCAAGTCAGTTAAAAAATAAATATTCTTATACATATTTATATTTTCAAAAAAGCTTAAAGACCATAAATATTGGTAGATGGTGGTGCTACAGTTGATTGTATTTCCATTAAATTTTAATTCCAAAAGTACAAATTTAAAAAATCCATTATCTCACGTACATAGTGCAAAACAACCTAACTTCATGATTCAACCAATTTTTGCCGTAAGATTAAAAAGTACGAATTTGGAAAAATCTTTTTATTTTGAGTGTCTATGCAGTCATAGGAATGTATACACCGAATTCCATAATTCTAGCTCCGACCATTTGGTTGATACCATTTTTATCCCTTTTTTCCTATTTTACCCCCTCAAGAGTACAACTTTCTAAAATCTCTTTATTTTACATGTCTACGCAATTAGTGGGATGTACACACCGAATTTCATTTCATCATTGTAGCTGTAGTAGTTTAGGTGGTACTATTTTTATCCCTCTGTACCAATTGTATCAATTGAAAGTACGAATTTGGAAAAAACTCTTTTATTTTTCGTGTCTATGCAGTCAGAGGAATGTATACTCGAATTTCTTGACTCTAGCTGCAGTCATTTGGTTGGTACTATTTTTATCGCCTTTTTCCATTTAAACCTCAAAAAGTACGAATTTCGAAAAATCCGTTTATTTTACGTGTCTACGCAATTTGAGGAATGTATACACCGAATTTCATTATTCTAGGTGCAGCCGTACCATTTTTATCCCTCTATTCCCATTTTACCTCTTAAAAGTACGAATTTGAAAAAATAATTGCATATTATGTGCCTATTCAATTAGAGGAATGTACATACATAATTTCGTGTTTCTAGCTGTTGTCGTTTAATATGTACCATTTTTATCCCTTTTTGCCCCATTTAACCCCCTACGAATAAAAATCATTTTGTGGTGCACGTTTTTTGTTATAAGTAAGTACAAGCAGACATATTGAAAAAAAAAATACTTAAATATTCTAAACAAGTAAGGAAAGGCTAAAGTCGGGCGGGGCCGACTATATAATACCCTACACCACTCCCTGCGTATTTACCTCGCTTTGATTACTAAACCCAGGTATTTCATGGGATCAATTTTATGTAGTTCATATAAACTATACTATAAATTCATCTTTAGTCAAATTTAATGAATATGGTAAATAAAAAAGTAATTGATCCAATTTACCAGCAGATATTCCGAGTAAAGTAAATATAACATGATCTGGAAAAATTGATCAAGATCCAAAGACAAATACAGATTATACAGAGGTAATTGGATGAATCGGACGGACATTTGAAGGGGGCCTATAACAACACTTGAGGCCTGTGCCAAAACATGCGCCAATACATTTCTCATTCACGGTAGGTATTCCTAGTTGAAACATAGAATGATCTGCAAAATTTGATGAAGATCTGAGGTAAGATGTAGTTTCTAGAGCTGTAATAGAGCAGAATGGGCCCCATTTATGTTATACCAAAGTATGGACATATGGGCATCTCCCCAACAGTATGGAAAGGCTAAAGACGGATGGAGCCGACTATATATCTCACTACAATTCAATTCATTCAAAAAGTGAAATCGGGAAGGATTTTTGAATCCTGTAAATGTATTGGTTTGACAAAAAATGTTAAATCGGAAAGGACATTAGTATGGGGGTATATCGAAACCAGGAACGATGTGACCCGCTTTCAAAATGTATGTTTAGTTGTGAAATGTAATATGTAAAGTTTGGCCAAAATCGGTTAAACATTCGGGAGCAACATTTGTATTAGGGCTATATCTAAATCTGAACCGATCTTACCCACTTTCAGCATAGGTGTTTCTAGTTCGATTATAAGATGTTGTACCAAATTTAAAGAAAAACGGGTACAATATGTGGATTTTAGAGCGGAAAAAGTCAAATCGGGAGCGACATTTGTATGGGGGCTATATATAAATCTGAACCGATCTTACCCATTTTTTGCATACGTGTTTCTAGTTGGATTATAAGATGTTCTGCCAAATTTAAAGAAAATCGGGTACAATATGTCGTTTCTAGAGCAGAAAATATCAAATCGGGAGCGACATTTGTATGGGGGCTAATCTAAATCTGAACCGATCTTACCCAATTTTTGCATAGGTGTTTCTAGTTGGATTATAAGATGTTCTGCCAAATTTAAAGAAAATCGGGTACAATATGTCGTTTCTAGAGCAGAAAATATCAAATCGGGAGCGACATTTGTATAGGGGCTATATCTAAATCTGAACTGATCTTAGCTGATTTCGGCATAGGTGTTTCTAGTTGGATTATAAGATGTTGTACCAAATTTAAAGAAAATCGGGTACAATATGTGGTTTCTGAAGCGGAAAATGTCAAATCGGGACCGACATTTGTATGGGGGCTATATCTAAATCTGAACCGATTTCCTCCAAATTCAATACCGATGGTCCTTGGCCAGAAAAAATAACTTCTGTAAAGTTTCATGACAATCGGACAACAATTGCGACCTGTAGAGTGCGAACAAGCTTAGATGGACAGCAGACGGACGGACGGACAGACAGACATCGTTAAATCGACTCAGCTGGTGATTCTAAGCCGATCGGTATACTTAAAGGTGGGTCTAGCTCGATTATTTCTTGGTGTTACAAACATTTGGCGCGAAACTAACTTATAATACCCTAGACCACGAAGTGGTGTAGGGTATAAAAATTAGGGGTTATTATAAATATTTTTAGTCCTTGTGAGGGAACAAATTTTCCCTTTGTGCCGATTTAGACCAGTTGCAATCCCAACATATCTATTACTATGAGACACATTTATGGAAAATTTGGATGGACTAGCTCCTTTCGTTTAGATGCTAGCGCGCTTTCAACAGACGGACGGACGGACATGGGTAGATCGTCGTAGAATTTTATGACGATCAATAATTTATATACTTTATAGGGTCTCAGGTGATATTTCAAGGTGTTACAAAGGGAATGCAAAAGTCAATATAGTCAATATAGCCCATATTTCAAGTGTATCAAACGTCCACAAAATCAGTGTGAAAGGTTAAATTTCAGAGTATTCCGACCATCCGTATATAAGTTATAATAGCATTAATTTTAGGTAGGTTGGGGTGATTTGTGTGGGAGGTACCAGAAGGGGCGTAGCAAAAATATTGCACGCTTACCAAAATATAGCTGATTCCGACTATCCGTGTGGAAGTTTCATTGGTTTTTATTTAACATAGGAATATGGGTCATTTGTGTGGTAGGTACCAGAAGGTGTGTGGCAATTTCACACAGTTTCGAACTTAAACTTTTTTTGGGTAAAATATTACCATGTGCAAAGTTTGAATTGGTTAATTAAATCCTGTCGAGAGTTATCATGGACACCAGCCAGACAGACAGATGGACGGACGTGGCTCAAACATCTTAAAATGTTATGAAACGGATTTGGTCCAAACACACTTAAGGTCTTAAGTCACTACTTCAATGCGTTCCACTTTTTTCTGTCTCAAAAGAAATATACCCTCCTACTCTGTAGAGTGAGGGTATAAAAATATTATAGACACAAAACAAAATCAAGCATAAAGTATTGCATTATCTACAACTAATTCATTATTTAAATGGAATCCTGGTTTCCAATTGATTTGATTCAACAGCAGCTGCTATTTCTGCGACCACAACTGCACTCATATGTGTGTTGTAGAAACCCGCTTTAGATTAAAAACATCTTCTAGCCATATCTGAAAATAGCTGAAACCACTTTGAACTTGTTCCCCTTTTGCGCTGTTCGCATTGTTGTTGTTATTGTTGCTGTTGCTGCTGTAGTTGTTGTGTGGTAATAAACATTTCACCTGCATGCATTTGCTCTTGTGATGCTGCTGCTGCCGATGCTCTTGGTGAATGTGTCAACCGTTAACTGCTTTCACTTGACAGTCTTATGTTTTGTTCTCTTTCTCCGCTTTTGCCTCCCCCCCTCTCTCTCCACAGCACTGCATTCGAGTGCACTTTACTCGGTTGGTTGGATGTGTTTGCTTGATATGTATGTTCGCACACATTCAAAGGTTTTGTGTGTGTGTGAGTATGTGCGAGAGTGTAGAAGCATTAGTTGTGTGTTGGCTGAGTGTGTAGAAATTTATGGACTGTGTCCTTTGAATAGACAGAAACCTGCACACACCCACCCACAACTAACATTTTGTTGAATTTGTGGTGTGTATTCTATGAACCGGCTTCGGGTTTGAATGAAATTCTATAGAAAAGCATTGGTGTCTGAATAGAGAATAGAGGGGGAGAATTCACGCAAATAAGTTTAAATAATTAAAGAATAAATATGATCTGCTTTTGCAGAAGTCCTCATAAAAGAGGAGTGTGGTCAGAGCAGAAATGGAACTGAACATTGACATAGAATTTGCCAGGGATATTATAGGAAATGTTGGAACATTTTTCAAAAGTTGTGATTCTCGTTCGTTTGTGAGAATCATCTCCTTATAGAGGCCGGGTTTGATGTTGAAAAGTCGCTGCGAAGCCACCTGAATGAAACCTTTAGACAGGGTGGAAATCATGCCATGCCATTTGTAAATAAATTTGCATTCTATTAAATATAGATGCAAAATGGTCTTGAGCCAGGACAATATCCCAGTTCAAATCAAATATTGATTACAGACCAAAAAATACAAACGAAAAAACTAAAACAAATGAGCGTTGACACGGCAGAAGTATTGCTGGGTAACTATACCTGCATATACACATACTTACATATGCAACTCAATGAGATGCTTGCCATTTGTAAATAGATGTGCATTCTATTAAATATAGATGCAAAATGGTCTTGAGTCAGGACAATATCCCAGTTCAAATCAAATTTTTCAAAATATTTAAAATATGTATTTTCCTATGAACAATGTCAAGTGTAAAAATGTGGACCCAAAAATAATTTTATTTTTGCTTCGGTTTTAGGATTACCAAATATTTTTGCCTTATCCACAAAGTGGGTCGAATAAACTACTGATATTTTAATACATTGAGATTTTGTAATTCATGCATGGGTGCTGACACATGATGAGGACGTCATATCGTCGACTTGTCTGGCTTTTGCTTTTGATACCCTCGCTCTACAGAGTAGGAGGGTATATATCATTTGGGACTGAAAAATAGTGTAACGCATTGAAGGAGTGACTTAAGACCCTAAGTATGTTTGGACCAAATCCGTTTCACGACTTTGTAAGTTGTTTGAGAAATGTCCGTCCGTCTGGCTGGATGGCTGTTGTACACAATAGCTCTCGAAAGGAGCTAAGGAATCAATTCAAACTTGGCATATGATAACAGTTTTACCTAACATAGTTTAAGTTAAAATGGGTGAAATGGCCACGCCCCTTTAGGTACCCCCCACACAAATGGCCCATATTTCTATGTTAACCCTTTCATGCCCAATGTTGCCTATAGGCAACATTGCAAGATTCCTTTAAAATCTTTAAAATGACATATTTTGCAGAATTCATAATTTTTATTTTTGTTTACATATGTAACAATGAATATTTAAAAGGGAACCAACAAATTCGGTAACATGGGTTTGCGTAGGAAGGTGAAAACAAAAGTGAAGTCTCAAATTCCAATTGTTTGAGTTTCTTGTAATTCGAAATTGTTTAGAAATTCTTCTTATTTTTATTGGATTTCTTCGAGTGCAAGAAAAACTGTCTGAAAAGATATACATATATCAAAGATTTTTAAAATGAAAAACCATTTAAAAATATTTTTTGTTTAACCGATATCTGCAGTATAATGATTTTAAGAAACATCGTGTTACTCATGTCCTGTATGAATTAGAACCCCAAGACTCTATAGAAATCATATTTAGACCCATACCTCATCAAAAAGCATAGTAAGTTTTATATATTTATTAAGAAGAAAATTCGGGCATGAGAGGGTTGAACTAAACCCAATGTAACTTCCACACGAATATTCAGAATCACCTATATTTTGGCATTTGATAAAGTTTCTCTTTAAGTGTAGAAAATTTGGCGGAGTTTGCCACTCCCACACAAATTCGTATACAACTTCACAATAGATGTTACAATAAAACCGTGCGACATGATTTTCCTCCCAAGAACGAGGTTGTATAGAAGTGAAACTATAGGAAAACTCATACTCAGTTTTTTTATTTCGTGGTCTTTTGACTTTTTTACAGGACTTTTAATTTCCGAAGGATGTAAATGTTTCAATAATTTAGTTTCATACTTTTGCGTGTCACACAATGACAATATGGGTATCAAATGAAAAAGAAGAACATCTGCTAAATATACTTTTAATTTCATGCGTCTAGCTATGATAATTTAACATTAACAACCATTTCAATTTTTCCCCTTTAAAAAGTTTATGTAGATTATTCATGTTTTAATTTAAAACAAGTAAAAACGGCGTTAAGTTTGGCCGGGCCGAACTTTATATACCCTCCACCATGGATTGCATTCCACAGAGGTTGTGGGTTTTCGTAGAAGTGCAGTAATATTACAGGAAAATATATTTTTTTAATATAGCCAAACCAAAACAAATACAAATATTGAAAAATTAATTTTATAAACAAATATAATATTTTAATTATTTCAAACCACGCTTATAAGGTAATGATACCAATACGTCAATTCAAAAAATAAATATTCTTATATTTATATTTTCAAAACCATAAATATTGGTAGATAGTGGGTGATGATTGGTGATAGTTGGTTGTATTTCCATTCTATATTAATTCCAAAAGTACAAATTTTGAAAATTCATTATCAGACGTAACCTAATCTAACTTCATGATTCAACCAATTTTTGCCCTAAAAAAAGTACGAATTTGGAAAAAAAAACTTTTTATTTTGCGTGTCTATGCATTCAGAGGAATGTATACACCGAATTCCATGATTCCAGCTGCGCCCATTTGGTTGGTACCATTTTTACCCCCTTGACGTATCTACGCAATTAAAATTTCATCATTCTAGCTGTAGTCGTTTAGTTGGTACTATTTTTATCCCTTGAAAGTACTAATTTCGAAAAATTCGTCTATTTTCCGTGTCTACGCAGTCAGAGGAATGTATACTCCGAATTTCATGACTCTAGCTGCGGTCATTTGATTGGTACTATTTTTATCCCCTTTTTTCATTTTAACCTCAAAAAGTACAAATTTCGAAAAATCAGTTTATTTTCCGTGTCTACACACTCAGTGGAATGTTTACTCCGAATTTCATGACTCTAGCTGCGGACATTTGATTGGTACTATTTTTATCCCCTTTTTGATTTTAACCTCAAAAAGTACGAATTTCGAAAAATCAGTTTATTTTCCGTGTCTACACACTCAGAGGAATGTATACTCCGAATTTCATGACTCTAGCTGCGGTCATTAGATTGGTACTATTTTTATCCCCTTTTTCATTTTAAACCCACAAAGTACGAATTTTGAAAAATCCGCAATCAGAGGAATGTATACACCGAATTTCATTATTCTAGGTACAGCCGTTTGGTTGGTACCATTTTTATCCCTCTATTCCTATTTTACCCCTTAAAAGTACTAATTTCGAAAAATTCGTCTATTTTCCGTGTCTACGCAGTCAGAGGAATGTATACTCCGAATTTCATGTCTCTAGCTGCGGTCATTAGATTGGTACTATTTTTATCCCCTTTTTCATTTTAACCCCAAAAAGTACGAATTTTGAAAAATCCGTGTATTTTACTTATCTGTGCAATCAGAGGAATGTATACACCGAATTTCATTATTCTAGGTACAGCCGTTTGTTTGGTACCATTTTTATCCCTCTATTCCTATTTTACCCCTTAAAAGTACGAATTTGGGAAAAATACTTTTATATTATCTATCTAGTCAATTAGAGGAATGTACACACCGAATTTCGTGTTTCCAGCTTTTGTCGTTTAATATGTACCATTTTTATCCCTTTTTTGCCCCATTTCACCCCCTACGAATAAGAACCACTTTTGGTGCACGTTTCTGCTATAAGAGGAATACGTATACCAAATATCAAGCAAATATAAACAGACATATTCAAAAAACATGCTTAAATACGCTAAAATATTAGGGATTATTATGGGTATTTTTAGTCCTTTGGGCCGATTTCGCCCCATTTCAATCCCAACCGATCTACGACTATAAGACGCATTTATGGAAAATTTGAACGTTCTAGCTCCTTTCGTTTAGATGCTAGCGTGCTTTCAACAGACGGACGGACGGACGGACATGGCTAGATCGTCTTAGAATTTTATGACGATCAAGAATATATATACTTTATAGGGTCTCAGGTCAATATTTCAAGGTGTTACAAACGGAATGACAAAGTTAGTATACCCCCATCCTGGAGGTGGAGGGTATAAAAAATGAAATGGCTGAATTTCTGTCCAAAAATTAGTTTTATATAAGACTAGAATGTGTTTACGGTGCAAATAACCCCATATAGTACGTAATATTAAAACTACGTAATATTAAAACTACATAATATTAAAACTACGTAATATTAAAACTACGTAATATTAAAACTACATAATATTAAAACTACGTAATATTAAAACTACGTAATATTAAAACTACGTAATATTAAAACTACGTAATATTAAAACTACGTAATATTAAAACTACATAATATTAAAACTACGTAATATTAAAACTACGTAATATTGAAACTACGTAATATTAAAACTACGTAATATTAAAACTACGTAATATTGAAACTACGTAATATTAAAACTACGTAATATTAAAACTACGTAATATTAAAACTACGTAATATTAAAACTACGTAATATTGAAACTACGTAATATTAAAACTACGTAATATTAAAACTACGTAATATTGAAACTACGTAATATTAAAACTGCGTAATATTAAAACTACGTAATATTACAATTACGTAATATTGAAACTACGTAATATTAAAACTACGTAATATTAAAACTACGTAATATTGAATCTACGTAATATTAAAACTACGTAATATTAAATCTACGTAATATTAAAACTACGTAATATTGAAACTACGTAATATTAAAACTACGTAATATTAAAACTACGTAATATTGAAACTACGTAATATTAAAACTACGTAATATTAAAACTACGTAATATTGAAACTACGTAATATTAAAACTACGTAATATTGAAACTACGTAATATTAAAACTACGTAATATTAAAACTACGTAATATTAAAACTACGTAATATTGAAACTACGTAATATTAAAACTACGTAATATTAAAACTACGTAATATTAAAACTACGTAATATTAAAACTACGTAATATTAAAACTACGTAATATTAAAACTACGTAATATTAAAACTACGTAATATTAAAACTACGTAATATTAAAACTACGTAATATTAAAACTACGTAATATTAAAACTACGTAATATTAAAACTACGTAATATTAAAACTACGTAATATTAAAACTACGTAATATTAAAACTACGTAATATTAAAACTACGTAATATTAAAACTACGTAATATTAAAACTACGTAATATTAAAACTACGTAATATTAAAACTACGTAATATTAAAACTACGTAATATTAAAACTACGTAATATTAAAACTACGTAATATTAAAACTACGTAATATTAAAACTACGTAATATTAAAACTACGTAATATTAAAACTACGTAATATTAAAACTACGTAATATTAAAACTACGTAATATTAAAACTACGTAATATTAAAACTACGTAATATTAAAACTACGTAATATTAAAACTACGTAATATTAAAACTACGTAATATTAAAACTACGTAATATTGAAACTACGTAATATTAAAACTACGTAATATTGAAACTACGTAATATTAAAACTACGTAATATTAAAACTACGTAATATTAAAACTACGTAATATTGAAACTACGTAATATTAAAACTACGTAATATTGAAACTACGTAATATTAAAACTACGTAATATTAAAACTACGTAATATTGAAACTACGTAATATTAAAACTACGTAATATTAAAACTACGTAATATTAAAACTACGTAATATTAAAACTACGTAATATTAAAACTACGTAATATTAAAACTACGTAATATTAAAACTACGTAATATTAAAACTACGTAATATTAAAACTACGTAATATTAAAACTACGTAATATTAAAACTACGTAATATTAAAACTACGTAATATTAAAACTACGTAATATTAAAACTACGTAATATTAAAACTACGTAATATTAAAACTACGTAATATTAAAACTACGTAATATTAAAACTACGTAATATTAAAACTACGTAATATTAAAACTACGTAATATTAAAACTACGTAATATTAAAACTACGTAATATTAAAACTACGTAATATTAAAACTACGTAATATTAAAACTACGTAATATTAAAACTACGTAATATTAAAACTACGTAATATTAAAACTACGTAATATTAAAACTACGTAATATTAAAACTACGTAATATTAAAACTACGTAATATTAAAACTACGTAATATTAAAACTACGTAATATTAAAACTACGTAATATTAAAACTACGTAATATTAAAACTACGTAATATTAAAACTACGTAATATTAAAACTACGTAATATTAAAACTACGTAATATTAAAACTACGTAATATTAAAACTACGTAATATTAAAACTACGTAATATTAAAACTACGTAATATTAAAACTACGTAATATTAAAACTACGTAATATTAAAACTACGTAATATTAAAACTACGTAATATTAAAACTACGTAATATTAAAACTACGTAATATTAAAACTACGTAATATTAAAACTACGTAATATTAAAACTACGTAATATTAAAACTACGTAATATTAAAACTACGTAATATTAAAACTACGTAATATTAAAACTACGTAATATTAAAACTACGTAATATTAAAACTACGTAATATTAAAACTACGTAATATTAAAACTACGTAATATTAAAACTACGTAATATTAAAACTACGTAATATTAAAACTACGTAATATTAAAACTACGTAATATTAAAACTACGTAATATTAAAACTACGTAATATTAAAACTACGTAATATTAAAACTACGTAATATTAAAACTACGTAATATTAAAACTACGTAATATTAAAACTACGTAATATTAAAACTACGTAATATTAAAACTACGTAATATTAAAACTACGTAATATTAAAACTACGTAATATTAAAACTACGTAATATTAAAACTACGTAATATTAAAACTACGTAATATTAAAACTACGTAATATTAAAACTACGTAATATTAAAACTACGTAATATTAAAGCTTTTATAACTTCTATACAGATGATCGGAATACTATGAAATTTTATGTTTTGCTTTTAAAGAAGTTGCATTCGCAACATTGCGACATTGCCACACCCCTTCTGGTACCTCCCACACAAAGTGGCATAAACTTTGGTTACAATAAAACCGACATAATGGATGCATACGGGTAGTCAAAATCATTTGCAATTTGATATTTGAAAATGTTTTTATAATCAATTTAAATCTAAAATAATATTTACGCTTTAGCCACGCCCCTTCTTGTACCCCCCACACAATTGGCTGTAACCTAGGTAATATTAAATCCTTCATAACCTCTATACTGGTGCATGGAATCCACTATGACTTGATATTTGATTATGTTTTTACATTTGTTTTATAAACGTGGAAGCTGGGATCATGTGATACGAGCCTCCTAGTAGCTCTATGTTAAATTAATTTCCTTATAACTTCTATATATATGTTCTCTGATAGTGAGGGTATATATAAGTCGGTTTAGCCGACTGAAGCTTGCTTACTTTTTTTGTAAGTCGTTATACTTTAACCAGACCAGGTATACGTATGAAACTATAGGCATAATGGAGTTAATTGGCGTTTTTATTTTTCCCCTTCGCAGGACAACAAAGTTCCAAAGGATAGAATTTTTTTAAATACTTATCCGCACCCTATGACAGCGGTGTAAGCATCAAATTAAAGAGGAGAATGTCTATTAAAAATACTTTAAATTACATGCTCCTAACTTCTGCTTGCCCTTCGCAAGACTACAAAGTTCTAAAAGAGACAATTTTTTAAAAATTATTTAATAAAGAGAAGAATATCTTTTAAAAATACTTAAAATTTCATGATTCTGTCAGTATTAGTTTAGAAATAACAACCAATTCAACTTACCCCCTTAGTTTATTTAGTTTATTCTCTTTACTTTTTAAGAGGGAAAACTTGAAATGGTTGTTACGGCTAAACTATGACATATAGAAGGATGCAACTTGAAGTATTTTTAGAAGATAATCCCCTCTTTAAAATGACACTCATACCAGTATAATAGGGTGTGAATAAGTATTTAAAATAATTTTGGAACAATACTTTGGAAATTCGTAGTATTGCAAAGGGGAAACAAATTAACTCCATTTCGCCTATAGTTTCAGATATACAACATCCCGTTCAAGTGTAATGTGGACTGTCGGACGGTGTTTTTTTAGTTTTTGTTTGATCGACGACCCGTTTTATTCGGTTTTCGTTTTCGAGTTTTGAAGACTCTAGTGTGCTTGGTTCTATTTTGTGATTTTCTTGAAATTGGATTGTGTTCATTGTCGTTTGTTTACATTATGATAAAACCAAAGCAATCTAAACCAATGTTTAAAAGTTAAAACGGGGGATAACACAACGACTTCCATGTCGGATTCAATAGATTTTAATTTGAAAACATCTTTTCGCTTTTTATGGCATCATTTGGTGTGTGAGTGCGTTGCAATGCCAACGTACATTTTCGATATGTGCATTCTTTGTTGGGACAAATACAGATACTCGGAGCATACAGATACTCGGAGCATATATACATGCTATTTGCGAAGCAGACATAAGCTTATCTTTACGATAATTTCAAAAACATTTTTTCGTCGAAACAAATTTGAATATCTCAATTTGTAGGCAATGTCCAATGTCAGTTTCATGTCGGACTAGTATTTCAAAACATATTTCAGAATAATTGCTGGCAAATGTTGGACAGTGAAATGTATAATATTTGTATGTATATGCTTTGTATGGAGCTATGAAGTTACACAATTATATTAAAAACAACTAAGTTCGGCCGGGTCGAACTTTATATACCCTCCACTATGGATTGCATTCCACAGAGGCTGTCGATTTTCGTAAAAGTGCGTAACATTACAGGAAAATGTCAATTGTTTTTAATATAGCCAAACCAAAACAAATAAAAATATTAAAAAAAAATAATTTTATAAATAAATATAAATTTTTATTATTTCAAACCACGCTTATAAGGCAAGGCCACCAATACGTTTTGTATTATATATCGTCGCTGCCGTCGCAGCAAAAGTAGCTATGTGTAATTTTTCCAAAAAAAAAATTATTGCTACATTTGAAATCTAAGTCCATGATACGTTTACCCACCGAAGCATTTTTCGATATCTTTATTGTTTCAGATTGTAGCAAAAGTAGCTATGTGTTTCAGGTATAAAAACTTTTATCAATAGTAGATATGTGTTCTCCAAATGAAACAAGTAAAAACGGCGTTCAGTTCGGCCGGGCCGAACTTTATATACCCTCCACCATGGATTGCATTGCACAGATCCTGTCGATTTTCGTAGAAGAGCAGTAATATTGCAGGAAAATATATTTTTTTAATGTAGCCAAACCAAAACAAATACAAATATTGAAAAAATTATTTTATAAATAGATATAATATTTTTATTACTTCAAGCCACGCTTACTACGTTTATGTATCGAAATAATACTTCAAGTCAATTCAAAAAATAAATATTCCTAAATTTATATTGTCAAAAAGCTTAAATACCATAAATGTTGGTAGATAGTGGGTGTTACAGTTGGTTGTGTTTCCGTTCTATTTTAATTCCAAAAGTACAAATTTTGAAAATATATTAACTCACATACATAGTACAGAATAACATAACTTCATGATTCAATCAATTTTTGCCGTAAAAGTAGAAAGTACGAATTTGTAAAAATCTTTTTATTTTGCGTGTCTATGCAGTCAGAGGAATGTATAAACCGAATTCAATGATTCTAGCTGAGGCCATTTGGTTGGTACCACTTTTTATGCTCTTTTTCCTATTTTGCCCCTTTAAGAGTACGACTTTCTAAAATCTCTTTATTTTACGTGACTACGCAATTAGAGGGATGTACACACCGAATTTCATCATTTTAGCTGTAGTCGTTTTGTTGGTACTATTTATATCCCTCTGTACCCATTGTATACCTTGAAAGTACGAATTTGGAAAAAAACTTTTATTTTTCGTGTCTATGCAGTCAGGGGAATGTATACTCCGGATTTCATGACTCTAGCTGCTGTCATTTGGTTGGTACAATTTTTATCGCTTTTTGGAAACCTATGATTTAAAATGGTACCTTTCTTGGAAGTTTTGTTTTCAGAACAACTATGCAATGAGATGCTTTTCAGATGACCTGTGTACTTTATTAAACGCAACGATTTTTTAAACGCATATTCGGCAAGCGAGTTGTGCTTCTCATTCGTTTGTGAGAATCATTTCCTTAAAGAGGCCGGGTTTTGAAGTTGAAAAGTCGCTGCGAAGCCACTTGACAAAACCTTTGACAGGGTGGAAGGTAATAAATGCCACCTTTTGTAAATAAATTTGCATTCTATTAAATATAGATGCAAAATGGTTTTGAGCCAGGACAAATAAGAGTTTAAATAAAAAAACTTGTAAATTCTAACTGAAGTAAAACATTGACACCCATCTTTTAACAAGTTTATTTACAATTTTAGAAGCAATCTAACTATATAATTTGAACAATAGGGCTAATAATGAGATGAGGTTAAAAAGACCAATATATATATATATAAAGGGTGATTTTTTAAAAGCTACAGGAAAGTTTTTCAAAAAAAAAACACATAAAATTCAGAAAAACGCATGAAATCTTTATTTGAATCGATAGTACGGTCCATATAAATTAATTCATGCAAATGTTGACCTTGACTGCGCACGTTTTTGAGTAACAGAGGCCCAATTGCTGCGAACGGCGACGAATCGATAATTGATGGTCATCATTAACACTGGCCGATACAGCTGCAATATTTGAACTTTCTTTTGATAATAAAATTCAATAATTTGCAAGCGTCGTTCGTTTGTAAGACGATACATGGTTAAATTATAGACCAAACTGAAGATGTTTGAGAGTGAAACAAAACACGAATCGTGCGTCAGCTGTTCAAACCAGTGTTACCAAAATGATAATAGCTAAAAAATCACCCTTTATATATATATAAAGGGTGGTTAAATTGTAAGGGCCGATGTTGAATGTGCATTTCATTTGACATTTCTCAATTTCAGACTAACTCAATTTGAACCATAGAATGATTCGAATCGAGCAACCCGTTAAAGTTATTCAGGCTGAAAATGAAAATGGGCGTTCAAATCAAAATGCATATCGTGCACTTCGAAGAAAATCAGATTCAGTGATGAGGCACATTTTCACCTCAGTGGATTCGTCAATAAGCAGAATTGCCGCATTTGGGCGAATGATAATCCAAGAGTGATTGTCGAAAAACCAATGCACCCACAAAGAGTGACTGTTTGGTGCGGTTTATGGGCTGGCGGCATCAGCGGGTCTTCGCTATCGTGAGATGATAACGAACTTTTTATGGCCCGAATTGGAAGATATGGATGTGGAAGATATGTGGTATCAACAGGACGGTACCACTTGCCACACAGGTAACGAAACAATGGCTCGTTTGCGCTACAAATTCAATGGCCGTGTTATCTCACGTGGTGGCAAAGATCATGTGATTTGACATCGTTGGACTTCTTTCTTTGGGGCTATTTGTGTGTGCCTCCGAGGTTGCGGCGGCCATTTGGCCGATATTTTGTTCCATACATAATTGAACCATACCAATATTATCATAATAAAAGGAAATGATAATAATTCCCTAAATAATTTGTGTTTCAAATCAAAATCAACATCGGCGCTTAAAATTTAACCACCCTTTACATATATATATATATATCTTGAACTAGATATTGATATATTTACGTGCACTATCATTGATGGCCTATGCCTATAATGGAAAATTATGATGGTGATGGTATCTTTGCATTCGGTGCATTATTGAAATTTTGACATTTCAAAATTTGGCATGGTCGAGGTTTCCAATCTTGGAATGCTAACCAGTACTAGAGATCCAAAATTTTGCAAATAATCTGGAAAATACTTCTGCTCTGGACATGTTAAATTTCGTCGATATATATTTAATCCGTTTAAAAATTACGGAATTAACTCCAAAAATCGATTTGGAGCCTGTGCGTTGGAACGATTTTATCTCATATCAAAACTTGGTTGTTCCATTTTTATCACCTGTTCCACTTTTGCTGTAGATATTCCTTATATAAAATGTAACATGATATGGATAATTTGATCAAGATCCAATTTAAAATGTGGATTCTGGGTCAGTAAATCGAAAGAATAAATCTGGTCCGAAAAATCTCCTGTTTCACGGTGATGGCACAACAATTGCTATCTGTTCTTTGGTCATAAGCTTAAAGTTATAGCTTGATTATTTTTTGGTGTTGCAAACATTTGGCGTGGAACTAACTTATAATACCCTATTCCACGCTCTGGTTTAGGGTATACCAAATAAGCAATTATAGGCCTAAACTTTTTAAATTATTTTACTAGATAATATTTAGATGGACTACTATATTTGTCCACTTGAAGTAACTTATATTCCAGAATCACATCTTATAACGCTAAAACTCATGAATATTTTATCAAAGATATATTAATTAACGATATTATTAATGAATTGTTTAAACATCCATGTCTAACGATCTCCTAGATTCATAAAATCACTTTCGGCCAAAATAGCTATGTGTATGAAGTATTGAAATTTCAATAAATAAATTCCGTAGTAAAAGTAGCTATGTGTAGTTTTTTAGAAAATCATTTAACAACGCCAAAACGGCATAAATTAATGAAAATAATTTTGATACATTTATGAGAAATGGGTGTAGGAAAAAACCAAAAATCAATCATATCAAAATTATCGCGAAATGAAAAAAGTGTTAAAAGTCTTTATGCTCTCCTGAATAATTGAAAAAAAAAACACATAGCTACAAATAATATATCAAAATAATACTTCAAGACAATTCAAAAAAGAAATATAAGGCAGCAATCTTCAAAAAAGCTTAAATACCATAAATATTGGTAGATAGTGGGAGCTACTTTTACTATTTTAATTCCAAAAGTACACATTTTAAAAATCCATTATCTCTCACGTATACAGTGTTATTTTACGAGTCTATGCATCCAGAGGAATGTATACACCGAATCCATGATTATAGCTGCGGCCATTTGGTTGGTACCATTTTTATCCCCTTTTTCTCATTTTACCCCCTTAAAGGTACGATTTTCAAAAATCTCCTCATTTTTCATGTTTACACAATTAGAGGAATGCACACACGGAATTTGATCGTTCTAGCTGTAGCCGTTTAGTTGGTACCATTTTGGTTCTACAATTTTTTTCCCTTTTACCCCCTAAAAGTACAAATTTGGTTGGTACCATTTTTATCCCTCTATTCCCATTTTACCCCTTAAAAGTACGAATTTGGGAAAAAATACTTTTCTATTATGTATGTTCTAAAGTAGAGGAATGTACACACAGAAGTGTGTTTTTATACCCTCCACCTCCAGGATGGGGGTATATTCACTTTGTCATTCCGTTTGTAACACCTTGAAATATTTATCGGAGACCCCATAAAGTATATATATTCTGGGTCGTGGTAAAATTCTAAGACGATATAGCCATGTCCGTCTGTCCGTCTGTCTGTTGAAAGCACGATAGCGGCCGAACGAAATGAGCTAGAAGGTTCAAATTTTTCCTAAATGTGTCTTATGGTTGTAGATCGCTTGGGATTGAAAGTGGACGAAATCGGTCCAGAGGGAAAAATTTTTCCCTCACAAGTACTGAAAATACCCCTAATATTTAGAGTGTTTCAGCATGTTTTTTGAACATATTAGCTTGTATTTACTTGATATTTGCAATTCGCATTCCCTCGACATTCTTTAATCTACTGGTAATACTGTGGAATGCACTCCGTGGTGGAGGGTATATAAGATTCGGCCCGGCCGAACTTAACGCCTTCTTACTTGTTCTAGCTGTTGTCGTTTGATAGGTGCCATTTTTCCCCCTTTTTGCCCCATTTCACCCCCTATGAAAAAGAATCACCTCAAGGTTACGTTTTTATTATAGGGCGAATGCGCATACCCAATATAAAGTTAGTACAAGCAGCCATATTGAAAAAACATGCTTAAATTCATGCTTATTATGGGTATTTTCAGTCCATGTGAGGGAAAATTTTTTCCCTTTGGACCGATTTCGCCCAGTTGCAATCCCAACCGATCTACCACTATAAGACGTATTTATGAAAAACTTGGATGTTCTAGCTCCTTTCGTTTAGATGCTAGCCTGTTTTCAACAGACGAACGGACATGGCTAGATCTTCTTCGAATTTTATGACGATCAAGAATATAGGTCTCAGGTCGATATTTCAAGGTGTTACAAACGGAATGACATAATTAGTATACCCCCATCCTGGTATAAAAATCGATTTCTAACCATTGTACATGGTGTAGTATAAGTAATATTTAATTAAGATAATATTACTCATACGCAGCAATTGGAGTAATAGGAAAAGGGTTATATGATGCATTTTCAATGCAAAGATGTATTATTTATTTATTATGAATTACAATACAAAGTAAATTTATATTCTATTTATGACTAAGACCATTGTAGCTAGTTATTGCAGCGACAGACCAGAGCCTCTGGTGGGAATCGAACCCACAACCCCCACGCTGATAGCCGAGCACGCTACCAACTCGACTACCGGGGCGCTCGCAAAGATGTATGCTACAGCGAATGTCGTGAATGTCTGTCTTGACCGAAACAATCTAGTCATGTCAGTTTGTCTTTTGATGTAATGCAATCTAAGAATTTATATGACCCTATGTCATTCACAGTTTATGGTTTCCAATATCCTTGCAAAGCTTATAGTCACGCTCCTGTTATTTCAAACAATTACAACAAATTCCTGCGACACTTACTCCTTTGTTTACTAACAACATGTTGGTGCGCTGTGCTTCCAAGAATGAAGTCATATTTTACCATTACTTCTGTCTCCTCATGCCATTGTTGTAAAACTTTTGTCAGAATTTGGCTTTTCCTAATTCCATTACCAATAGAATAATGGCCACTTGGAAATAAAAAGGACAATCCATGGCGGGGTAGAGATAAACAACGCAAAACAAATGAAATAGTAAAGTAAAAATAAAGTAAAGTAAAGCGAAAACGAAAACGAAGAACTTAACTCTAAACCCTATCAAATTAACACCATGTGGCGCCACATGTCTCAGTTAATTTAAAGGACACCCAGCACAATTCACTCCAAGGAGTCATGGCTGGCCAAGTGCAATACACTTAAGACCTCTGTCATCGCCATACTGCGTTTGGTGTCGTCATTGGTCACACGCCAGCACCAACACCAACATTGGGAAACTTAATGATAACTTGTTTTGGGGGAGTGGCCGAAAGGACTCCCCGGGAGCTCAGCTCAGCACATACTGCTTGTCAATAAGATTAAGTTTTGCAAAGTTTTTGTTTCGCTTTAGTTCCACTTGTAACGGACAATTGTAACACGTGCCCTTAATTAAAAACTAAGGGAGGGTTTTTCCAGTACTTCGGTAAATATTTTGTTTGCGCTTCCAAAATAAAGATTTAATTTTAATTTCTCAAAAGTTAACATTTGTAAAGACAAACTTCCTTTCTATCTGCTTTTAGCAGTTTATTTCATTTACAGCAGTTAGCAGCATACCAATAGTGTTGGTCGACTAAATAAAGTCGAAGATTGACCAAAATGTTGAAGTTTAGAAAAATATAAAGTTTTAGATCTTGAATAATTTTGCTTAAACTTTGATAGTTTAATTTGAATTCAATTTCATAGCATGGTACAAATTAAATTCGATGTTAAATGAATAAATAAATAATAAAGTGTCAGATATTTTCTTTTGGGTCGTGTTCCATTCATTAACACAGTGCGAACTTGCTAATCCGAACCTCGATGATCAGAAGAATCCAGTAATACGAAAAGCAATATTAAGCACATTACATAATCTATAATCCGAATTGATATCTATAATCCGAATTATTATATACAAATTAGACTCACAACAATCTATATATATAAAAGAGTTGCGTTACTGATTGACTTATCATTGACTAGCCCCCAGACCAAACGGCAGAACCCAGGGTCATGAAATTTATAGGGTAGTTCCCAAATACGACGTAGACGTCGTCCAAGAAAGGGTTTTACGAAATTCGTACTTTTAGGGGATAAAATGGGACAAAAAGGGATAAACATCGAACCTTCGTCCTGACTACCCGGCAGTAGCTAGAAACATGCAATTCGGTGTGTCCCTTGCAATGGCCATGCAGACTAGCTACAAAGGGAGGAAAGAGACAAAAAGGGATAAAAACGGTACCAATTTAAGTATTGCAGCTATAGTAGCGAAATTTAGTGAAAAATTCCTCTGACAACGTTGAAGCGCAAAATTAAATGGATTTTTTAAAATTTGTACTTATGAGAGGTGAGCGGGATAAAAATGGTATCAACTAAAACTAACAGCTAGAATCGTAGGCGTGCAACATAAATGGATTTTTCGAAATTTTTACTTATAAGGGTGAGCGGGACAAAAAGGGATACAAATTGTACCAACTGAAGTATTGTAGTTAGAATCGTGAAATTCGGCGTGTACATTCCTCCGATCACGTAAGCGTGCAACATAAATTGATTTTTTGAAATTTGTAAATATAAAGGGTGAACGGGACAAAAAGGGATACAAATGGTACCAACTACAGTATTATAGCTAGAATCGTAGTACAATTGAATTTTTGGAAACTTGTACCTTTTAGGGGGTGCGCAGGACAAAAAGGGACAAAAATGGTGGTCCAATGACCCCGCCGGAACATAAACCGCACCAAACAGTCACACGATGAGGATGGAGAGGCTTCTCAACAATAACTCTTAGGGTTTCCGCGCCCCAGATGCGATAATTTTGCTTGTTGACGTAGCCACCGAGGTGGAAATGGGCCTCATCAGTCAAGATGATTTTTCGATGGAATTCCGGATCATTTTCATTCATGAATTTTAATAATTTCAATGCGTTGTTGAAGCGTGTATCGTTTCATTTTTATACCCTAGACCACGAAGTGGTGTATTATAAGTTAGTTTCGCGTCAAATGTTTGTAACACCAAGAAATAATCGAGCTTGACCCACCTTTAAGTATACCGATCGGCTTAGAATCACCAGCTGAGTCGATTTAACGATGTCTGTCTGTCCGTCCGTCTGCTGTCCATCTAAGCTTGTTCGCACTCTACAGGTCGCAATTGTTGTCCGATTGTCATGAAACTTGGCAGAAGTTATTTTTTCTGGCCAAGGACCATCGGAGGAAATCGGTTCAGATTTAGATATAGCCTCCATACAAATGTCGCTCCCGATTTGACATTTTCCGCTCTAGAAACGACATATTGTACCCGATTTTCTTTAAATTTTGCAGAACACCTTATAATCGAACTAGAAACACATATGCAAAATTGGGTAAGATCGGTTCAGATTTAGATATAGCCCCCTTACAAATGTCGCTCCCGATTTGACTTTTTCCTCTCTAGAAACCACATATTGAACCCGATTTTCTTTAAATTTGGCACAACATTTTATAATCGAACTAGAAACACCTATGCTGAAAGTGGGTATGGTCGGTAGAGATTTAGATATAGCCCACATACAAATGTCGCTCCCGATTTAACTTTTTCCGCTCTAAAATCCACATATTGTACCCGTGTTTCTTTAAAATTGTTATGCCAATCCAACGTATGGTGAAAGTGGGTAAGATCGGTTCAGATTTAGATATCGCCCTCATACAAATGTTGCTCCCGAATGTTTAACCGATTTTGGCCAAACTTTACATATTATATTTCACCAATAAACATACATGGTGAAAGCGGGTCACATCGTTCCAGGTTTCAATATACCCCCATACAAATGTCCTTTCCGATTTAACATTTTTTGTCAAACACATACATTTACAGGATGCAATAATCCTTCCCGATTTCACTTTTTTACCGAATTGAATTGTAATGAGATAGAAAGTCCGTCCGTCTTTAGCCTTTCCTTACTTGTTTGGGAGATGCCCATATGTCCATACTTTGGTATAACCCAAATGGGGTCCCATTCTGATCTATTACAGCTCTAGAAACTACATGTTACATCGGATCTTCATCAAATTTTGCAGATCATGGTATTTTTCAACCAGGAATACCTACCGTGAATGAGAAATATATAGGCCCATGTTTTGGACCAGGCCCAAAATGTAGTTATAGGCCCCTTTTGAAATTTCGGTCCGATTCATCCTATTACTACTGTATAATTTGTATTTGTCTGTCGGATAATTGGATCAATTACCATATTATTAACCATATTCGTTAAATATGACTAAAGAATTTATAGTAACTGTATAATTTATATAAACTACATAAAATTGCTCCTATGAAATAAATGGGTTTAGTAATCAAAGCGAGGTACATACGCAGGGTGTGGTGTAGGGTATTATATAGTCGGCCCCGCCCGACTTTAGCCTTTCCTTACTTGTTAGTAATGGCGTAGTTTCTACTTGTCAAATGTCAAAGAATAAAAGCTTCAAAAGGGACAACTACCGAAATACCGGGTGATGCAAAATAACACCTCTTGTTGGAAAACCCTGTATTATAATAGTATCAGATATCGTAATTTAAATTATTAATAATATCAAATATCAGATTTCATAGTAATCTAATCTGTTAGTAATATATAAGATTCGGGGCCACCGAACATAACACATATTTTACTTGTTTTTTTTTTTTGTATGGAGACCAAACTTTAAATTGAGAAACTTCAAAAGCGACACTTTGATGATTTAAAAGATATTAATTTCAAGTATCTACTCTTTTCTTTCTTTTCGTTTCCAATCGCTACGATATCACTCCAGACCTTACTCATAATTTAACCTTCACAGATTGATAATCTCAGTATACCATCCACCCATTCATCCATCCATCATAAAGAATCCAAATCCATACAAATATGGATTTTAGCATTCCCGTCACACGGTTCTGTGACACCATGAACAACACATTTTTACCCCATCGCTAAAATGGCTGAAATGCGGAAGAGAAAAATAAAACTTCCACCGCAATGAAAAGGAAATCAATTCATTTTGTTCCAGCACAAAGTGTTCTGGTTTCGCACAATGTTGTCCAAATACAACATACTCGTATATTTTTTCCCCTCCAGGTGACATTGAGTATCACCACCAGTGAAAAACCCTAACATTACAAAAATGGAGTGAAAAGACCAGAAATGAAAAACGAAGAAAAAAATCCCCCTTCCTTTTTAACCATGAATGGAAATGTATGCTGTGAGTCCAATTGCGGAACCGTAACCCTTTTTGTCGTCGTCGCGTTAGAAGCTGCCAACAATGAAATTTTAATGTTTATAAGACATTTTTGTACAACAAAGTCTTGGTTTCAGGTTCTAGTTCTGGTTCTGCTTCTGGTTGTGTTTATTTCCATGCACACACACACGCACTCGCACACACAAATATCCGTCCATCCTTGTGACTGAAGGAAACACGAAAAGCATAAAGTTTTATGGTGTTTAGATGATGTCGACTCCGTCCTACAATGTTTTCGTTGCGTGTTTAAGTGCCTGGTTATTGCTTAACAAAGTTCTGCAGATTTTTGCTTTTTCAGTCTCTAGGATTTTGGGAAATATGAGCTGAATGAATGAAGGATGAAGGGTATTTTAGATTGAGATCTTTAGTAAGGAGAAAATTTCGACACATTCACTGGTGTCATTCATAGATATATACGGATTGAATTTACAGGTTTGCAATATGTGTACAAAATTTGTATGATTTTGAATGCAGGTTAGTATCCAAATCGAAAAATTAAACCAATGTTAAACCAATACGAATTTTTTGAAAGTCTTCCGATTTTGATAAAATGTTGTGAATGCGTCTGGTATTGGATATATAAATATATGTCTATTTCCTTAAAAAATATAATGCAGAATGGATCAGAAGTTTATGTTAGTACAAAATGCTGTGTAGAAGAACAGGTGGTACTCATGCGTCGTTTCTAGACAACGCGAGGGAAACTTGGGCGTGAACTCTAGGGGCTACTGTTTTCTAAATTCCATAACTTCTTACATATATATATATATAGGGTGTTTTTTATTGAGGTATAGAACTTCGAATTGAAATAAAACACAAGAAAATCATTTTAATGTCCATCAATTTGGCTTTATTGGAAAGATAATTTAATGCCATTAATGTTTAAATATGATTTCGGGCATGTGGCCGCCGCGGCTGGCTCGAATATAGCCAATTCTACAGGTCCAATTTTCAACCACTTTCTCCAATTGCTGTGCAGCTCCAATTGCTGTGCTGTTCATTCGGGTCCTCTTCAACACTTTGCTCTACAGCGGCAATTGTTTCTTCGGTGCGCACTGTTCGACGTCTCTGCGGATGCGTATTATCACATAGAGAAAACGTAGTGCGAAAACGATCCATGGTTAACCGAATTAATTGCTCTGATGGACGATTATGTCAACCATAAAATGGTGAACTTCGCGAACTGAACATTACTTTCGAAATAAATTTGCACGATTTGCAATCGTTGTTCTTTTGTCAACCTGTTCATTATGAAATGGCAAACCAAACTAAATATTAATCACTTGACAGCTGACAAAATGGCCGCCAGTTAAAAAAGTGATGCCAACTTAAAGTTCTATACCCCCAATAAAAAACACCCTTTATATATATATATATATATATGTATATAAGATTGGATTTATAAAAAATAATTTAATTCCGAAAAATATTATTTTTTGTCCCCTCAGCTTTTAATAATTATACCCTCCACCTCCAGGATGGGGGTATACTAACTTTGTCATTCCGTTTGTAACACCATGAAATATCGACCTGAGACCCTATAAAGTATATATATTCTTGATCGTCATAAAATTCTAAGACGATCTAGCCATGTCCGTCCGTCCGTCCGTCCGTCCGTCTGTCCGTCTGTTGAAAGCACGCTAGCATCAAACAAAAGGAGCTAGAACGTTCAAATTTTCCATAAATGCGTCTTATAGTCGTAGATCGGTTGGGATTGAAATGGGGCGAAATCGGCCCAAAGGGAAAAATTTTTCCCTCACAAGGTCTAAAAATACCCATAATAATCCCTAATATTTTAGCGTATTTAAGCATGTTTTTTGAATATGTCTGTTTATATTTGCTTGATATTTGGTATGCGCATTCCCCTTATAGCAAAAACGTGCACCATAAAGTGATTATTATTTGTAGGGGGTGAAATGGGGCAAAAAAGGGTTAAAAATGGTACATATTAAACGACAACAACTAGAAACACGAAATTCGGTGTGTACATACCTCTAATTGAGTAGATACATAATATATAAGTATTTTTTCCAAATTCGTACTTTTAAGGGGTAAAATAGGAATAGAGGGATAAAAATGGTACCAACCAAACGGCTGTATCTAGAATAATGAAATTCGGTGTATACATTCCTCTGATTGCATAGATAAGTAAAATACACCGATTTTTCAAAATTCGTACTTTTTGGGGTTAAAATGAAAAAAGGGGATAAAAATAGTACCAATCAAATGACCGCAGCTAGAGTCATGAAATTCGGAGTATACATTTCTCTGAGTGTGTAGACAAGAAAATAAATTGATTTTTCGAAATTCGTACTTTTTGGGGTTAAAATGAAAAAGGGGATAAAAATAGTAGCGATCAAATGACCGCAGCTAGAGTCATGAAATTCGGAGTATACATTCCTCTGAGTGTGTAGACACGGAAAATAAACTGATTTTTCGAAATTCGTACTTTTGGGGTTAAAATGAAAAAAAGGGATAAAAATAGTACCAATCAAATGACCGCAGCTAGAGTCATGAAATTCGGAGTATACATTCCTCTGATTGCGTAGACACGGAAAATAGACGAATTTTTCGAAATTAGTACTTTCAAGGGATACAATGGTACAGAGGGATAAAAATAGTACCAACTAAACGACCACAGCTAGAATGATTAGAATTTCTAATTGCGTAGAAACGTCAAAGAGGTAAAAATGGTACCAACCAAATGGGCGCAGTTGGAATCATGGAATTCGGTGTATACATTCCTCTGACTGCTTAGACACGCAAAATAAAAAGTTTTTTTTTCCAAATTCGTACTTTTTCTTTTACGGCAAAAATTGGTTGAATCATGAAATTAGGTTATTTTGCACTATGTACGTCTGATAATGGATTTTCAAAATTTGTACTTTTGGAATTCAAATAGAATGGAAATACAACCAACTGTAGCACCCACTATCTACCAATATTTATGGCTTTGAAAATATTTTTGAAAATATAAATATAAGAATATCTATTTTTTGAATTGACGTATTTGTAGCATTACCTTATAAGCGTGGTTTGAAATAATTAAATCATTATATTTATTTATAAAATTAATTTTTCAATATTTGTATTTGTTTTGGTTTGGCTATATTAAAAAAAATATATTTTCCTGTAATATTACTGCACTTATACGAAAACCATACAAATGTACATCCGATTTACAATATTACTGCTCTAAAATGCACATTTTACATCGGATTTTGATCAAATTTTCCATACAATGTTACATTTATACTAGAAACACGTATTTTTAAAGCCAGCTATATAGGTAAATGCTTTGGTATAGCCACCATACAAATGGGTCCCCAGTTTACACTATTATCGCTCTAGAACCCACATCTTACATTGGATCTTGATAAAATTTTGCTGTTCATGTTATATTTCAATTAAGAATCTACTTTGAAAGCGATCTGTAAAGGTCCACTTTTTAATGTAGCGCCCTTACAAGTGGGCCCCGTTTGAATTATTACCTCTCTAGGACCAACAATTTACATCGGAAGTTTTTCAAATTTTGCAGATTATATTATATTCATATTTCATACTAAGAATACCTACTTTGAAAGTGATCTATATGGGCCCACTTTTTATGTAGCGCCCTTATAAATGGCCCCCATTTTTATTATTACTCCTCTAGGACCCACAATTTACATCGGAAGTTTTTCAAATTTTGCAGATTATATTATATTGCAACTAAATATACATACTATGAAAGTCACGTAATACATCTCTAGAACCCACATCGTGCATTAGATCTCGATATAATTTTGCATATTATGTCATATTTCAACTAAGAATACCTACTTTGAAAGTGATCTATATGGAACCACTTTTTAAAGTAGAGCCCTTACAAATGGCCCCTTTATATTTTTAGCCCTCAAGAACGCAAATTTTATATCGGATTTTTATTCAAATTTTGCAGATTATATTATATTTCAACTAAGAATACAAAGTCAATTATATTTGTCCACACTTTGGAATAACCCAAATGGGGCCCCCATTCTACTCTAATACAGCTCTAGAAACTACGTCTTACATCAGATCATGATATATTTCAACTATGAATACCTACCGTGAATGAGAAATATATAGGCCCATGTTTTGCACCAGGCCCCAAGTGTTGTTATAGGCCTCTTTTCAAATGTCGGTCCGATTCATCCTATTACTAGTGTATAATTTGTATTTGTCTGCTGGAAAATTGGATCAATTATTTACCATATTCGTTAAAAATGACTAAAGTTGAATTTATAGTATACTGTACTGTATAATTTATAAGAACTGCATAAAATTGCTCCCATAAAACACCTGGGTTTAGTAATAAAGCGAGGTATATACGCAGGGAGTGGTGTAGGGTATTAAATAGTCGGCCTCGCCCGACTTTATCCTTTCCTTACTTGTTTTATAATTAGGAAAATATTTTTGCCGTTAAAAAGTGGGAGTGAATTCATAAATGCGTAAGAAATTAACTTTTAAGGTAAATACCGCCCCTATGTAGAAATTGATGTTTTTTTTTTTAATATGTATATATTTACATATTTGGAAAATACCGTCTAACGTTTTCTTCTATAATTCTATAATAATTCAAATTAATTCTATAAATACATTGTGCTACTTCTAGTGAACAAATGATAAAAATATAAGGAGGCATTAGTTCATTAAAAATTAAATATATTATTTTATTTTTTTATCAAAAGAGAGTGTTTTTCGGAAGGAAATAAATTTTTATAAATTCATAAGAAAATACCTTTAAAGCGCATCGGTTCAAAATATCTTAACTATATCAGTAGTTATGGAATTTAGAAAACTTTAGCCTCTATCGCCTACTCAAACTTGACCCCCGCGTTGCCCGGAACGGGTGCATGAGCAAATATTTGAAAAAATATCGTAAGATAAATATAGAAGTTACTTATATTCGTGTTTGTAGAAATAATACAATTTCAAAAAATCATTTTTTTGCTGACACGAGAAGCCCCATTAGAATAGAAAAAGAGAATATATTGTTTTATTTTATAAAATAATAATTTTTTATAATAATAATCGATTTGATTAAAACATATGAAAAAGTGCAGAAATCATCACCAGTCCTGTAGAAGTACTTCTTGTACCAACTTAACCCTTTCATCCACAATGTTGCTTATAAGCAACACTACGGTTTGTCCTATAAAATCTTAGAAATAAAATACTTTTATACCCTCCACCTTAGGATGGGTGGATATTCAGTTTTTCATTCCGTTTGTAACACCTTGAAATATTCATCAGTGACACCGTAAATTATATATATATCTATATATATATATATATACATGTCCGTCTGTACGGACACGTTGGATTGCGAACAAAATGAGCTAGAGAGTTCGAATTTTTCATATATAATGATTGTATATCTCTTAGGCTTGAAAGTGGGCGAAATCGTCCGAAAAATGTTAAATGTTAAATATTTCATTTTTATTAATACTACATAATATCAGTAAAACTATGTAGTATTAATTTATTTAGTACGAATTTAATTTAATATTATATACAAGGTGGCGCAAAAATAACCTTCCGATGTTTTTTGGCTGTAATTTAAAAAAAAAATGAAAAACTTTGATTCTTCTTGTGGATTATTATACCCTCCACCTCCAGGATGGGGGTATATTCACTTTGTCATTCCGTTTGTAACACCTTGAAATATTCATCGGAGACCCCATAAAGTATATATATTCTGGGTCGTGGTAAAATTCTAAGACGATATAGCCATGTCCGTCTGTCTGTTGAAAGCACGATAGCGGCCGAACGAAATGAGCTAGGAGGTTCAAATTTTGCCTAAATGTGTCTTATGGTTGTAGATCGGTTGGGATTGAAAGTGGGCGAAATCGGGCAAGAGGGAAAAATTTTTCCCTCACAAGGACTGAAAATACTCCTAATATTTAGAGTATTTCAGCATGTTTTTTGAAAATTTCCAATTTTATACACTTGAAATTTGTTTCGTACCTTCCTCCAGTAACGTGTAATCACAAAAAAGTACAAAAAAGATTTAGTGGATTAAATGGGACAAAAGGGATACAAATTGTACCTTTGATACGACAACAGCTAGAAACATGAAATTCGGTGTGTACGTTCCTATAATTAAGTAGACAAGTAAAATATAAAGATTTTTTGAAAATTGTACTTTTAAGGGATACAATTGGTAAAGGGGGATAAAAATGGTACCAACCAAACCGCTGAAGATAAAATCATGAAATTCGGTGTATGCATTTATCTGACTGTGTAGACGTGAAACATAATGAATTTGTTCAAAAATTGTAGTTTTAGGCGGAAAATGGGGCGGAATAAAATTGGTTGCTAGAATAATGAAATTCAGTGGTTATACTCGTCTGTCTTCGTAGACACGCACAATATGAGTATTTCTCCCAAATCGTACTTTAAGGTCAACATTTAAACTTACTTCACTTCTTTGTAAAGTCGACAGGCGGTAATCTACCGGTTATTCTATGGAATGCACTCCGTGGTGGAGGGTATATAAGATTCGGCCCGGCCGAATTTAACGCCATTTTACTTGTTTTTATTTGGTCCTTTAATTTTTTTTACATCAAGTCGAGAATATGATGTCATGTAAATGGCCGCCGCCACAGTTGATTGTCATTTGAGCCCTTTTTATGGCATTTTCCATTACTTTGGCCAAAACTTCCGGCGATAGGTCCTCACATTCTTGACGGATATTGTCTTTAAGAGCTGCAAGAGTCTGAGGATTGTTGACATAAACCCGCGACTTCAAAAAGCCCCACAAAAAGAAGTCTGGAGCGGTCAAATCAGGCGATCTTGCTGGCCGGTCAAATCGCCAAAACGGGAGATTAGGTGCCCGAGAAATGCATCCTTCAGCATATCGGTTGTGGCACGTGCAGTGTGTGCCGTTGCACCGTCCTGTTGGAATCACATGTTTTCCAATTCCAATTCATCAAGTTGCGGCAAAAAGAACTCTTTGATCATTGCTCTGCAGCGCTCACCATTCACAGTAACCGTTTGGCCCGCGACGTCTTCGAAGAAAAAAGGTCCGATGACTCCTCCAGCGAAAACAGCACACCATACAGTGACTTTGAGCGGGTGTAACGGCTCTTCGTGGGTTACACGCGGATTTTCAGAGCCCCAGAAGCGTAAATTTTGCTTATTTACGTACCCGCTAAGATGGAAATGGGCCTCATCACTCATGATTATTTTTGATGAAAAATCATCTTCCTGTTGGAGGTGATTAAGGATGGCTTGAGCGTATGTTAGACGCGATTGGCAGAACTGACATTAGGGGCCAATCGCAAAATGTATAGCATTTTCTGATAGGAGGATTACTTTTGCGCCACTTTGTATTAGTTCATAATAAATAGATATTTTGTTATGTTTCCTTTTGTCAGTTCTACCGAACAAAATGATTTGGTCACAACAAAGGATAGCTGAGATGGTTAGAGTGCCGAAGTAGCAACCAGAAGGTTCGTTGTTGTACTCCCAGTAGCGGCGGATTTTTAAAACAGAAATGGAAACTAGTGAAAAAATGGTTCCTTTGCAACTACTTTAAAATAACTTTTAAGTCTTTCAAAATAAAGGACATCCTTCCTATGACAACTCCATGTTAAATTAATTGCTGAAAATCCTAATTTTACATTACTTCCGAAACAAAAGACTTTTTCCTCGTTTGCTGGGTGGTAATACCGTATAATATACACTCTGTGGTGGAGGGTATATGAGATTTATTGTTCAGAATTAATATTTTTTATTTTGCAATATATTTTATTTTATAAAATAATATATGTAATAAATATTATTCAAAAGAGAAACAATAAAATCAATAACTGGGATTTGTATATCTTCTTGAATTTCATCGAATTAAAAAAAAACTATATTTGTTATTCGAAGTAATAGATATTTGAGATTATAAAACTGCAGAAACATTTCAAAATAATTATTCCATTTAACCGGAATCTGTTACATCTTGTTACTCATGTTCTGTACAAATTAGAAACCCCAAAACTCATTAGAAATCATATTTCGACAACAAGTATATCAAATTTTCTGTATTTATCACAGTAAAAATTCAGGGCTGAAAGGGTTAAAAAAACTTCATTTGAAAATAGTTATGGAACATGATGGCCCCTCTCGTAGAACTCATTTCTACATATATCCATAGATTTTCAAATAGGTGTTGTATACTTCGTTGCGATGCCAGCTACTAAAAATAAAACAAAATATGTTATTTTCTACATGACAGCAAAAACGCTATTAAACCAAAAAAAAATTTTCGTTTCTTTTACGCCAAAAATATTTCCAACTAAGAACTGTTTACTACGTTAAAATGCTAGTTAACGTCAAAAAGATAACGACAAAAATGACAATTTAGTAAAAAATTAAAAATCTCAAAGATAATATTTTCGTGATAATATAACGTTCACCAAAGCTTCTGGTGTGGACCACAGATACCATGAAAGTTTTATTTCAAAATTCTAAAAAAATAATTACAGCACTATTCGGGTTAAGTACGCCAAAATACTATAATAATAAAACCGTGCCAGAAAGTATTTGTTTATTTCTGCGCCAGAATTATGAAAAATGGCCACACTCGGGTCAGTATCCCTGGGCGCAGCCGTCGTCGTCATTTGTAAATATTTTAGCGACCCCAAACAGAGGAAGTACTTGAGGATATTGATCCTTTGTTGGTTGGCTATTAGTTGGACCTGGGTGATTCAATGTTATTTATAATTGCCTAAAGGTCTAAAATGTAGCAAGAATTGAAATTTAATTTTGTGATTTCCGCCACAACATTCTACGTTTGTTTTCCGTCGTTCTCTCGACAACGCCTAGTAAAGCACTTTGAAACCGCCACCAAAATGTTGTCTCTTTCTATAAAATATATTTTCTTTTTTGCCTAACTAATGCCTTCAGGCTATGTGCGTGTCATGGATTTCCGCAAACTGTGGTTTATGTTATGGATATTGCAAATAACCTGAAAGAAATTACTACAAACATAAATATTATTATTGCAATGAAAATTATGGAGATATTTTCGAAAAAGTTTTCTTCTTTTGTTCCGCATTTGTTCTATTATTCAACGACGCTTGCGATAATAGTTTGTAAACTTAAAGTTTCATTTAAACTAAAGCACTCGGTGTTGTTCTTGTTTCTGTTCTTGTTTGTTTGTTTGTTGGTTGGTGTTCTGTTGGTTGTTTTTGAACAAGTCAAAGAGTCAAAAACAATTGTCCATCGCCAACTACCTTTCTCACTTGCGTTGAGTAGCAGTGTGTACAGTGGTATGTTCGGTATGTTTGTTTCAAGGAAAAAACCAAGCGCACAATTCCCAAAGAAAAAACAAAAATTTTGCAAGAATGAAATTTTCGTCGTGTATGGGTATGTGGTAGGGAAAAATAAATAAAAATAAATATTTTTTTCGAAAGATGAACTCTATTGAATTTGAAAAAGAAACGGTTCATATTTAGATTTTGCCCTCATACAAACGTCACCCTCAAGAGTACACCCACCTTGGCTATCACGTAGTTTAGAAGGAAGGGCCATAACTTCTATATTTATTTATAATCTCTCTCTATCTAGGTCGTCTTTTCTTCACCAGGATGTCAGCTATTAGAAAATAAATCGATATATTCTGTTTTATATTTTTACTGGTATTTTATCGCATTAGAAAAAGGCGATATTTTAGCAAAAATTAAAAAAAACATAATTTTTTACATTCTCTTATCGTTGTCTACCAAGAGGGGCATATCTTTAACATAAAAACTCCCCATTTTAATGTGTTTTTAGTGAAAGAAAAAACGTTTCAAAAATCAATATTTTCTTTTTGAACTGGGATATTGTCCTGGCTCAAGACCATTTTGCTTCTATATTTAATAGAATGCAAATTTATTTACAAATGGCATGGTGACATTTATCACTTGGCTGCAGACTACCACGATCATGATTTCGACCATGTCAAAAGTCTTTTCAAGTGGCTTCGCAGCGACTTTCCAACATCAAACCCGGCCTCTATAAGGAGATGATTCTCACAAACGAACGAGAATCACAACTCACTTGCCGAATTTGCGTTTAAAAAATCGCACCAAGTAATAAAGCACACTTGCCATCTTAAAGCATCTCATTGAGTTGCATATGTAAGTATGTGTATATGCAGGTATAGTTACCCAACAATACTTCTGCCGTGCCAACGCTCATTTCGTTTTGTGAGAATCATCTCCTTATAGAGGCCGGGTTTGATGTTGAAAAGTCGCTGCGAAGCCACTTGAAAAGACTTTTGACATGGTCGAAATCATGATCGTGGTAGTCTGCAGCCAAGTGATAAATGTCACCATGCCATTTGTAAATAAATTTGCATTCTATTAAATATAGAAGCAAAATGGTCTTGAGCCAGGACAATATCCCAGTTCAAATCAAATATTGATTACAGACCAAAAAAATGCAAACGAAAAAACTAAATCAATATTTTCTTAATTAAAACATGCAGCATTGATGGGATAAATTTTTAAAATCCAAAATTTCCGCGTTCGAAATATCGGACAAATGCTATTTTTTAATACTTTCGTCCTGCTACACATACTGCATTCACCACTTTGCAGCAATTGTTAATATTCCCCACTATCTTCAGCTTCCGTTTTGGTGAACAATAAATTGTTCCCCGCCACAGCAACGGCAACAGCAACCCAATACCAATGAAGGCACTCAATGAGCTGTGTTAAGTGCAACATAACAACTTTAACCACCAACATTGTTGGTGCATCATTAAAAATAGATGTTGTTGTTGCTGGTACTGGGGAACTTTTCGCTAAAACTTTTTCTTGATTTCTGTTCGGACGCAGGGGCACTGATGATGTTCATAATTGGAGGATGAGGATGCTACCGAACAGAACAAAAAGTGTATTTTAAGTTAAACTGAATAATGGCCACAAGTTGGGAATTTAAATAAGCCATTATTTTAAAATTCGTGGTATGGTTTAAAAGTAGTTATTAATTTATTTGGCAACTAATTGCAATTCAATGGAAAAGTTCTTCCGTAGGAAGGAGTATATTCTAGAGAAGAATGCAAAGAAGCCAATTTGCTAAAATTTTAAACTATTTTAATTAGTTTGCAGAATTGTTCAGTTCATTTTCGTGTTGAGTGAATGCAAAATTCACTTGTCCATAGCACATGGAATGAAATTTTTTAATTTTTTTAAAGACCATCATCGGTTCCATACCATATGTATCACAGGCTTTATTAGAATTTCACATTTATTTGAATATCCTACAGCATCGTTTGTTGGAGTGTACATACATTTTGAATTTTGAACAATGTTCGCGGAAAATCATCTTAAACGATGAGGTTCATTTTCGGTGAATGTTTTGATATATCCCCCATACAAATGTCCCTTTCGATTTCAATTCTTACAGTTCTATATCGTTATATTTCACAGGAGTGAACGTAGGCCAATTAATATAGACACCATATGTTACTACCGATTTCACTTGTCTTCTCTACTAACTACATATGCAATTTGTCCAAATTAGACATAGAAATTTGCAGATAAATATATAATTTGAAAGAGGGCCACATGATGAGGAGATTAACATTTTCCATGCATGTGTGTAGTAATGGAACCTGATGGACATTTATTAAGACACTTTTTTCATAACTTCTGCCATATAATTCCACCTCGAATTTGGAGTGTTCGTACTCATGGTATAGCGTGAATGTGAGCCAAATAATTTTTGAGGGGGTGAAATGGGAAAAAGGTATAAAGTAGTACGTTTCAATCGCCCAGCTAAAAGCATGCAATTTTGAAATGTACATCTCTCTAATTGGTTGCGTAGATTGCATGTAAAATAAATGGATTTTTTGAAATTTGATATTCTAAGGGGCAACATGGGAAAGGAGGGATAAAAAACAGCTGAAATTGAAATCATTAAATTCGGTGTATATATTTCTTTGAATGTATTGACGTGCAACATAAGGACATTTTTGGAAAATTGTGCTTTTATCGGACTGTAAAATAACATTTTCAAAAAAGTTGATAATATATTAATATTCCGCAACATTTTAACGAATAGCATTTTCACAAGTGAATGTGAACGAACTTTTGGTATGGGTTCAGAGAGGTAAGTTGTCCGCTTTGTACACAGTTCGACTCGTGGCTCGGGAAAATCTTTTTTGGGGTTTTTAAATTATTTTTTATAAATAAATAATGTCTAATTTTTTATAAATGTATTAATTTATACAATTGATCTTATAAATTAATTTTATACCTTCCACCTAAGGATTGGTATATATTCATTTTGTCATTCTGTTTGTAACATCTTGAAATATTCAATGGAGACTCGATAAAGTATATAAAGGGTGTTTTTTATTGAGGTATAGAACTTCGAATTGAAATAAAACACAAGAAAATCGTTTTAATGTTCATCAATTTGGCTTTATTGGAAGGATAATTTTATGCCATTAATGTTTAAATATGATTTCGGGCATGTGGCCGCCGCGGCTGGCTCGAATATAGCCAGCATATGGGGCCGTATGTTGGCAATAACGCCACGAATGTTGGCTTCCAAGCCCCTAACGTTTCTGGTTTGTTGGCGTAGACGAGCGACTTCACATATCCCCAAAGAAAGTAATCCAATGGTGTCAAATCACACGATCTTGGTGGCCAATTGACAGGTCCATTCCGCGAAATTATGCGGTTAACCGAATTAATTGCTCTGATGTACGATTATGTCGACCATAAAATGGACGGAGCTTGCGGTGAACTTCGCGAACTGAACCATTACTTTCGAAATAAATTTGCACGATTTGCAAGCGTTGTTCTTTTGTCAACCTGTTCATGATGAAATGGCAAACCAAACTAAATATTAATCACTTGACAGCTGACGAAATGGCTGCCAGTTAAAAAAGTGATGCCAACTTAAAGTTCTATACCCCAATAAAAAACACCCTGTATATTCGTGGTAAAATTCTAAGGCGATCTAGCCATGACCATCTATCTGTCTGTTGAAAACACGATAGCCGCCGAACGAAATAAGATTGGAGGTTCGAATTTTCCCTACATGTGTCTTATGGTTGCAGATCGGTTGGGATTAAAAGTGGGTGAAATCGGCCCAGAGGGAAAAATTGTTCCTTAACAAGGACTAAAAATACCCATAATAATCCCTAATATTTTAACGTATTAAGCATGTTTTTTGAATATGTCTGTTTATATTTGCAAAAACGTGCACCATAAGGTGATTCTTATTTGTAGGGGGTAAAATGGGGCAAAAAGGGATAAAAATGGTACATATTAAACGACAACAGATACAAACACGAAATTCGGTGTGTACATTCCTCTAATTGACTAGATACATAATATAAAAGTATTTTTTTCCAAATTCGTACTTTTAAGGGGTAACATGGGAATAGAGGGATAAAAATGGTACCAACCAAACGGCTGTACCTAGAATAATGAATTTCGGTGTATACATTCCTCTGATTGCATAGATAAGTAAAATACACGGATTTTTAAAAATTCGTACTTTTTGGGGTTAAAATGAAAAAAGGGGTTAAAAATAGTACCAATCAAATGACCGCAGCTAGAGTCATGAAATTCGGAGTATACATTCCTCTGCCTGTGTAGACACGGAAAATAAACTGATTTTTCGAAATTCGTACTTTCAAGGGATACAATGGTACAGAGGGATAAAAATAGTACCAACTAAACGACTACAGCTAGAATGATGAAATTCTAATTGCGTAGAAACGTCAAGGGGTGTAAAAATGGTACCAACCAAATGGGCGCAGCTAGAATCATGGAATTCGGCGTATACATTCCTCTGACTGCATAGACGCGCAAATAAAAAGTTTTTTTCAAATTCGTACTTTTTCTTTTACAGCAAAAATTGTTTGAATCATGAAGTTAGGTTATTTTGCACAATGTACTTCTGATAATGGATTTTCAAAATTTGTACTTTTTGAATTAAAATGGAATACAAATAGGAAATACAACCAACTGTAGCACCCACTATCTTCCATTATTTATGGTATTTAAGCTTTTTGAAAATATAAATATAAGAATATTTATTTTTTGATTTGAAATAAATAATGATTTGAAATGATTAAAATATTATATTTATTTATAAAATTATTTTTTCAATCTGTATTTGTTTTGGTTTGGCTATATTACAAAATTTATATTTTCCTGTAATATTACTACACTTCTACGAAAACCGACAACCTCTGTGGAATGCAATCCATGGTGGAGGGTATATAAAGTTCGGCCCGGCCGAACTTAACGCCTTTTTCACTTGTTTCAAATTTAAATGGTAAGTAGTATAAAAGTGGATTCTTTGTCACTACTTGAAGAATAATTTTTAAGTCTTTCGAGCCAAATTTTCGGAACATAAGATTAACATCTTTTTCGTTCCTTCGGATGTTCCCCTTCCTGTGCAACTATACGGATGTAACTGGAATCTTGAAATTCAGTGTAGGCTTCTCTGACTAAGTAGATTGGTAAAGTTTTACGCTAACAAGAATTAAAATTTCCCCTATAAAATTATTTAAATTTGTCCAATAGTTTACTAATGAAATATCACAATTTATTTATATAATATTTTTATTATAATATTTTACTCCACTTCAATGTAAAGTCAAGATTCTGCAATCTTTCGCTAGTACTTTGGAATTCACTCCATGATGAAGACTATCTACCATTCGTCCCGTTCAATCATAACGGCCCATGCGCTTGTTTTTATTTTATTTTATTTTCAAACTTAACATATTTTGTGTGAATATTAACAAAAAACACATGTTTTCCCGAAAAAATGCCCTACCCGACATTATCCTCTTATCTGTTGACACAATGTCACAGTTTTGTAATTTCTGTTTAAACTTCCAATTGTCCAGTTGGTGGTTATCATTAAAAATACATCATGTTGATTTCTGCTTTAGACAAGTGTCACAACATCTCCCACACCCATCATCATCATCATCATGAACCATTGTTCTACGTTCGGCCAACTGATTAATTATTTATGTGTGGATTTGTTGTTCAACTTTCAATTCATGTTTACATTAAATTCGCATTGAAAAAGTCAAGTTAAGTCAAGAGTGATACTTGTTGACATTTTTACTCGAGCAAAGACCTCCCAGACCCTCCTCCATTTCAGTTTCTTTTTAAAACAAACACACAAAATTTTGCTTTTTTTCGTTGATGGCAAGCTTGAACATATGTTTGTCCAGCTATTGACCCCATTTCAACGGCAACACCGTCCGTTCGCTCGTTTAAGACATCACGTAAAAGAAGCTGCCGTTGAGAGAAAAAGAAATTAATCTACAACAAATATAAACATTAAAAGTTTTTGTACAAAGGCAAAAAGAACAATAAAACAAAACCAAACCAAAAGCTACAAAGGGGAGCAGGGGATTGACTAACCGGATGACGGACAATGAGGGTAATGAGAATATCAACAAGGCGGGCGGGTGGCCGGTCGTACTACATAAATGCGATGGTGGTTGTGTGGACGATTTGAATTTGGGGGACAGTACTTTCCTTCTCTCCCCCTAGCATACTGCCGTCGTAGTGTTATTATCCTGAGGGGTCCAATGTTTCATTTGACCTTCCTGGGTAATCTTCTCGGGAGCTACAGCTACTTATGTTACACATACACTCACACACATCTGCATACAATTGGACCGCCATTACTTTTACAATCCAACTACACCTGTTCCATGAGGGAGCCATTTCAGCGTCTCATGTATACCGATGTCTACCAAACTGTGTCAGGAGTTTATTTGTGACCTTTAAAAGGGAAGCGGACGTTATCGTTTTTTTTTTGCTGTGAAGGGATCGAAATCAGTCGTGTTTTCAAACCACAATTGGCAATTTTGAAAAACAAAAACAACCTACAAAAGGTATGCGAGAATTAAACCCGTGGCCAGATTCGCTTTAGACTACCCCAACCTTTATTTTGCGAAAATATATTTCCAAACTGATGCCTTACGAAATAAACACCGTGAATGAATGTTCTCAACTACATTAGGGTCAATCAGTTTGTTCATGATTTTATGGCACGCCAACGCCAATGTTTATAGTGTTATTTATATTCGATCACATCGATCATAATTTATTTAATTTTATGCTCTCTTTCGCTTTATTTCTTGGTCTTTAACATGAATTGTTTATTGTTTCATTAACTATCTAACAAGTTGCAGGACGATTATTACTAGGCCAAAATTGCAAATGTCGATTTTTTGCCTGATAAGTTTATAAAAAGTTTTTAAATGATCATGGGAATGGTCATAGCATAATTATTTGGAATTTTTGATGGAATTACCTAATGTAACTTGGGTACACTTGGAATTACATTTTTATAATGTTTTAAAGCCTACTAAATATTTGTAGTTGTCATGCCAACGTATTTGATATTATAAAATCCCACTTTGAACCTGTCAAATATGTATGATTTTGCCATGTAAAGTAAAACCAGAATAATTTCCCTAAAATATTTGGAGTCAGGACAAGTGTCTTTTGATATTTAATAATATTTTTTAATAATTTTGAGGATATTAGATGTTTATAGTTTGGCCACGGGCATTCTAGTAATGGCTGGCCATTTTAAATTTGAACTACCGATTACATTGATTTTGAAGGGTAAAAAAACATTCATTTTTATATTTATTTTCGGGTTTGACATTTGCGAAATGGGGCGCTATACGCTAGAACAAAATTGGGAAATATTAAAAACGTACTTCCAAAGTAGTGAGTCTTTAAGGCGTGGAAATTTTCCACCTCAGTGGCTATGCCAAAAAGCAAAATTGCCACATGTGGAGTTCAGATAACCCAAACGTGACTAATGAGAAGCCAATGCAACCACAACGAGTCACTGTTTGGTGTGGATTTTGGGCTGTATTGAAAAATTGGGTTGATCGAATGACTGCCGAGCCAGTCGTGGTAGTTATATGAATGATATTGTGATACATTATTAAATGACATAATACAGGGTTTTCCAACATGGGGTGTTATTTTGAATCACCCGGTATTTCGGTAGCAGTCACTTTTGAAGCTTTTATTCTTTGACATTTGACAAGTAGAAGCTACGCCATTACTAACAAGTAAGGAAAGGCTAAAGTCGGGCGGGGCCGACTATATGATACACTCCACTTTCTATCGGAATACAATTCAATTCAGTAAAACGGGAAAATTGAAAACGGGAAAATTTTTTATATGTTTCCTACTCACAGTCTAATATGACCTAGTCCAATTTGTCAAATCGAGAATAATAGGTGTTCCTAGTTTAAATATAAGATGTTTTACCAATTTTGAAGCGGAAAAATTCAAATTGGGAGCGAAATTTGTATTGGAGCTATATATAAATCTGAACCGTTCTAACACATTTTTAACACAGGTGTTTCCAGTTGAAATATAAGGTGTTTTGCCAATTTTGAAGAAAATCTGTGGAAATATGTGGATTCTAGAGCGGAAAAATTCAAATTGGGAGCGAAATTTGTATGGGAGCTATATATAAATCTGAACCGATCTGACCTATTTTCGCCATGGATGTTTCTAGTTGAACTATAAAATGTTTTGCCAATTTTGAAGAAAATCTGTTGAAATATGTGGTATCTAGAGTGAAAAGGGTCAAATCGGGAGTGAAATTCGTATGGGGGCTATATCTAAATCTGAACCGATTTTCTTCAAATTAAATAGCGTTCGTCCTTGTCCCGAAAAACTTCGTTGTGCAAAGTTTCGTTTGGTTCTGGCTACAATTGCGACCTGTATCGTGATTACAACAATAGATGGACAGACAGACGGACATTGCTAAATCCACTCAGAAAGTGATTCTAAGCCGATCAGTATAATTATATATATGGGTGTTACAAACAAATGCACAAAGACATAATACTCTCGTGGAGTGTATAAAAATGGAACTATACACGCTTCAACATGGCATTGAAATTATTAAAATTTATCAATGAAAATGATCCGGAATTCCATCGACTGATGAGGCACATTTCCACCTCGGTGGCTACGTCAACAAGCAAAATTGTCGCATATGGGGCTCGCAAAACCCAAGAGTTATTGTTGAGAAGCCTCTCCATCCTCATCGTGTGACTGTTTGGTGCGGTTTATGGTCCGGCGGGGTCATTGGACCTTACTTTTTCGAAAATGAGGTTGGATCAACAGTTACGGTGAATGGATTGCGCTATCGAGAGATGATTAATGATTTTTTATGGTCGGAGTTGGATGGTATTGATCTGGATAACGTTTACTTTCAACAAGACGGCGCTACGTGCCACACAAGCAACGAAACCATTGCTCTTTTACGTGAAAGGTTTCCGTACCGTGTTATCTCTCGAAGAGGTGATCACAATTGGCCTTCCTTTTGGGCCACGTGAAAGATAAGGTCTATGCCAACAGCCCAGCGTCGATTCAAGACCTTAAATATAGAATTTGTGAGGCTATCGAGACATAGGGCAGCCACTTTTTGATTTGGTTATGGAAAATTTCATGAAAAGGATATGGTCTTGTAAGCGTTTTCGTAGTGGCCATTTGGCTGATGTTGTTTTCCTTTTTATTAACGGTATACCTTCCTCTTTATTATGAAATAAACATCCGATCATTTATTTCAAAAAATGACATTTTTCTCTAAATACTAAAATAACACCTCTTGTTGAAAACCCCTGTACATTTATATTTTACAGCAGAGAAAGTTGGCCAATATGGCAAAGTTTGATATAGCCCAATGGCACTCCTATGTTTTTATAGCCCACTTACAAATGTAGGGACATTTGGCGCTCTCGATGTCTCAAATTATAATTATTCTAGTCTATTGGACACCGTGCTTTCGATTTTATCTATGATTAATGAAAAGTGCTTTGGTGCATAAAGAACTGTGTTTTTAAAAAGGGCCCATGAAATCACACCACAATTCCGAATATTTCCAACATTAAAGTTTCATTGGCGATTTAAATCTTCGAGGATTGGTATTAAAACCTTGTAATGCGGTAGAAAGTGGAGAATATCATATAGTCGGTGTCGTCCAACCTTTTATCCTTTACTTACATTTTTTAAGTGAAGAAAATATTTCTAATTTATAAACAAAACATAAAAAATATTTCTTACTTTGGATCTGTAAAAGAGACAATTTTGTTTGCAGGAGTATTGTTGGTTTCAAGTAGAAATTAAAAAAATATTTATTTGATAATTTAAAAAAATATATCGAAATAAATTAAAAAAAATCGTCATTTTATTTTTTATTTATTTTTTTTTCAGCAAATTGCTACATATATATTCAAAGTAATGTACAAATTTCAGAGAGGGATTTTCAGAAACTAGTATTTAGAGCACATGTAGCTATTTGCTGAAAGAAATTAAAAATGAATAAGGGAATTGTAAAAAAAAAATCATTAATTTTTTCCAATTTTCTAAACATATTTTTATTTATTTTTAATTTTAATTTTTATTTTTTTTTAATTTATATTTATTTAACTAGCTTTTCATCTGAAAAAAAAAAAACTTTTTCTAAATATAATTCAATCAACAAAAGATATGACTAGTCCTTCCTCAAAATATATATAATTTGTAATATCAAGCACGCTCACCAATTTTCATAAAAATCGGAAGACTCTCGAATATTTATCGTTTATTTAATATTAATTCCTCATTTGTGTGGATATCTCAGAGATTACTTGCGATCCAGCTCTGAAATTTTGCAGAGTGGGATATGCCGATGAAAAAATATTTTATTTTTGTTAATAAATTGTCAACCATTTGAAGTTCCCCCTAAAAAGTAAAATATTAATAAATTAAATAAACTAATGGAGAAAACTTGAAATGGTTGTTAATACTAAACTAATACAGATAAAATCATGGAATTTGTAGATATTCTTTAATTTAATTTGATACTAATATTGGTGTCATAGGGTGCGTATGAGTACTTTAATTTATTTTGAACTATGTTATCCTGTGAAATTTTTGGTCTTTTTAAAGGACAACATTCCATTATGCTCATAGTTTTACACGTATATCATTCAATTTACGCTCTAAGCTCCCATAAAAGTAAGCGGCCATACATACCATCCATTCATCATTCTACTACGAATTGTTTTTCCTCGAACTATATTTACAAAAAACTTAATTTTATTTAAACTTAGAAAGTCCATGTAACGATCTTCAAAGGTTTGTCGCGATTTTTCGAGTCACATTTCAAGTGATGACTATATCAAATCATAGAAAATTCCGATCATTCCTAAAGCTTTTAATTGTATCAAGGATGAGCCATTTTTGTGGGAGGTATTAGAAGGGATGGTACAAAAGTATTTGGCCTTTCAAAGTGTTGACAAAAATTATTGTATTAGATTTATTTTCATCAAAGAAAATATAAATATGTTTCAAGTTGGAATATATTCCTTAATTCTTTTCGAAGGTCTACAGCAGCCAGTCACTTGGAGAAACGGATATGACAACGACACGAAGCTGAACCAAACATACTTAGGCTCTTAAATAAATCATTCAATGAGTCTGCATAAAATTACATATGTATGTCCTACTATCCTGTAGAATGAGATTATAAATATGAATATATAAAGTTCATTCCTACTATTATATCAATATTAACAAGTAAGGAAAGATAAAGTCGGGCGTGGCCGACTATATGATACCCTACACTTAGTCATTATACCCCATGGTGTCGGATATAAAAAGGTCATTACATTTGAAGCGGGTGATATACGATGCAGCTATAAGAGGAGAATATACTACAAATTCCATACTTCTATCTGTATTTGTAAGAAAATTTGAACACAAACTTTGAATGGGAGCTATATACAAATCTGAACCGATCTGACTCATGTTTAGCAAAGGTTTTCTAGTTGAAATATTAGACGCTTTCCCAATTTTTTTGGAGTGTTAAATATGTGGTTCCTAGAGCGGATAGAATCAAATCGGGAGCTATATATAAACTGAACCGATGTGACCCACTTTCGCTATAGTAATTTCAATTTGAAACATTAGCCGATGTGCTGAATTAGAAGAAAATCTGTTGAAATATGCTATTTGAACTCATCTGGCCCATTTTCACCAGAGCTGTTTTTAGTTGAAATATAAGTTGTTTTGCCAAATTTGAAGAAAATCTGTCAAAGTTTGTGGTTTCTAGAGCGGAAAGAGTCAAATCGGAGTAGACATTTATATGGGAGCTATATATAAATCTGAACCGATCTATCCTATTTTTACCAGAACTGTTTTTAGTTGAAATAAAGAGTGATTTTTTTGAGGTTAGGATTTTCATGCATTAGTATTTGACAGATCACGTGGGATTTCAGACATGGTGTCAAAGAGAAAGATGCTCAGTATGCTTTGACATTTCATCATGAATCGTCTTACAAACGAACAACGCTTACAAATTATTGAATTTTATTATCAAAATGCGTGCTCTGTTAAGAAAGTTCATTGCGCGCTTCCATTTTATGGTCAGTTTAATCGACCCACTGAAGCGGCTATTCGGGCTATTGTGACTAAATTTCGCACCAAATTTACATTGTTGGACATTAAACCACCAACACGCTTACGTAGAGTGCGAACTGAAGAAAATATCGCAGCTGTATCGGCCAGTGACCACCAATTTTCGATTCGTCGCCGTTCGCACCAATTGGGTCTCTGTTACTCAAAAACGTGGAAATGCCAAAATTGGACTAAGCGGATGGACCACCTAAGACGCAGCCGCGGTCAACATTTAAATGAAATTATCTTCAAAAAGTAAATGTCATGGACCAATCTAACGTTTCAAATAAAGAACCGATGAGATTTTGCAAATTTTATGCGTTTTTTTAAAAAAAAAGTTATCAAGCTCTTAAAAAATCACCCATTATAAGCTGTTTTGCCAAATTTGAAGAAAATCTGTCAAAGTTTGTGGTTTCTAGAGCGGAAAGAGTGAAATCGGAGGATACATTTATATGAGAGCTATATATAAATCTGAACCGATCTATCCTATTTTTACAAGAACTGTTTTTAGTTGAAATATAAGCTGTTTTGCCAAATTTGAAGAAAATATGTCAAAGTTTGTGGTTTCTGGGGCGGAAAGAGTCAAATCGGAGGAGACATTTGTATGGGAGCTATATATAAATCTGAACCGACCTATCCTATTTTTACTAGAGCTGTTTCTAGTTGAAATATACGGCGTCTTGCCAAATTGGAGATAAATCTGTTGAAATATGTGGTTTCTAGAGCGGAAAAAGTAAAATCGGAAGCAAAATTTGTATGAGAGCTATATCTAAATCTGAACCGATTTGCTTCAAATTAAATAGCATTCGCCCTTATCCCATAAAACTTCGTCGTGCAATGTTTCATTTAGTTCCAACAACAATTGCGACCTGGACTTCGATTACAATAATAGATGGACAGACGGACGGACGGACATCGTTAAATAGACTCAAAAAGTGATTCTAAGTCGATCGGTATAATAAACGATGGGTCTATCTCGTTTCCTTTTGGTGTTACAAACAAATGCACAAAGACATTATACCCTGTGGTGTAGGGTATAAAAATTCTGTCCCCACTTCAGGGTGTAATTAGGTCCTTTGTATGGAGATTCAAAAAATTAGGCAGTTTTGATTACATTTTTCTTTATGTTTGTTTTTATCGATTTATCGATCGATTTTCCTCATAACGGAGCGATTTTGTGAATCATCAAAGAAAATTCCTCGGTTTATTTGGGATAATCAATGGAAAACAATTTTGTGTGCATCTCCATCGACCCACTTTATTGTATATCTGTAGCTACGTAGTACATTTAAGGATATTCCGTCTGGTCAGATATCCTTTTTGCATTTTCTTATTCGTATATCCATCCTGGCGTGTTCAGCTACATTATATTCATTCCTGCGGTGGTGTTTCTTGTTTTTTTTGCTTTCATTTTCCCATGACATGGCTTTCTGTCGTAGTTTGTAGGTCTGCCGTTGTTGTTTTCTTTTAGTGGGAGTTTCTTGTCATTTCCCTTTGAATATTAGAATTTATTGTTGAGATTAAGTAAAAATCATGTTAATCAAGAACTACTTGTATGAAACGTTTCCTCTTCGGTACACCAGTGGCCATTGTTGTCGTCGTCGTGGTCGTTATCGGTCAGCATTTGTGTAAATGACTTTCACTATCCAAGGACATACATTACACTGTGACTGCCAGGATGTCCGTCCGTTTGTCTCATTGTCATTACGATGCGTTCGCTCACAATGTTTGTTTGTGATGAAAGCCAAAAGAGAAGTAAATTAAGATGTAACGTTAAGTACGCTTTTAATTGTAATGAATGCAAAGCAAAGGGGGAAACATAAATCGTTTGTGAACGAGAGGGAAGGTGGGTCGGTAGTCTGTGCAAGGACAGGTCATTGGTATTCTTGTAATATGATATGGAGCCAAAAATATGAAATCCAAATAAAATATAAAAGGGCACTGCATTAGTTTTATTCCTTTCACTTTATTTTATTGCTAAATGTTCGCAGTATACTTAGGACAAAATAAATTTTCCGCTAGGAGTTCTTCTGAGTATTCTGCAGAATACTAGGCAGACATTGTCATGTAAAATAAAACTATTACAGACCAAAAAATACAAACGAAAAAACTAAAACAAAAGAGCGTTGGCACGGCAGAAGTATTGCTGGGTAACTATACCTGCATATACACATACTTACATATGCAACTCAATGAGATGCTTGTAAGATGGCATGTGTACTTTATTACTTGGTGCGATTTTTTAAACGCAAATTCGGCAAGTGAGTTGTGCTTCTCGTTCGTTTGTGAGAATCATCTCCTTATAGAGGCCGGGTTTGATGTTGAAAAGTCGCTGCGAAGCCACTTGAAAAGACTTTTGACATGGTCGAAATCATGATCGTGGTAGTCTGCAGCCAAGTAATAAATGTCCCCATGCCATTTGTAAATAAATTTGCATTCTATTAAATATAGATGCAAAATGGTTGAGCCAGGACAATATCCCAGTTGAAATCAAATATTGATTACAGACCAAAGAAAAAAATACAAACGAAAAAACTAAAAAAAAATTAAAATATAAATTTCATTGTTAAATAATAACTTATTTTTATTCGATAATTATCCTGAAATCTCAATATATTTTTAAAAATATATAACACAGTTTTCAAATTTTTCAAAAATAACAATACAATTCCTCAAGTCTCCCAGACTTGATGTGGTGGCATCATATTTACTCATTGATATTTTTAATGGAATATGAATATAAAACTGAAGCTAGAAGCAGGTAACTTTTTTGTTAAGGGAGTAAATTCCATAGAATTATAAAGCGAACAGGCCTTATATCAGGGCAAAATTGCTGGACTCCAACTCTGACTCTGACTGCAGCATTCTATAACGTTTTACTGCGACTCCGGAGTGGACTCCGGGTATTCACAAAAGCTAGATATAGCGGCATATTTTTCAATAAGTATGCCCTACTGTGGGATATAGTTAGCTTCATGCCAGATGTTAGTAACACTTAGAAGAATGTTTGTAACTCTAGAATCTACAAATCTTGCTACATCCCCATTAAAATGTCCCCTACTGATTTGATCACATCCATATATAATTACGCCGATTTGTTAAATAAATAAATGTCAAAAACATATTTAAACAACAACAAATTCGTCTCCTAATTCTGGCCTTAGGTCACTCAGTGGTTTAGAATAAAAATCCATCGGCTAAAATTCAATAACTTTTGTTCTAGTAAACCTTTTTGAGTTCTGTAAAAAAATTGAAATTAGACAAGGACCCAAGGATTATTTGTTCATAACGCACAGATTTTTTTCGTATTACAGGCTTTACCTTTTTACAATAGAAAATTACGAAAACTAGTTTAGTTTGGTTTCTAAAATATTTCCCATCGCCAGATTTTCAATGTTAATATCTTAAAATTGGGTCCTTGCCTAATTTCATTTTTTTACAGAACTCAAAAATTTTTTAAGATTTATAAGTTTTTTCTGTGCTTTCACTTTCATTCTACTTCTTTATGACGTAAAAATCATATACCAGGGTCGAGCATTTTTTTTTGACTCCAACCCCGACCCAATATTTTGCAATACCAAACATTTTCACCACTTTGCATCTAGATCGGTAGACCTTCGAACATTTCTCATCGATTTAACCTGGGCTAAATATAATTGTGGAAGCTAGAAAACATAATTTCCTTTATGAATGATATTTTCTTTCATTAATATATTTTTACAAGCCCCTGAACGTTTTTCTACCAATGTATGTACCATTATCTAAAGAATGCGTTACAACCGGATGGAGTTTAGGAATACAACGGTATTGGAAAAGTGGGCGTGGCACCTCCCATACAAAGTTAGGACCTATTATTTCATATTGTCAGTTCTATGATGCCTAGAGTGCTCAAATTTTGTGTAAGTGCATCTAGCATCAATGTGGGTAGTTGTGCCAAAAATGGGCCGTACTGGAAAAGTGGGCGTGGCACATCCCATACGAAGTTATTACGCATTTTCGAATATATTCTGTTCTATAACAGCTACAATGCTGAACTTTTGTTTGAGTGCATCTAGCATAAACCTGCTTAGTTGTGCCAAAAATGGGCGGTATTCGAAAAGTGGGCGTGGTACCTCCCAAAATGAAGTTAAAATCTATTATTGAATATATTCTGTTCTATGACAGCTACAATGCTGAACTTTTGTTTGAGTGCATCTAGTTGTGCCAAAAATGGGCGAAATTGGGAAAGTGGGCGTGGTACCTCACATATGAAGTTAAAACCTATTATCGACTATTGTAAATTCTACAACACCTATAGTGCTGAAAATTTGTGTTAGTAGATCCAGTTGAAATAGTTGTGCAAATATGGGCGTAAAGTGGCCGTGACCTTTCCCATTCGAAATTAAAACCAGTTTTAGTGTATATTCGACACCGAGATTCCTGTATTGTTGTGTGAATTAATTTATTTGCAATCTTACAACCTAAAGTTACACGTTTTCTTTGCATTTTCTTAGCACAGTAGTAAAGAAAGGTTACAAAAAAAGAAATATTCATTCATCAAAAGCAGACTTAAGTCAAGAAAACGGAAATTATATTAATTTTTTAGATTTTGTGTTGTTTGATTAGTGAACAATTTGATTGACTTTATATGGGTTTTGAATGTAGTACATTCGAAGTCCAGATATTCTTTTAAGTAAGTTCTTCTTACGTAGGAAGTTTTTTTGTTTTGGTAATGGAAAGGAGGGGAATCACACTCAACCTAAAATCAATTTAATTTTTGAAAATTCTTCCTTTATTTGACAATTCTTCCTAACGTTCGGTTCTTCAATATTCTCCATGGAACATATCCATTTCTTTAGTATCTCAGGGAAGTACCTGGATTATAAGTGGTACATATATTACCGATCGCAAGAAAAAACAATATGAAACCTGATTTTAATTTCCGTCTGTTTTTCTGCCTGGCGGGGGTTCAGCTAGTTTGTTATAAATACAGATGCAAAACAACTACCGGCTCCGTAGGAGAGAAACTTGAAAAAAATAATTTCATATGTACAATTCATTTTAGCCATATCTCCCAAGTAAATCAAAATTTTGCAAAAAAATATCCAATTAGTATTTCCTACCGAAATACCCACATTTTTTGTTGAAAAAGATCGATCTTACAAAAAACATGGACCAATTTTAACCCTAGTAATTTTGTTGTCTAAGTTGGCGATAATTTTCCTGAATTAAGCATGAAGAGCTTTATTTAGCAATTTGGTGTCTTCGGTGACCCCCACTGAAATTTTACGAACAAGTTTTTATTTTTTTAATATATAAATGTGCTTTTTTGATTTTCTCGAAAAAGGGTAAAATTGGCCCATAAAGAGGGGATCTAGATTAACTTACAACACTTTTTATACACTCCACGAGCGTATTATGTCTTTGTGCATTTGTTTGTAACACCCAAAAGGAAACGAGTTAGACCCATCGTTTATTATACAGATCGGCTTAGAATCACTTTCTGAGTCGATTTGTAATTTGTTGTAATCAAATTACATGTCGCAATTATAGTCCGATCCTTACAAAAATTGGCACAAGTAAGTTTTGTGGACAAAGGACGAACGCTATCTAATTTGAAGCAAATCGGTTCAGATTTAGATATAGCCCTCATACAAATGTCGCTCCCGATTTGACTTTTTGAGCTCTAGAAACCCCATATTTCACTCGATTTGCTTCAAATTTGGCACAGTACTCTATAATTGAAGTGGAAACAGCAATGGTCAGATCGGTTTAGATTTAGATATAGCCCCCATACAGATGTTTAACCGATTTTGGCCAAACTTTACATATTATATTTCGCCTATAAATATACACCGTTTCATGTTTCAATATACCCCCATAAAGATGTCCTTTCCGATTTAAATTTTTTTGTCAAACACATACATTTACTGGATACAAAAATCCTCCCCGGTTTCACTTTTTTCCAGAATTGAATTGTAATTGGATAGAAAGTGGAGTGTATCATATAGTCGGCTCCGTCCGACTTTAGCCTTTCCTTACTTGTTTCGCTTAGTAAAGGGTGATTTTTTAAGAGCTTGATAACTTTTTTTTTAAAAAAAACGCATAAAATTTGCAAAATCTCATCGGTTCTTTATTTGAAACGTTAGATTGGTCCATGACATTTACTTTTTGAAGATAATTTCATTTAAATGTTGACCGCGGCTGCGTCTTAGGTGGTCCATTCGGAAAGTCCAATTTTGGGCAACTTTTTCGAGCATTTCGGCCGGAATAGCCCGAATTTCTTCGGAAATGTTGTCTTCCAAAGCTGGAATAGTTGCTGGCTCATTTCTGTAGACTTTAGACTTGACGTAGCCCCGCAAAAAATAGTCTAAAGGCGTCAAATCGCATGATCTTGGTGGCCAACTTACCGGTCCATTTCTTGAGATGAATTGTTCTCCGAAGTTTTCCCTCAAAATGGCCATAGAATCGCGAGCTGTGTGGCATGTAGCGCCATCTTGTTGAAACCACATGTCAACCAAGTTCAGTTCTTCCATTTTGGGCAAAAAAAAGTTGGATATCATCTCACGGTAGCGCTCACCATTCACAGTTACGTTACGATTCGCATCATCTTTGAAGAAGTACGGTCCAATGATGCCACCAGCCCATAAACCGCACCAAACTGTGACTTTTTCTGGATGCATTGGTAGCTCTTGCAATGCTTCTGGCTGATATTCACTCCAAAATCGACAATTCTGCCTATTTACGTACCCATTGAGCCAAAAATGAGCTTCGTCGCTGAACACAATTTCTTTCTTTCTGAACTTTCTTAACAGAGCACGCATTTTGATAATAAAATTCAATGATTTGCAAGCGTTGCTCGTTAGTAAGTCTATTCATGATGAAATGTCAAAGCATACTGAGCATCTTTCTCTTTGACACCATGTCTGAAATCCCACGTGATCTGTCAAATACTAATGCATGAAAATCCTAACCTCAAAAAATCACTCTTTATATTGCTCACTTCGACCAAGAAATGAAAACTATGGTCCACTATTCTGTTCCAAAAATGCTGTTGGACAGTGTAATCTTTTAAACATTTGTTATTGTTTAATATTTTGAGCGTATTTATTAGCATATTCTGCTTGTACATTTGCATGTACATAGTTGATATTTACCCAAAATTAAGTTTGTTGTGTTAATATTAGCCTAAATACGAAAGTTGACTCAAATCGGATTTAAAATGGAATTTGCATAAAAATCCGCTGTCTTGATAGATGTTGTCTCAATCTCTTATATTTTGGACAAATTGTTCCCTCCCAACTTCAATTAAAAAAATATATGTACATATATTCTATTCTATATTGGTGATGATCAAATACAGTTAATATTCTCCACCTCTACTGCTCTTGAACGTAATTGCCTTGCTCGTTTAAACTTTTTTAATCATCCTCGTTGTCCACTTTATCAGCGATATTTTAACCAATCTCGAATGACACTTGCATGACCACTTACATACTTTCTCGTACATATGCATGTATGTGTGTATGTTTGTATGTGCGAATTTACGTCGGTGTCCTTTTTGAACTTTTCTTTTTCTTCTGGCTGTTCGCAGTTGCTTCGCAGGAAGAACGTACATAAGTCCATTAATTTCGTTGAGGACGTGTTAAAAATCTCTTCAACACTTTGTTGCACAATTGTTGCACATTTCATTTAATAATTGTACGATGTCAACAATGTGTGTTGGTGCAAACACACACACACACACACACTCTCACTTAAACACACACAATTCGGTGTCGCTCCTTTCATTTGTTTGGTGCGCCCCTTTCATTTATGTTGTTTTTTCTGTTTCTAACAGAAAAGGAAAATCCTCCTCCATTCCCTTTTATGACTTTGTGTGAAATGGTCGAGTGTGAGTGCGGGTGTGTGTGAGTGTTTGGTGTTTTTCTCCACTTTTGTTTTTGTGTTGGTGTTTCTTTCTTCATTATTAAAAAGTTTACCTCCACTTGTTGTGGTTTTTATGACCTTAAGTAAGTTAATGACTAAAGTGGGTTACTCGCCGGTCGGTTGGCTTTGTCTCATTCTATGTACATTGTACATATGTATGTATTTCTATATGTATTTTTGAGCATGTATTGTGCATATAGATGTATATATACCCATATATATGTATATGTACGTATATACATACAAATAATATACAATATATATATATATATATGTAACAGCATTGGACCATTGAATTGCGATAGGTAAGGGTCTGGTACCCTGTTGCACACTACGCTGCACCTCCAAAACGGGGAAGAGGGTTTAAGATTGACAATTTTAACGAGTTAATTCCATTATTTGCTGACACTTGTAAGTGAATTCAACAAAACTCACTCCAATGGGAAAACATTCTGAATATCTGAAAAATTAAAATGTCAAACTATCCATATGACATACGAGCTGGGAACCTAACAAGACAAATGTTTGTCATGCAATGCAATTGTAATGCAATGACCCGTTACTTTGCATATGTGTGAGTGTGTACATAAGCACGGCTCTTTAAATAGTCGACAATGTTGGTAGTGAGACCATGGCTGTAACCATGGCTTTAACATCAAAAAATGTGAAGTCTCTTTTCATGGCAACAATTGCTCGTGCAGCATAATGTGTACAAAACAAGAGGACATTTGTTGGAAAGTTTTTCTTTTTTTCAATAAAGTTTTAGCGAACAGATACATATTTGAATTTGTTGTTGCTGTTGGTGTAAACTTTTTCACACCAAAACTTTGTTGAAATTAGCTGGAGGCAGGAAGACAACCCTGAAGGTGACACCCAGACGTGTGCTGTTCCCTTTGAAACTTCGGCAGGTGTAACTTTTAGGTCTGTGTTGGACCACTTGTTGAATTCGGTTGAGCAGAAATATTTTAGGCCAAATGTTTAAAAAGCAAATGAATGACTGAAAGTGAAGAATCGCCGAGAATGTGTGTGATATAGCTGGCATCATAAGTATCTCAATCGGGCTGTGAAGTTGAGGCAAAATTGCTCTACTCCGACTTCAGCATTTCATAATGTTAGTTATATTCCAAATGATTGCAACACTAAGAAATAATTTAGATAAGCGAAGTATTTTTCTACTAGGGAGGGACACCAATGCGTATGATGAAATTATCTCCATACTATATATAATACCATAACGATTTGAATTCTTAATGCTGTAGAATCTTCTTCAACTTTAGCACATCACATTATAATTTACAGTGATTTGTGGGAACATGATATTGCCTCCATGTAAATGCTTCATATTACTAAAATCCACATATTACCTCAGTTTTGATATTGCCTCACACAAAATTACTCATGCGATTTCATTTCTTACCGCACTGCAATCAGAAAAATAGCATTCCTAAATCTGAGTAAAATCCGTACTCCAATTTAGTTCAACAATTTTACTTCATTTAAGTAAAAGTTTCCTTAAAACTAGGAAAATTAACTAAGTATGAGTAAAGTTTGCTTATTTCAAAGTCATAGCAAATTGTTCATTTACTAGAGATAAGGTAGCAAATTTACTTGAAATTATTTCTATCTAGTAAAAATTATCTTATCTAGTAAAAATTCTTATAATTGAGTAAATTCATACTTGTGTGAAAGGAAATTTCCAAGGTTTTAAGTAAGAAAAATATTAAGAATTTTTTGTATGGAAAAATTCCATTAAGAAATTTTTAACTAAAATTGTGCTATTTTTTTTCTTAAAATTAAGTTAATGTCTTTACTGAAATTTATGCCGAGTTCTTCATACATTTAAGTATTAATCAAGTTATAAAAAATCACTTGGAATTGTTATACACTCCACGAGAGTATTATGCCTTTGTGCATTTGTTTGAAACACCCAAAAGGAAGCGAGATAGACCCATTGTTAAATATACCGATTGACTTAGAATGACTTTCTGAGTCGATTTAGCAATTTCCGTCTGTCCATCTATTGTTGTAATCAAATTACAGGTCGTAATTATAGTCCGATCTTAACAAAAATTGGCACAAATAAGTATTGTGGATCAAGCACGAACGCTATTTAATTTGAGGCAAATCGGTTCAGATTTAGATATAACCCCCATAGAAATGTCGCTCCCGATTTGACATTTTCCGCTCTAGAAACCACATATTGTACCCGATTTTCTTTTAATTTGGCACAACATCTTATAATCCAACTAGAAACACCTATGCAAAAATTGGGTAAGATCGGTTCAGATTTAGATATATATATATATATATATATATCGCACCCGATTTGACATTTTCCGCATATTGTACCCGATTTTCTTTAAATTTGGCACAACATCTTATAATCCAACTAGAAAGACCTATGCAGAAAGAGGGTAAGATCGGTTCAGATTTGGATATAGCCCCCATACAAATGTCGCTCCCGATTTGACTTTTGCCGCTTTAGAGACCACATATTGTACTTGATTTTCTTTAAATTTGGCACAACTGCTTATAATCCAAGTACAAAAACCTATGGTGAAAGTGAGTAAGATCAGTTCAGATTTAGATATAGCCCAAATACAAATGTTGCTCCCAAATGTTTAACCGATTTTGGCCAAACTAAACATATTATATTTCACCTATTTCGTTTCAGATAGAAATATGATACACTCATAGAGTCGGCCCCGCCCTACTTTAGCCTTTCCTTACTGGTTTAGAAAATTCTTATTTCTTAAATACTTCAAGTATTATTCTAAACAACCACTGCGAAGCCGCCTATGATGCATTCGCAGCAATCATGGTGCAATACCTCAACTATTTATAGCAGAGGTATCATTAAACTTTTGAGAAATATTTCATGTTGCCATTTTTTGTACTAGTTTTGCATACTCTGAAGCAAAATCATTTGTTTGAATTATTTTTAGTTAAATTTAACTTAGTTTAAGTTCACTTTTTTCTTGTATCAAGTACAATTTTCCTCAGTTTAAGTACAAAGTTACTTGTTTTGAGGAAAAAATCAAAGTATTTACTTAATTTGCGTAAACATTAACTTCATTTTAGGAAAAATTACACAAAATTTTACTTAGAATTACTAAATTTACTAAGTTTTAGGAAAACTTTACTTAAATTTAGTGAAAATTTACTTAGTTTGAGGAAAAATTAACTTAGATTAAGGAAAATTTCAGTAAGATTTTACTTAGATTTAGTAAAAATTTACTTAGATTGAGAAAAAAATTACTGGAATTTTCCTCAGTTTGAGTAAATATTTAATTGGTTTGAGGAAATTTGAATTAGAATGAAGTTTAAAGCATATACTACTTTCAAGGAAAATTTTGAACTTAATATGAGGAAATATTTCTTTAGCGCTATACAAAGAGCAATTTTCCTAAACTTTAGTTCATTTTAACTCATTACAGGGTTCACTTTTTTCTGAGTGTGACAGCCACATATTACAACCGGCCGAGTATACCGGCCGGTATATTTGGTTAAAGATGAACTAATATTAATTGTACAACCAATTTAAAATATCTAGGCTTAATATTTAAATTCATAATTAAGCATAGAAACTTTTATCGGCACCGCCCGACTTAATCCTTTCCTTGCTTTAATTAAATTAATTATAATTATAGTATATATTTGAGAATGTGCTTCTAACCCCAAAAAGGAAGCGACATAGTTTATTGTAATCGCTTTCTGAATCGATTTAGCCATGTTCTTTTGTCTGCTCTTGTAATCAGAAAAAAGGTCACAATTATTGCCCGATATCAACAACTAGACAGAAGTCTCCACGTTTCTTTTAAAACGACGACTATTGGTAACAAAAATTCTATAATTGAGTAGAGAGTGGAGGATAGCATATAGTCGAACCCTCACAATTATAGCCTTTACTTGGTGTTAATGCGAAGGAAATATTTTTATTTTATAAACGAAACAATTGTTAAATGAAATACGGCTAATTTATTTGAAGTGGGGTTTTGGGGGTCCGGAAATTCCCGACCAAATTCCCGGGAAAACGGATAATAATAAAAACTACTTTATTGATTATTTTGAGCACAATAGTAACATTAGAAAACTATGTGCTCATGGGATCTCGTACGAATTAAATGTTATAGAAGAAATCGTAGGACTGCATTTTCCAAATAAATATTATTTTTCACATATTATTTTAAAAATTATATTTGAGGCATTTATAGTTGAGCCTGGACCTGCAAAATTAGAATCCTCTATAAGTGGGACATTTTTGATGGTCACTGCAAGCTTCACACAAAAATCCTCTTTAAGCGGGAATTTTTAACCTAACTGGGATTTTTCAATTATTTTACCTCTGTTATTGGGATTTCATACTAGAACAGAGGTTTATTTGTCATCGTGACCGTTCATTCGAAGGACAAGGAAAACTGAAAAATTTGACTTTCCAGAAGACGAAGTTCGTTTTGTGACTGGAAATAGACTTTACGTCTATTTCATTTAAAACGAAAGACTTTAAAGATTGCTACATTTTTACGCTAGTTTTCACTCTTTAAGAGGGACAACAAACAACTTACATGGATAAATGGAAAACAGGATCAGTGGGAAACCTTTAGGGCAGTCCCATGAGCTCTCACTTGTCTAGGTTCGACTGTATGTGGAAAATAGTATTTCTTTGAAAACACAATCTTACTGTGCCTTCTATAACTTTCAATTCATGTGAATTTGATTTTTGCTATTGAAAATAGAATATTTTCGTCTCTAGACTTTCATCTTCTAAATTGAAGACGTGATACATTATCAATATATATATATATTGTTTAATCTAGTGCCTGTGACTTAATTATCCAATTTTTGGCACCTTCAATTTTTACGACACGTTCAACTAGAGGCAAACTATTTTACAAAAAAACATTTTTTTAATTTGTAATTGATCAGTATTAAAAAGAAAACACACCAGTTACTAAATGTAGATAGTAGATACACCATATTGTACATTAGGATGGCGTACGAAAATAAATTGCAGAGGTCACCCCCCAGAAATTAAGATTTGATTCTTTAATGATGGTCTGCAAAATATTTCGTAACTGGGTCAAGCCATCTGTGAGCTAAACGCTCTTGAAAACATCTCTAAGAATCATGTTTTTCCCGTGTCATTTTTTATGTTGGATTTTTATCCAATTTTTTTTTTTGAATTAATAGACCCGTGGAAGAATATTCTTTTATTCTTGTAATAACTCGTTGGTCGTATTATTGGACGTTTATATTGATTTTTTGTGTCTTTTAAATTTGACAGCTTATATTTCTTGGAAACATTTTGCAAGAGATGTTATGAAAAATAAAGAGAAGGAAGCAATACCTTTCGAATGATGGTGAATATCGGAAGAAAAATGACGTCATTAACTGCATGTTTGTTAAATAATTTAATACAGGATATGGATTTTCAGAGAGAACATTTTAAAATTCTTTTTACAAAAATGAGCGCTGCGGCGTCAATTTCTTGATCTAGGGACGAAATATTTTGCAAATCATCATTAAACAATCCAAACTTTATTTTCATGGGGTGACTGGAAATTGTTTTTCCTTTTGTATGCACCGCGACCCAGCCTATACCTAAAATTAATTATTTTTTCCCGTGATTTCGGAATCTTTGCGAAATGAAAAAAAAAAAACGGGAAACCCCAAATCCTAAGTAAAGTATATGTACTAATTTGAACAGAAGCAAACGGTACGAAAAATACACTAAAAATAGAAAAAATATTTTGTTTTATTTTTTATTACCTAACATTGTAATAAAGAAAGTAATGTCTATATAGGGTTTGGGGTCCGAGAATTCCCGAATCGTTTTCGGAATCGAAAATTTTTTTAATTTCCCGGGAATACGGGAAATTAAAAAAAAATAATTTATTTATTATGTTGATCAATAATTTAATGTTACTATATAAATTGTAATTTTTAGATGTATTTCAAATTCATATATGTACTTACATTACTGACAATAATGAGTATTTGTTTATATTGTATTACTAAAAACAAAACTTTTTTATGCGAAACCCAGCTAGGAGAATAAAAACTTTTTGTGAGGCTATTTGCAGGATCTTTATTGTGAAATAAAAATATCATAATGTAAATTTTCTTGTTTTCCTAGAAGAATCGAGGTGAACATATTCTTCAAGAACAATTTACTTTACAAATGTAGCCAGAAAGAAATGGTCTAAAAATAGAAATACAATAAAAATTGTTCGCCTTGAAACTTTCAAGAGAAATCTAATAGGAATATAAATATATGCTACGGTGTATTTCAATGGCCATTTGTAAGAATTAATGACTGGACTATTACAATATTTTTATTTTTTATGAATTTCTTAAATTAATATTAATTTTTTATGTTTTTATTGTTTTTACAGTTTAGAATATTCCTTCCTGTTTCTATAAAATATTTTTGTCTCCAGACGAATGAATATTATAAATTAAATGTGTCTTTAACATTCTCCGTCATATGAGTTATTTCTTTCCTTAATCGTTTTCAATTTTGAATCTAGTGTAGGTGTCAGTCACTTCTAACTGCGATATAAATGTCCAATTCTGACGATTAGTCTACACTTTTTCAAGTTTATAATGAGAAAATGTAATTTATAATCAGAATATGTAGGTTCATGATGAGAAATGTAAATTCATAATAGGAGCATGATAATTCACAATCAGCACTCTAAATTCGTAATGTGAAATGTAAATTCATATTGAGAAATATAAAATCATAATAAGAACATACAAATTGATAATGAGATATATAAATACAAAATGAAAAAATCCAAATTGATAATGAGAAAATATAAATTCTTATTCAGGAATATATATTCATAAAATATAAATTCATAATCAGGAACTGTAGAATTTATAATCGAAGCTATGTATGTACGTTTTTCTATGGATATTTTCGTAGAAACACATATTTTGTTAATGTTCTCATTATAAATTTACATTTTCTCAATATGATTTTATATTTTCTCATTATGAATTCATATTTTCTGAATATGAAAACGTATTTTCTGATTATGAATTTGGATTTTATGATTACAAACTTATATATTTCATTATGAAATGGTATGTTCCTATTATGAATTAAATATTCTCAATATAAATTAACAATTCTCATTATGAATTTATATTTCTCATTATGAATTAACATGTTCCTATTATAAATTAACATTACCCATTGAATTTATATGTTCCTATATGAATTTACATTTCTCAATATAAATTTGTATGTTCCGAATATAATCTTGAAAAGGTGTAGAGTAAAATATTTGTAAAATGAAAAATAATTTGTAAAATATTTTGACAATAACATTCGTTTTCAATTTGTAATATGACAGTATTGAAAAAAACACACCAGTTATAAAATGTGGATATTTTAAACCATAGTGGACATACCTATAAATAAATTACTTTACCCGGGAATGAAATTTTGCATTCCCGTTTTCCCGGGAAATGAAAAAAGTCCAAACCCTATGTCTATATGAACAAGGGAAAAGGCGACAATATCGACCGGACCAAATCTTATATACACTCCACTCATCTTATATACCCTCCATATCATCTTTCGCGTCTACGCATTAACATCGACGTATACACTGAATTTCATTAGTCTAGCTACAGCCGTTTGGTAGGCACCATTTCCCCCTTTCAGTGCGTCCCCCTTAAAGTTACTAACTTCTAAAAAATATTTTATTTTACGAGAGTACGAAGTCAGAGGAATGTACATGATGATTTTAACTTCAGCCGTATGGTTGTACCATTTTTATCCGTCTTTTCTTTTTACCCCTTTCAATTTCTAATATCCATTTATTTTACAAGTCTACGCAATTGGAGGTATTTATAACCCGAATTTCATGCTTCTACCTGTTGTCGTTTGATTGATACCATTTTTTATAGTTTTTTCTCCCATTTCACCCATTAAAGGAATGTATGTTGCAAATATATGTTCCAAATTTGAAAATAAGGACATTTTCAAAAATATTTTTTAAATACTATAAAAATTAGGGGATTTTTTTTCGATATGGACTGAGTTCGCGCAATTTCAATCAGACAGATGGACAGATAGATAAAGGGGGGGAACCTTGGGGGTGTGGTTTAGTACATAGAAATCGTGCATGTTTTCCACATGGATGGAATTCATCTTTTGAAGATTCCACACTTCCATCGCATGGTCTTGCAATTTTACCAAGATCTGAATATATACTTTATGGGGTCTCCCATGAATTTTTTGAGGAACGAAGAAAAAAGGGTCTTTTTAGGAAAAATCTATGGATAAATGTAGAAGATATAACCGATTTTGTCGAAGAAAAGGAATATTATATAGAAATACAAATGCGAAATTTGAAATTAAAATATTTTTTTAATTTATCTTTTAAATATATAGTGTTGATTTTATTACTCATATTTATGCCTCAATGCACTCTTTTTTTGTTCTCGGACATAACATTTTTTATTTTGTTGTTGCATATTGTGTGTACTTTAAATAATATTTTCTAGAAATTTAGAAATGTGTCTTGGAAATAGTTGAATTATAATTGTTATCGATTTCTTTTATTCTCTTCATTTGATTTGAGACTTCTCTACAAAAACAGCAAGCAAAAATATCAAGGTGGTGTTGAATATTAACAAAGTATTATAAAACACATTCTAACCAATATGTATTTTCTAAATGATATATATTAATTGTACAAATACTCTAACCACTACCTTACTGTGGATACACAGTCCACGAAGGTACAATTGTGCCTTAAACCGCTGGTAAATTTTATAATTATGCCGCCTTGGTCAGATTTGCCACATCTATTTCGTCTAGGAACATATCTTCCGTGAAATTAACCATGGGTCCAAGTTATTGTCATAATTATTTTAATTACAACTTACATCAATATAACGAAGTTTTCTATCAGGTAATCTATTCTATCGCGCAATTTGATATCACCTCCTTTGGGTCATCGAAAGACTGGCAGTAAAACGATTTTCTCTCTCTCCACCTATCATCAATGGCATCAGTGGCATTATCAAATAAAATTGTTAGCTTCTCGAATGAAAACACTTTGCTTATCAGTCAACATTTCCGGCACACAATAGCATTTCCGAAAATATGAAATTAAATATTTACTTAGATTTTGTAGGTGGCCGGGGCCGTCTGGGCGAGTCAATATTTTATTTTGGCAAATTATCTATTCCCAACGACACCAAAGGCAGACAAAACAAGGCAAGACAAGACAAGAAAACCGGAAAAGTGCTGTTTAAAAAGCACTTTAACTGAACTGAAGTGAAAAAACGTTACAAAACAAATAAGCACTTTTTTGTTTGCCTTCGCCAGTCAACACTTGTTATCTTTCGCTTTCATTTGATGCTTGTTTTTTATCAGCCTCATCTGAGACTGTCACTTTTCAGTGTCTCGGTCCCGTTGGACTATTTGCGTGTACGCCCTTCCACTAGCTGCCATTCAGTCTCACTGGCCAATCTTGATGGCTCAGCTCTGTGCTCAGTGGGGCATCAAGACTATTTCTGGTTCTTTATCTGATCTTTGAATTTTGTTGATGCTGTTGTTGTTGTGTTTTGTATTTGAACAAACTATTTGATAAACTGAACTTCCAAACAAATTTTCCTAATGAGCTGTTTTAATGACACTCAAACAGTGTCTGTCACTTGTTCATGTTACTCTAACACTTCGTCTTGCAACAACAGCATCAGACACACAGCCAGACAGACAGACCGACCGACCAACAACACGAACATAGACGGTACACAGTGTGGAACACACACAATTTCACTTGAAAGGGAAACAATAGCAAAGTAGCAGTGGTGATATCAACGTCAATGACACTGGCACACAGTGCACAGTGGTTCTTTGGAGAGAATGAGAAAAATGATAATAAATAAGGCGTTTGATTTAAAGAAAATATATTGACGAAAGATCGAATCATTGTTTGGTCGCTTCCATCGTTGTCAACTTCGGTGTTTTCCGGAAATTGAATTTTTTGGGAATGCGATTTCAATAATTGAAATTTGGTTTAAATTTACGATGTATCAACGAAAACTTTGGTTATATTTTGTGTTTTAGAATATTTTTCAGATGCAAAATTTTATTTTGGCTTCAAAATTGAAAAAAAAAAATAATTACACTGTACAAAAAAAAAATATTGTGTCCAAGACATAAAAACTATATATTTCTGTGCATCAAGGCACACTTATTCTAAAATCAACACAAAAATTACTTTGTGCATTTTTTATTTGTTTTTAACTAAAATTCCAATTTTTTGGAAGCTATAGCATTTCATATAAAACCAACGAGAAATGTTTGTAGATTTTTGATTAAATTTGGAGTACTTCAAAATTTTTATGATATCTAAATAAAATATTGAAAATCCCACTCTCTTTCAGGTTGAGAAAACAATAAAAAATTATGAGGGTACTTTTTTTCAAAAAATAAATCTCAATATTTATTTTGAATAAAAAATTATCAAAAAAATATTTTTTATGTAATTTCCATTCGATTTTTTGCACTCAAAAAGTTGTGTCAATATCTTTTACAGAACAAAAAAATAAATAAGGTTTGTTTTTCAAAAAATAAATTTCAATATTGATTAAAAAATTATCAAAAAATATTTTTTGTAATTTCCATTCTCAAAACCAACAATTCTCCTGAAAAAAATTATCTCAATATCACTTACAGGACAAAAAAAAATAAAATGGATTATTGTTCAAAAAAAAAAAATAAATTTCAATATTTATTTTGAATAAAAATTTATCAAAAAAAATATTTTTTGTAATTTCCATTCTTAAAACCAACAATTCTCCTTCAAAAAATTGTGTAAATATTTTTTACAGAACAAAAAAATAGAAGAAAGTATTTTTCAAAAAACAAATTTCAATATTTATTTTGAATAAAAAAATTATCAAAAAATATTTTTTGTAATTTCCATTCGATTTTTTTGTGCTCAAAACAAACAATTCTCCAGAAAAAAATGTCTTAATATCTTTTACAGAACAAACAAATAAAAAAGAGATTATTTTTTCAAGAAATATATTTCAATATTTATTTTGAATAAAAAATTATTAAAAAAAATATGTAATTTCAATTCTCGTGAAAAAATTGTCTCAATATCTTTTACAGAACAAAAAAAAATAAAAATGGATTATTTAAAAAAATAAATAAATATATTTATATAATTTTCATTCGAATTTTTTGCGCTCAAAACCAACAATTCTCCTGAAAAAATTGTCTCAATATATATTTATATATATATTTATTTTGAATAAAAAATGATCAAAAAATATTTTTTATGTAATTTCTATTCGATTTTTTGCGCTCAAAACCAACAATTCTCCTGAAAAAAAATGTCTCAGTATCTTTTATAGAACAAAAAAATAAAAAAGGAATTATTTTTCAAAAAATAAATTTCAGTATTTATTTTGAATAAAAAATTATTTTTTTGTAATTTCTATTCGATTTTTTGCACTCAAAAGCAACAATTCTCCTTCCGAAAAATGTCTCAATATCTTTCACAGAACAAAAAAGGGATAATTTTTCAAAAAATAAATTTCAATATTTATTTTGAATAAAAAATTATCAAAAAATATTTTTTGTAATTTCCATTCGATTTTTGCGTTCAAATCCAAAAATTTTCCTGCAAAATAATTGTCTCAGTATATTTTACAGAACAAAAAAAAAATAAAAAAGGTATAATTTTTCATAAAATAAATTTCAATATTAATTCGGAATAAAAAATTAACAAAAAATATTTTTTGTAATTTCCATTCCATTTTTTGCGTTCAAAACCAAGAATGCTCCTGAAAAATTTATAAACCAAACATAAAAGGGAAAATAAAAAAGGGATTATTTATCAAAACATATATTTCAATAAAAATAAAATTATCATCTGTTATATTGCAATACCATACTCGTTCACCAAATTTCATAATAATCGGAATACATTCGAAAATTCTCGTTGGTTTTACATGGAATACCTAGCTCAAGAAAGAAGCTGAAAAATTCGATCAGACTTTTTAGTATTCTAAAGCGCTTAAAAAGTACTAGATTTTAAAAATATATCGTCAGGATTTAGTACAAATTAGTACAAAATTATAAACAATTTGACATTGAAAAGGACGCTACAAAAAACAGATGTACTTTTGAAGCTCTTATAGAAATATACAAAGTTCAACGATTTTTTGAGAACTTTGTTTTTCCATATATACATGTAAATGAAGGTCAGAGGATATATTTTGTTCGTAGATTTATGAAATATGAGAATTTTTTAATTAGGTACAGCAGAAATACTGACGCGAAAAAAACGTACGCTACAAATATTTCCGCTCGTGGTCTTTTAATAAAAATAAAAGAGAACAAGTTAACTTCAAGTTTCATAATAAACAAGTTGTCGAAATAAGGAAAAACTAAAGTTAAAATGTATTAATGTGGTCTGATTTCATTTTATTGGCAGACCTTTTTGGGTGATGTCCATTTAAATGTAAATATAATATAATAATATAACATGTTTTTCAATTTTTATAATTTTTTTCGTGCCACGAACATTTTTTTCCAAAAAAAATCTCAATTCTTATGCGATTTTTTTATATCTTTGTTTCTACGTGAATGTTAAATTGGCAACATTTGTAGCTACCACAAGTACCTTTAATTAATTAAGTTATTTTTTGGTCAGTCATAACCACTGTGTTGAATACTGTGTTTAATGAATTCAGTGGAATATAAACAACAGCAAAACAACAACAACGACAACAACATCAACCAAAAGAAAGTAAAGGCAAAACTTTTTCCAAAGACTAATTTCCATTCTACAACAAGAAGAACAACAAAAGCCTCAGTGGCGGCAACAATATCAACATCACCATCAACAAAAAGTTGCCAACAGACTTTAACTGACTGACAACATGGAGTATAACTTGTCGTAATCATAATAAAATACAACAAAAACAACAACAAGACGATCCCCATTCCACTTGCACACAGCCCATACAACCACTGCAATATTTTTCAATTTTCCCAAGACTAAAAATTTGCCACTTCCTTGTTTTTCGAAGACGATTTCGTGCACTTTTCATTGGTTTCCGCAGTGGCTGTTGGTTTGCTAGCGATCTTAGCAGTTTGGCAACAGTTCTGCAGCTCGTTGCTGGATGGTGCTGTCGCTTCCCATCTACAACAATCCCCAAAGTTGTCAACACATGTCTTTGTTCGGAAATATTTCCATAATTTATACTTAAGACACTGCACACTTTCTCAATGAGGTGGGGGAGGGGGTAGTGTTAGCGGGTGCTACTTCTATTGGCTGGTAGTGCAAACGTTGTTGAAAGTTTTCGGAATTGATTGAAAGGAAACGTAATTGACTTTAATATTTCCGCATTTAAAATGCGCAATACTGCCGACAAACTAGTTACTGCAGCACATTGTTTCGAATTAAATGAAAATGTATTATAATTATCGATGGCAAATCGATGGTGATAAAAATGGACCCTAGGTGTCTCAATTTGAGGCCTCGAAGTTTCTCTACAAGCTGTGACAGTAAAAACGTAAGCATACGTAAAAAACTTAATTTAAATTACAAAGTATCAGAATATTGTAGATTTATTTTCTAGAATTTCCGCAAATTTTTCAAATTAAGTATATAAAAACATTGCCGGGCTAGCTCCTTGAAAATGTTCCAGATTACAGCCGCAAAATCCAATTTCAAATGACCACAAGATTTATTAAATTAACATAAAATCGGCCAGGCACATTTTTTGGTGTGCAAATTGTGTCGTCGACTGATGTCAGCATCAGCATATTGTGGTTCGGAGGGCAAAATTAATAGTAATTTTTACCCCGGAACCAATGTTTTTGTTTGCATTCATAATGGATATTATGCTAATAATGATGATTAAGAAGTGCTTGTGTCGATGGACGAATTTATGCTCATATGCGCACGAATTTATATGCATTTTTAATCTATAGCCATTATAATTGTTGATCGTAATGATAATTATGCTAATGACACTTGTGGAAAAAATTGCATGTAAATCAAACACACAGACACAGCTCAGCAGGACATTTTACGCAAAAAGGCCGGGTACGTATGTCGTCGCATCAATTATTGCTATTACTGATATAAGCATTTAATCTTTGGAATGGCTTAGTCAAATTTTATTGGTTGATTTTTTAGTTAAGCTATTTAGACCTATATTAATTTTCAAAATTAAATTAGTATTATTTCGTTTCTTACAAAGTCTCTAAATGGGCAGATGACTTATGTACTTATGGCGTGGAAAATTTACTCTTAGCAAGTAAGTGGAGCAGCATTCTATATTTTATCTTTGGAATTTTAAAATGTTATGATTCTATTCATTACTATCCAATGGAAATTATTATTATTAAAAAAAATGTTGCTCCAAATTTAACATGGTTCTCTTTTTCTAATAGGTAAAAGGAAAAAATAGGGGAAAATCTTTACATGAGTGTTAAATAATGTTTGCAAAATATGCTAAAAAATGTAAGGTCATTACTCACCAATACACTTTTATTTATTGTTATGTTGAAATGTATCAACTTACCTGAAAAAATAGAAATAAATTTGAAAAATAAATATAAAAAGTAAAATAATATAATAAATATAAAAATACAGATAGAATACGGTAGAATATTTACAGTGTATATGTTTCCCATCATCATCTATCAACTTATGCAATTATCGTGTTTATACCCTCCAATAGGGTATTATGTCTTTGTGCATTTGTTTGTAACGCCCAAAAGGAAACGAGATAGATCGGCTTAGAATCACTTTCTGAATCGATTCAGCAATGTCTGCCTGTATGTCCATCTATTGTTGTAATCAAATTACACGTCGCAATTATAGTCTCAACAAAAGTTGGCACAAGTAAGTTTTGTGGATCAAGAACGAACAATTTAATTTGAAGCAAATCGGTTCAGATTTAAATTAGCCCCCGATTTGACTTTTCCCGCTCTAGAAACTACATATTGTACCCGGTTTTTATACACTCCACGAGAGTATTATGTCTTTGTGCATTTGTTTGTAACACCCAAAAGGAAAAGATATAGACCCATTGTTAATTATACCGATCGACTTAGAATCACTTTTTGAATCGATTTAGCAATGTCTGTCTGTCTGTCCGTCCGTCCGTCCGTCCGTCCGTCCATCTATTCTTGTAATCACGATACAGGTTACAATTGTAGACAGAACCAAATGAAACTTTGCATAACGAAGTTTTTCGGGATAAGAACGAACGCTATTTAATTTGAAGAAAATCGGTTCAGATTTAGATGTAGCCACCATACGAATTTCACTCCCGATTTGACTCTTTTTACTCTAGATACCACTTATAACAACAGATTTTCTTCAAAATTGGCAAAACATCTTATATTTCAACTAGAAACACCTGTGGTAAAAATGGGTCAGATCGGTTCAGATTTATATATAGCTCCCGTACAAATTTCGCTCCCGATTTGACTTTTGCCGCTCTAGAAACCACATATTGTATCAGATTGTCCTCAGATTTGGCACAACATCTTATATTTGTCCTAGAAACACCCATAGTGAAAATGGATCAGATCGGTTCAGATTTACATATAGCTCCCATACGAATTTCACTCCCGATTTGACTCTTTTCACTCTAGATACCACAAATTACAACAGATTTTCTTCAAAATTGGCAAATCATCTTATATTTCAACTAGAAACACCTACGGTAAAAATGTGTTAGATCGGTTCAGATTTATATATAGCTCCCATACAAATTTCGCTCCCGATTTGACTTTTACCGCTCTAGAAACCACATATTGCATCAGATTGTCCTCAGATTTGGCACAACATCTTATATTTGTCCTAGAAACACCCATAGTGAAAATGGGTCAGATCGGTTCAGATTTACATATAGCTCCCATACGAATTTCACTCCCGATTTGACTCTTTTCACTCTAGATACCACATATTACAAGAGATTTTCTTCAAAATTGGCAAAACATCTTATATTTCAACTAGAAAATCCTGCGGAAAAATGTGTTAGATCGGTTCAGATTTATATATAGCTCCCATACAAATTTCGCTCCCGATTTAACTTTTTCCGCCCCAGAAACCACGAATTTTCACCGATTTTCTTCAAAGTGAGCATAACACGTTATATTTGAACTGGAAGAACTTATTGTGAAACTTTGTCACATTTTTCAAATATCACAAATATTCTTATCGATTTGACAAATCGAACCAGGTCATATTAGCCTATGATTAGCAAACATACTAAAATTCTTCCCGTTTTCACTTTTTTACCGAGTTGAATTGTATTCGGTTGGAAAGTGGAGTGTATCATATAGTCGGCCCCGCCCGACTTTAGACTTTCCTTACTTGTTTAAATATTGCACAACATCTTATAATCTAACTAGAAACACCTATAATGAAAGCGAGTAAGATCGGTTCAGATTTAGATATAGCTCCCACACAAATGTCGCTTCCGATTTGACTCTTTCCGCTATAGAAAACACATATTGTACCCGATTTTCTTTAAATTTGGCACAACATCTTAAAATCGAACTAGAAAAACCTATGCTGAAAGTGGGTAAGATCGGTTCAGATTTGTATATAGCCTCATACAAATGTTGCTCCCGATTTGACTTTTCTACCCTACACATTCTATTTTCTTTAAATTTCGCACAACATCTTATAGTCCCACTAAAAGCATCTGTGGTTAAAGCGGGTAAGTTCGGTTCAGATTCAGATATATCCCCCATACAAATGTTGCTCCCAAATGTTTGACCTATTTTCGCCAAACTTTATATATTATATATCACATATAAACATACATGGTGAAAGCGGGTCACATCATTCCAGGTTTTAATATACCCCCATACAATTGTCCTTTCCGATTTAACATTTTTGTCAAACGCATACATTTGCAGAATACTTTTAAATATTTGGGCAGAATGCGGTATATTTTACTTTGAAACATACATTATGAGAGTGGGTCACAATGGTCCATGATTAGGCCCCATACAAAAATCCTTCCCGATCTCACTTTTTTACCGAATTGAATTGTAATGGTGTAGAAAGTGGAGGGTATCATATCGAGCCCTTAGCGCGGAATGATCGCAAGCGCCAAAACACACATTTTACAGGAGAAGGTTTTTATTGATTATTTTTAAATATTTGCATAAGATGAAATATGTTTTAATGCAAAATGTTTTAATTCCGCCGTACCCAACGAATTATTACTGAAAATTGATCATTTGTTTACACCATACGGTACTTTTGGCGCTTGCGATACAAATATTGTACTTGCGGCTACAAATGCTGAAAAAACTATGGCGCTTACGATATACATTTTTTCTATTAAACCTCGAAATTTTAGTAAAAACACACTTTTCATTATTAAAAATTTATTAAAACAACAAAATAAAATAGATAATACTACTTTTATAAAGGAAAAATGAACAGTAAAGTAATTCAAATCGTTAACAAAAAAAAACTATTTTAGACACATTTGAATTCCTATGATTAATAGTTAAATTTCATATAAAAGTTCTTAGGTAATATCGATATTGAATTTTCCAGTAAAATTAAAAAAAAATAAAATACAAAATTCCAGTTTTTCAAAATGTGCCAATCTCAAACAATTAAATTTTATTTTAATGTTTGGCGGTAGAAATGCTGTAGAAAATGAATTCCAGTTTTTATACCCTCCACCTCCAGGATGGGGGTATACTAACTTTGTCATTCAGTTTGTAACACCTTGAAATACCGACCTGAGACCCTATAAAGTATATATATTCTTGATCGTAATAAAATTCTAAGACGATCTGGCCATGTCCATGTCCGTCTGTCTGTTGAAAGCACGCTAGCACCTAAAGGAAAGCAGCTAGGACGTCAAAATTTTCCATAAATGCGTCTTATAGTCGTAGATCGGTTGGGATTGAAATCGGCCCAAAGGGAAAAATTTCCCATAATATCCTCTAATATTTTAATCACATATTTTTCAATATGTCTGCTTATACTTACCATACGTACCATGAAGTGATTCTTATTCGTAGGGGGTGAATTGGGGCAAAAATGGTACCTGTAAAAGACAGCTATAAACACGAAATTCGGTGTGTACATTCCTTTCATTGAGTAGATACATAATATAAAAGTTACTTTTCCAAATTCGAACTTGTAAAATGGAAATAGAGGGATAAAAATGGTACCAACCAAACCGCTGCATCTAGAAATTCGTTGTATACATTTCTCTGATTGCGTAGATACGTAAAATAAAGTGATTTTTTCTAAATTCATACTTTCAAGGGATATAATGGGTACAGAGGGATAAAAATAGTACCAACTAAACGGCTACAGCTAGAATGATGAAATTCGGTTTGTACATCCCCCTAGTTGCGTAGACATGTGTTCTCCAAAAAGACAATAATTTAGAGCAACTTCAATTATTGTGGGTAAACTTTTTTCTTCTGAATAATAAATATATAAAACAAATATCTGGGAACTTCGAACCTCTTAGCTTAGTTCGTTCGTAACCTATCGTACTTTCAACCAACAGACGAACACTTCATTCTATGGCCGAGGGTGTAAAAATACACTTATTATTGCATCAATATATTGATAAACCTATCTAAAACATTTATAAATATCTCTGACATTATCTGACATTTTTTGCCTAAATTCATAAAATGTCGCTTACGATAAAATTGCTTTCTTTGAAAATGTGAGCATCGACATACGATAAAATCTTAGCTCCATTTTTTTATATAAACGTTAACAATTTTGACATTTTGACAATTTTTATTTATGTATCAGCCCATAGAATTTTAAATTCAACAATTTCAACAAATCATTTCGCGCTAAGGGCTCGATATAGTCGGTCCCGTCCGCTGAAAACACCTCAAAAAATCATGTTTTCCCTTGAAATTTTTTCCGCTGCATTTTTGTCCAAACATATTTTCTGAATTAATAAACCCACGGAAGCACTTTAAATATACATTTTGATTCTTGTCTGAGAGTAAGTTACTGGTCGAATTATTGGACGTTTATAGCAATTTTTTCGTTTATTCATAGTTGCAACTGATAACTTTTTCGTGTTTGGTGTCAGTATTTCATAGAAAATAAATACTGCAGCTATTTAGGATATTGACGTTACAGCGCTCTTTTTTGTAAAAAGAGATTGAACATTTTGGGTCTGAAATGCCATCTCCTGTATTAAATTATTTTACAAATATGGAGTCAGTGACATTATTTATTGTCCGATATTCATCATTTAGGCATCATTCAACGGGTATTGATTCCTTCGATTTATTTTTCATAATACCTTTTACAAAATGTTCCTAAGATATATGAGTTTGTAGCTGTCACTTCGAAAACCCACAAAAAATCAATCTAAACGTTATTCTAAGACAATAATAACAATTTTTATTTAAAGTGCATCCGAGGGTTTATTAATTACATAACAATTTTTGGACAAAAATCCAACATAAAAAATTTCACGAGAAAAACATGATTTTTTGAGATGTTTTCAGGAGCGATGGCTTGACCCAGTGACGAAATATTTTGCAGATCATCATTAAATAATCCAATCTTCATTTCTGGGGGGTGACCGCTGTAATTTATTTTCGTGGCACATCCTAATATACGTTTTTTGGTGTTAGAATGTTAGCTATTAAAAATAAAACAATACCTTTTTCTATTTTTTAAGATTTTTTCGTGTCAACAAAAAAAGATTTTTTAGAAAAAAATTTTTTTCGCAAATTTTAGAGGCTGTTCCTGAACCACTGTTTCTATGTGAAAGTGTAATTCGCAAAATTTGTATACATCATAATTACCTTTAATAGAACATATAATCTGGTGCGATCGGATCAATGTAGGACGATTTTATAAAAAATTAAAAAAATATCCAATAAAAATATTTTTCGGCTCTTTTGTCGCATAGTGTAATTAAATGTATATTCGACGAAAAATCGAATTAAACAAAAAAAATAAAATTATCCACAAAAATTAATATTTTTTCGAGATTAGCATGTCAAAATACATCAGAAAATGTTATATACAGTCCTTCGACAATGTTTTTGTAACTGGATATCAAATGCTGGTGATAGATTAAAATTGGTCGAAGCTTAACGGCAAAATGACTGTTGTCTTGTATTATTTCTGTGATTAATTGTACTTTTAATAACGCTAATCCTCCATAAATGTCCCATATATATTTATATGGATATTCATAAATATTTGTAATTAATTATGGATGTATCTACGTATTATGCTGGCATGTAGTTTTTTTGACTGATAATTGAAATAGCAAATATGACCACATTTGCTTTTAAAATGACACAAAAAATGAGGCATCCCACCCCGTCCGCACCAGAATATTGTGAATGAATTAATGAGATAAAAAAATAAACATGAATGAAATAATATTTTTCACACATTAAATTTGTTGGCCTATACACACACAAACATGTACAATGTAAATGTGTAAATTAATAAAAAATTATACATATGTAAAATACCATATGCCATAGACAGAGCGAGAGATGCAGTGGAATTTTTAAATTATTCAAATGTTGAATGCTCGCGAATAAGATTAGTCAACATTTGCCGGCGCAAACAAATGAAATGAACAACAAGAGAACAACAACAGTTTGAAACGTTGTAATGTAATGACAAAATCTTCTCGACAAAAATGTATTGAAATCAATAATAGAAGAGCGTTGACAATGACAGCAGTATTTATGCAAATAAATTGATTTGCGTTTTATTAGGCCGTATCAATAGTGAATTAATGTTTTGTTACAAAATTTTTTTGATGGACAAAATTTATAGTTTTGACGATTCCGAAAAACGCTTAATTTTTGATCATTAATGCTATAATTAGAAGACTAGAGTATCCAACATTGTCTACTTAGATTGTTTATTTTAGATCTGAAAATTTATTTTGTTTTATTGTGTTGTATATATACGCTTTCTCAGGAGTGCCGTCTTGAAATAAATTCTCGCTAGGACTGTTTTTCTGGACTTGTTAACTAAACCGCGATAACAAAAACCTAAATAAAAAGTTAAAAGTTCACTAAAAAAACTCTAAAATTGTCGCCAACACCAACAGTAATATCAATGCGTGTATGAAAAAAAAAAATATGTATAGCCTCCACTAGGCTATTATGTCTTTGTGCATTTGTTTGTAATATCCAAAAGGAAGCGATATAGACCTTTTGAATCGATTTAGCCATGTAATCAAAGTACAGGTCGCAATTATTGTCCGATCCTAATAAAACTTGGTACAAGTTAGTTTAGCCGCCCAAGGACGAACCCTATATAATTTGAAGAAAATCGGTTCAGATTTAGATATAGCCCCCATACAAATGTCGCTCCCGATTTTAGTTTTTCCGCTATAGAAACCACATATTTTACTCGATTTACTTTAAATTTGGCACTGTACCTTATAATTCAACTATGGTGAAATGGGAAGAAATCGGTTCCGATTTAGATATAGCACCCATACAAATGTCGTTATCCGTTTAACTTTTTGCGCTCTATAAACCACACATTATAACCAATATTCTTCAACTATGACACAACACCTTATATTTCAACTAGAAACATCTGTGGTGAAAGTGAGTTAGATCGGTTTCCCATACAAATTTCGCTCCCAATTTGACTTTTTCTACCATAAAAACCACGTATTTCACCGATTTTCTTCATATTTTGCATAAACGTTATGCTTTAATTAGAAGCACCTGTGATGAAAGTGGGGCACTTCGTTCCAGGTTTGAATATAGCCCCAATAGAAATATTTTTCTCGATTTGAATTGTGTTCGGGTAGAAAGTGGAGGGTATCATATAATCGGTCCCGCCCGACTTTAGCCTTTCCTTGCTTGTTTTATGTTGGACTTACCCTAAATAATTACCCAGTTCAAGTGGAATCTATGGTTATCGAGACTAAGCTCAAAAAGTCAACAAAAAAATTTGAAAATTGTTCTGATACAAATATTTATATTGTAGTTGGAGACAGTGTTAAAAAATAATTGTTTATTTTAAGTAAATAATTAACTCTTTGTAACCATTTTTGTTGTCGCACCTTGTTATACAGGTTTGCATAAAAACGACCCAACTATTGTTATTGACTGCGCGTCAAATTAAATTTATTCGTCTAAGGAAGCAAAGTGAACACTTCAAACCATAAATTATTGAAAAACAGGTAATGTTGGGCGACTCTTTGAGACCCTCCTCTTTCTAATTAGTCTTTATTCATAATTAGTGGGCAATATTTCATATTTCGTGCATCATAATGAAACATCATTCAAAAAAACGCAGATCCCAGAGGAAAAAAATATTTAAACCCGGTCGAAGGCCGACAATCCAAGAAACCTGTACTTTGCGTAGCCGAAAGAAAAATTGGTATATTGCTGAAAGTCACTTGGCGATTTATTATTTTTAGAGTTTGGAGAAGTAGTACCATCAAACTTCTTCTAGAATTATTTTCCCAATATCACAGTTAAACTAAATGTCAATGCCATAACAACTAGAATTTTGTCTCGCTGAAACAAGGTAATTGTCGTCATATTCATTGACGAAGTTCTCTTTTCACAAAAACGCCCGAGATTACCGAGCTACATTAAAGGAAGTATGCATGTGCTTATTTTCACCCAAATCGGTGGTGATGATTTTCCAAAACTACAGTTTTGGGTCGGTTTTTGATGGAATTATTCTTCTAAAAAACGAGTGATTCATTTAAAGATTTTTTCATTTATTTATTTTACAGCCCAGCATAAAGATAGCAGCCGGAAGAAGTGAAAAAGAAAAAGTGAAAGGATCTTCACCAATGAATATAACATGGATTTGTAGTAGGAGGGATGTCCTTTATTTTGAAAGACTCAAAATTTATTTTTTAATAGTGGCAATGATCTACTTTTTCACAAGTTTCCATTTCTGTTTTAAAAATCCTCCGCTACCGGGTGTTGCACATCGGACCTTCTAGTTGCTACTACGGCGTTCCAACAATCTCAGCTATCCTCTATTGTGAGGAAGCTTAACAAAATATTTTTTATACGAACTAATATATATTGCAAATAAATATTAAATTAATTTAGTATTGAAAAAATTAACACTACATAATTTTACTGATATTATGTAGCATTAATAATTAATAAAAATGAAATAGTTGACGTAAATTAATAAAGCAATAAATTTGTACTTTTAATCAAAAATGTTTGAATTATTAAAATTATACAAAAAATTCCCCAGCCACGATTCGAACCCGAGACCTTCTGGGTGCAAAGCGGACACCTTAACTCTGTGACCCCATTCTAAAAATTCGTTCCGGATATTAACATATTACTAACATTGAGGTTCATACATTTTGGGTTATGGGTTAAATGTGAAATAACAACAGGCGTATGGAGTCATTTGCATCGTAGCCACATTATACTCTTATGCAAAGCTAATTTTAAAAAAAACTGAATTTTTGGTCTCTCAATAGTTAAACGATGCCTCAAAATTCATACTTCTGTATATAAATTTAGCATTAACAACCATTTCAAATTTCCCTCCTTAAAAAATAAAAATGAATAATCTAATTAACTTTTTAAGAGGGAACATTTTAAATGGCAGTAACTAATACAGGCAGTAACATGAAATTTGAAATATTTTTACCAGCTATTCTTCTCTTTCATTTGATGCCCATATCGCCATTCTGTGTCACGAAAAAGTACGAAACTAAATTATTGAAACATTTATATCCATTGGAAATAAATGTCCTATAAAAAGGACAAACGACAACGAAATAAATAAATGAGTATGACGTTTTGCTATTAGTGACCTATATCTTCAGTTCTATATAGTCTTGTTCTTAGGAGGGAAATCGCAGTTCTCCTCCCAATTTATCCATCGAAAGACCGAAATTTCAGATTGTTTCCAAAACTAGCTTTGACTAGAATGTGTTTACGATGCATATGTCAGTTATTATTTCACATTTAACCCATTAAGGACGATAGAATGTGTTCTTCAACGATCGAAGTTTGGCGGATTTTATGAAAAAATGCAATAAAATCGTAAAAATTTTATATTGAGTTTTTATATGGTTTGATAAGGTTCGGGCAAGATTGAATTTGTAATGGATTTTTTCTCAATACCATACTCATCGTGAATTCTTTTCAAGAAATCCCCTTGTTATAGAGTTATTTTTTTTAACACGTCCAGCTCACGGACAATGATAAAAGGGAAATATTTTGGGAGAACCCGTGAAACAAACGAATATTTCATTTTAGTCGGGAACATCGAAAACTTTTATTATAAAGACACTTTGAGTTTGCTGAAATAACGCAATACTCTGGAAAAACAGCCGCAATTTCTACACCAATTTTGATATTTTGTAGAGAATAGAATAAGCTAAAATACAAAACAAAGTAAAGAAAGAGATCAAAATCTGATGACGCGCAATACGACCCTATTAAGATATATATTCTTGATCGTGATAAAATTCTAAGACGTTCTAGCCATGTCCGTCCGTCTATCTGTTGAAAGCACGCTAGCATCTAAACGAATGGAGCTAGGACGTCCAAATTTTCCATTAATGCATCTTATAGCCATAGATCGGTTGGAATCGAAACTGGGCGAAATCGGGCCAAAGGAAATTTTTTTCTCCTCACAAGGACTAAAAATACCCACAATAACCCCTAATATTTTAGAGTATTTATGCATATTTTTTCAATATATCTGCTTGTACTTACTTGATATTGGATATGCGCATTCACCCTATAACAAAAACGTGCACCGATTTTATTTGTAGGGTGTGAAATGGGGCCAAAGGGATACAAATGATGCATATTAAACGACAGGAGATAGAAACATGAAATTCGTTGTGTACATTCCAAATTCATACTTTTAAGTGGTAAAATGGGAATGGAGAGATACAAATGGTACCAACCAAACGGCTGCATATAAAATAATGTAATTCGGTGTATAAAGTCTTCTGATTGCGTAGACACGTAAAATAGACAGATTTTGCGAAATTCGTACTTTTTGGGGTTAAAATGGAAAGGGGGGATAAAAATAGTACCAACCAAATGACCGCAGCTAGAGTCATGAAATTCGGAGTAAACATTCCTCTGGCTGCGTAGACATGGATAATAAAATAATAAAAGATTTTTTTTTCGAAATTTGTACTCTCAAGGGATACAATGGGTACAGAGGGATAAAAATAGTACCAACTGAACGACTACAGCTAGAATGATGAAATTCGGTGTGTACATACACGTGAAATAAAGAGATTTTAGAAAGTCGTATTCTTAAGGGGGTAAAATAAGAAAAAGGGGATACAAATGGTACCAACCAAATGGCCGCAGCTAGAATCATGGAATTCGGTGTATACAATCCTCGCAAAATAAAACAAGTAAGGAAAGGCTAAAGTCGGGCGGGGCCGACTATATAATACCCTACACCACTCTCTCGTATGTATCTCGCTTTGATTACTAAACCCACGTATTTAATGGAAGCAATTTTATGTAGTTCATAAAAATTATACAGTTACTATAAATTCATCTTTAGTCATATTTAACGTTTATTGTACAGACAAATATAAATTATACAGTAGTGATAGGATGAATCGGACCGACATTTTAAAAGGGGGCCGATAACAACATTTTGGGCCTGGTCCAAAACATGGGCCTATATATTTCTTATTCACGGTAGGTATTCCTAGTTGAAAAATATCATGATCTGCAAAATTTGATGAAGATACGATGTAAGATGTAGTTTCTAGAGCTGTAATAGATCAGATTGGGCCCCATTTGGGTTATACCAAAGTATGGACATATGGGCATCTCCCAAACAAGTAAGGAAAGGCTAAAGACGGACGGACTTTCTATCACATTACAATTCAATTCGGTAAAAAATGGAAATCGGGAAGGATTTTTGCATCCTGTAAAATTTGGCCAAAATCGGTTAAACATTCCGGAGCGACATATGTATGAAAGCTATATCTAAATCTGAACCGATCTTATCCAATTTTTGCATACGTGTTTCTAGTTGGTTTATAAGATGTTCTGCAAAATTTAAAGAAAATCGGGTACAATATGTCGTTTCTAGAGTGGAAAATGTTTAATCGGGAGCGACATATGTATGGGGGCTATATCTTAATCTGAACCGATCTTACCCAATTTTTGCATACGTGTTTCTAGTTCGATTATAAGATGTTCTGCAAAATTTAAAGAAAATCGGGTACAATATGTCGTTTCCAGAGCGGAAAATGTTAAATCGGGAGCGACATATGTATGGGGGCTATATCTAAATCTGAACCGATCTTACCCAATTTTTGCATACGTGTTTCTAGTTCGATTATAAGATGTTCTGCAAAATTTAAAGAAAATCGGGTACAATATGTCGTTTCTAGAGCGGAAAATGTCAAATCGGGAGCGACATATGTATGGGGGCTATATCTAAATATGAACCGATCTTACCCAATTTTTGCATACGTGTTTCTAGTTCGATTATAAGATGTTCTGCAAAATTTAAAGAAAAACGGGTACAATATGTCGTTTCCAGAGCGGAAAATGTTAAATCGGGAGCGACATATGTATGGGGGCTATATCTAAATCTGAACCGATCTTACCCAATTTTTGCATACGTGTTTCTAGTTCGATTATAAGATGTTCTGCAAAATTTAAAGAAAATCGGGTACAATATGTCGTTTCTAGAGCGGAAAATGTCAAATCGGGAGCGACATATGTATGGGGGCTATATCTAAATATGAACCGATCTTACCCAATTTTTGCATACGTGTTTCTAGTTCGATTATAAGATGTTCTGCAAAATTTAAAGAAAATCGGGTACAATATGTCTTTTCTAGAGCGGAAAATGTCAAATCGGGAGCGACATATGTATGGGGGCTATATCTTAATCTGAACCGATCTTACCCAATTTTTGCATACGTGTTTCTAGTTGGATTATAAGATGTTCTGCAAAATTTAAAGAAAATCAGGTACAATATGTCGTTTCTAGAGCGGAAAATGTTAAATCGGGAGCGTCATTTGTATGGGGGCTATATCAAAATCTGAACCGATTTCCTCCAAATTCAATACCAATGGTCCTTGGCCAGAAAAAATAACTTCAGCCAAGTTTCATGACAATCGGACAACAATTGCGACCTGTAGAGTGCGAACAAGCTTAGATGGACAACAGACGGACGGACGGACGGACGGACGGACGGACGGACAGACGGACAGACGGACAGACAGACATCGTTAAATCGACTCAGCTGGTGATTCTAAGCCGATCGGTATACTTAAAGGTGGGTATAGCTCGATTATTTCTTGGTGTTACAAACATTTGGCGCGAAACTAACTTATAATACCCTAGACCACGTAGTGGTGTAGGGTATAAAAATTTCCAAAAAAATTGGTTGAATCATGAAGTTAGGTTATTTTGCACTTTTGGAATTAAAATAGAATAGAAATACCACCAACTGTATTTAAGCTTTTTGAAAATATAAATATAAGAATATTTATTTTTTGAATTGACTATTATTTCGATATGTAAACATATTGGTTGCCTTGCCTTATAAGCGTGATTTGGAATAATAAAAATATTATATTTATTTATAAAAATAATTTTTTCAATATTTGTATTTGTTTTGGTTTGCCTATATTAAAAATATATATTTTCCTGTAATATTACTGCACTTCTACGAAAATCGACAGCCTCAGTGGAATGCAATCCATAGTGGAGGGTATATAAAGTTCGGCCCGGCCGAACTTAACGCCGTTTTAATTGGAATCATAACAAATGGCCTATTTGAAGAACATTTATGTTTCAATATATAAGATATGCAGAAGTAAGGGATCTCCAATAAATCGTCTATTATTTTGTTACCAAGCATTTGCTTAAGTTTCATTTTATTTCAAACGGCATGTACTTTTGGAAGAAGGGCTATATTGTTGATAAGTCGCTGCGAAGCCATCCGACGAAGGCTTTCACCGGCCCGAAATCGTGGTAGTGTGCAGTTACCATAAATTTGTATTCTATAAAATACAGTTTAAATCAGATTATTACTGTTCATTAATATTTAATTCAGTTTTTTAGGAAACTTCCTAGACAAAAATTTGAATCTTAGTATAAATTAAAAAAAATGTAGTATATTTAAATTTGCTATCTTTTTCAAGTTGGGAAAACCAAAATACACCAGAAAATATTATAAAAACATAGCACTTTTTGTTGCTTTTTGTTGTTTGGGTGAATTTTTGAACCTTTTTGCAAACAAAAATATAAATATTTAAAATTTCAGTTTCCGCAAAGACCTAATGTTCATCTATATGTATGTATTGAATAAGGAATTCGAAAATGTATGTATGTATATTCTTCAAACCTATGTCATAGCTTGTAGGGTGTGCATATACAATAGCTTTTATTTTGGTTGTGACACTTTAAATATTCACAGGAGATTTCTACAAGTATTGAATATAATGTGAATCCGTCGGTTTGTTGAAAACGCCTTAGACGTCACAAGAAACAAAAACACAACATTTTAGGAAACTTTGTCTACTAAATGGCATATAAATATCTATTGAAATATTATTAATATGAAAAATAATAATCTCCTCGAAGAACGTAAAACTATTTTGGGACATTAGTTTGTACGCGTAGATAGAATCTATGTTTTGAATATGTTAACATGGAAATAAATTATATATAATCTATATATATAAAAATGAATCTGTGTTTGTATGTTTGTTTGTTTGTTTGTTGGTTTGTTTGTTTGTTTGTTTGTTCCTTATAGCAGCCTAAACTACTGAACCGATCTTCTTGAAATTTTCACAGTATGTTCATGCTGAACCGGTGGTGAAAATAGGCTATATAATTTTTTGATATTTTCAGTGGGCGTGGCACCTCCCACACAATTTGGGGATTTATTCGTTTTTTATAAATTAGCATATTCAGAATACTGTTGCAGCTAGAGTCTTGAATTTTTGTGAAGGTTCACTAATTATTAGTCTGCACAGTTGTGTCAAAAAGGGGCGGTATTGGAAAAGTGGGCGTGGCACCTCCCATACAAAGTTAAAACCTATTATTGAATATTGTCAGTTCTATGACACCTAGAGTGCTGAAATTTTGTGTAAGTGCATCTAGCATCAATGTGAATAGTTGTGCCAAAAATGGGCGGTATTGGAAAAGTGGGCGTGGCACCTCCCATACGAAGCTAAACCCTATTATTGAATATTGTCAGTTCTATGACACCTAGAGTGCTGAAATTTTGTGTAAGTGCATCTAGCATCAATTCGCATAGTTGTGCCAAAAATGGGCGGTATTGGAAAAGTGGGCGTGGCACCTCCCATACGAAGTTAAAACCTATTATTGAATATTGTCAGTTCTATGACACCTAGAGTGCTGAAATTTTGTGTAAGTGCATCTAGCATCAATGTGAATAGTTGTGCCAAAAATGGGCGGTATTGGAAAAGTGGGCGTGGCACCTCCCATACGAAGCTAAACCCTATTATTGAATATTGTCAGTTCTATGACACCTAGAGTGCTGAAATTTTGTGTAAGTGCATCTAGCATCAATGTGCATAGTTGTGCCAAAAATGGGCGGTATTGGAAAAGTGGGCGTAGCACCTCCCATACGAAGTTAAAACCTATTATTGAATATTGTCAGTTCTATGACACCTAGAGTGCTGAAATTTTGTGTAAGTGCATCTAGCATCAATGTGCATAGTTGTGCCAAAAATGGGCGGTATTTGAAAAGTGGGCGTGGCACCTCCCATACGAAGTTAAAACCTATTATTGAATATTGTCAGTTCTATGACACGTATAGTGCTCAAATTTTGTGTAAGTGCATCTAGCATCAATGTGCGTAGTTGCGTCTAAAATGGGCGGTAATGCAAAAGTGGGCGTGGCACCCCCATATTAAGTTAAAACCAAAATTACACCTATTGTGCTGTAATTTTGTGTAAGTGCATCTAGCATCAATGTGCGTAGTTGTGACAAAAATGGGCGGTAATGGAAATGTGGGCGTGGCACCTCCCATACGAAGTTAAAGCCCATTTTCGAATATATGCCGTTCTATGGCAGATAAAAAAATGAAATTTTGTGTAAGTGCATCTAGCATCAATGTGCGTAACTGTGCCCAAAAAATGGGCGATATTGGAAAAAAGGGCGTGGTACCTTCCATACGAAGTTAAAGCCTATTATCGAATATATTCAGTTCAATGACAGCTACAATACTTATCTTTTGTGTGAGTGCATCTAGCATAAACCTGCGTAGTTGTGCCAGAAATGGACGGTATTGGGAAATGGCATTTTTGATTCGAATTTTGTAAAATTACACGTTTTCTGTGGATTTTCTTAGCACAACAGTAAAGAAAGGTTATAAAAACAAAAATATTCATTCGCCAACAGCCAACTTAAGTCAAGAAAACGGAAATTATATTAATTTTTTAGTTTTTGTGTTGTTTGATTAGTGAACAATTTGATTGATTTTCTATGTGTTTTGAATGTAATGTAATTTCATTTTACGAATGAAGTTTTTTGTTTAGGTAATGGAAAGGAGGAGAATCACACTTAACAAAAAATCAATTTGATTTTGACATTTTTTCAACTATTCGCCGTAAACTAATGTTCTCCATGGAACATATTCATTTCTTTATTGTCTCAGGGAAGAACTTTGATTATAATTGGTACATATATTACCGATCAGGACAACAATTAATAAGAAAGCAGAGTTTAATTTTACCGTTTGTTTTTTTTTTTTTTTTTGCCTGGCGAAGCGGGCGGGGGTTCAGCTAGTAAAATATATATTTCAGTTTGATTTCAAATTCTATCTACTTAGTAGAATCTAATATAAAATTATTTTTACAAGTGAAGATTTGACGCTTGGGAAAAATAAATGGCAATTTGAGCCTGTCATAGATACATATTTATATTGTTCCAGATTTATATTTGTGATGTGTCGATTATCTTAGGATGTATCACAACTTAATTCTTGATCAAACTGTACCTTGCAGTGTACATAAGATTCGACCTAAACGAATCCTTCACTCTTCTGTTTCAATATAGGGACAGACGAAACCAAAACAACCGACAGCAACTGTTGGTAAACAAAACCGTGTAAATGAAAATTGCGAACTTGTAATAAATTCAATTTTCATTGAAATTGGCGATTAATTCAATTTGTCTAGACATTCAATTTGATAGCAATGACGATGTTAATGTTTTCTTAATCTTCTTTGATAGAGATAAATTTAACATTTGTACCCCCAAATGTTCTTTATACACTCCACGAGATTATTATGTCTTTGTGCATTTGTTTGTAACACCCAAAAGGAAGAGAGATAGACCCATTGTTAATTACACCGATCGACTTAGAATCACTTTTTGAATCGATTTAGCAATGTCCGTCCGTCCGTCTGTCCATCTATTCTTGTAATCAAAGTACAGGTCGCAATTGTAGCCAGAACCAAATGAAACTTTGCACATCAAAGTTTTTCGGGATAAGGACGAACGCTATTTAATTTGAAGGAAATCGGTTCAGATTTAGATATAGCCCCCATACGAATTTCACTCCCGATTTGACTCTTTTCACTCTAGATACCACATATTACAACAGATTTTCCTCAAACTTGGCAAAACATCTTCTATTTCCACTAGAAGCACCTATGGTGAAAATAGGTCAGATCGGTTCAGATTTAGATATAGCCGAATTTCACTTCCGATTTGACTTTTTCTGCTGTAGAAACCACATATTTTAGCAGATGTGCTTCAAAATTGGCAAACCATCTTATATTTCAACTAGAAACATCCACGGTGAAAATGAGCCAGATCGGTTCAGATTGAGATATAGCCCCCATACAAATTTTACTCCCGATTTGACTTTTTCTGCTGTAGAAACCACTTATTTTAACAGATGTTCTTCAAAATTGGCAAAACATCTTATAATTCAACTAGAAACACCCACGGTGAAAATGAGCCAGATCGGTTCAGATTGAGATATAGCCCCCATACGAATTTCACTTCCGATTTGACTTTTTCTGCTGTAGAAACCACATATTTTAACAGATCTTCTTCAAAATATTTAGACTAGAAACACCCATGAAACACACCAAATGAGCCAGAGCGGTTCAGATTTAGATATAGCCCACATACGAATTTCACTCCCGATTTGAGTTTTTCCGCTCCAGAAACCACATATTTTAACAGATTTTCTTCAAATTTGGCAAAATATCTTATATTTCCATGAGAAACACCCAAATATAAATATTCTTCTCGATTTGACAAATTTAACCAGGACATATTAGCCTATGATTAGGAAACATACAAAAATTCTTCCCGTTTTCACTTTTTTCCGAATTGAATAGTATTCTGATAGAAAGTGGAGTGTATCATATAGTCGGCTCCGCCCGACTTTAGCCTTTCCTTACTGGTTTTGTATTGGGTTACATTTTTAGTTGACCACGATTGCCGAATAATGACTGACGTGTGCGGTAGTTCCCCAAAAGGATTCTCCATATAATGCTTCAGCTGAGATTATTTCCATGAGGAATGCACTTTTTAATACCCTCATCCTACAGGGTCAGGGATATATATCGTTGCAGTGGCATAAGGCACTATCTGGTGCGTATCCATAACATGCAACCCGACATAACTCATACGTCAGATGGAACAATCGCACAAACATACTGGCGTCAGCAATGCCTCTGGCACATCCAATACCCATCATTCAAATCCGATCGCATCGTGAACTGGGATGAGTGCATGCATATGGGCAATTAGTCGTGTACGAATATGTATTGTGAGTGTGGCGGTGTGTGTGTGGATTTTATCTGTACTAAGATTTAGCAATTAAAATCTAATTACCAGACAAGACTAGGCATTGCCATTCGGTGCTTTTTCTTAGAAAGTTCGTCACATTTGCCATTTTGATAGTTTTTATTTAATTACACAATATGTAATTACACACAACGAAACTTTCCACTTTGTCATAATTTTTAGAGGATCCGGAAAAAAGTTAATAGTGAGTTAGTTAGTGAGATACAGTGGGTATTACAAGAACGTTTGATGGCGAATAAGGAGAATTGGAGTTTGTTTGGAAGAACGTATCTCTCGAAAGGAGCTAAGCGATCAATTCAATCTTTGCACATGGTAATATTTTTCCCAAACTTCAAAGATGGGCGGAATTGTCACGCCTCTTCAGGCACCTCCCACACAAATGACCCATATTCCATGACCATATATTTGTTAAATTAAAAATATGTAACTTACACACGGATACTTAGAATCAGCTATATTTTGGTATTTGATAATGTTTTTATAATCATTTAATTATCGCGGGGTTGTCACACCCGTTCTTCTACCACCCAAACAAATCACCCTAAACTACGTAAAATTAAAGCTGTTATAACTTCTATACGGATTATCGGAATACTGTGAATTTCGATATTTGGCAATGCTTTTATAGAGGTTATATTCCCATGGAATATGGGCGATATTGTCACACCCCTTCTGGTACCTCCCACACAAAGTAGCAGAAACATTGGTTACAATAAAACCGATCCATACGTGTACTCAAAATCATTTCCAATTTTATATTTAAAAATGTTTTTATAATAACTTTAAACATAAACAAGTAAGGAAAGGCTAAAGTCGGGCGGGGCCGACTCTATGATACACTCCACTTTCTATCCGAATACAATTCAATTCGCAGAAAAAGTGAAAACGGGAAGGTTTTTTGTATCCCGTAAATGTATGTGTTTGACAAAAAATGTTAAATCGGAAAGGACATTTGTATGAGGATATATTGAAACCTGGAACGAAATAGGTGAAATATAAAGTGTATAGTTTGGCCAAAATCGGGTAAACTCTTGGGAGCAACATTTGTATTTGGGCTATATTTAAATCTGAACCGATCTTACCCACATTCACCATAGGTTTATTTAGTTGGACTATAAACTGTTGTGCCAATTTTAAAGAAAATCGGGTACAATATGTGGTTTTATAGCGCAAAAGTCAAATCGGGAGCGACATTTGTATGGGGGCTATATCTAAATCTGAACCGATCTAGCCCGCTTTAGCCACAGGTGTTTCTAGTTAGATTATAAGATGTTGTGCCAAATTTAAAGAAAATCGAGTATAATATGTGGTCTCTAAAGCGGCAAAAGTCAAATCGGGAGCGACATTTGTATGAGGGCTATATCTAAATCTGAACCGATCTTACCGATTTTTTGTATACGTGTTTCTAGTTGGATTATAAGATGTTGTGTCAAATTTAAAGAAAATCGGGTACAATATGTCGTTTCTAGAGCGGAAAATGTCAAATCGGGAGCGACATTTGTATGGGGGCTATATCAAAATCTGAACCGATCTTACCTAATTTCTGCATATGTGTTTCTAGTTGGACTATAAGATGTTGTGCCAAATTTAAAGAAAATCGAGTACAATATGGGGTTTCTAGAGCGGAAAATGTCAAATCGGGAGCGACATTTGTATGGGGGCTATATCTAAATCTGAACCGATCTTACCTAATTTCTGCATATGTGTTTCTAGTTAGATTATAAGATGTTGTGCCAAATTTAAAGAAAATCGAGTACAATATGGGGTTTCTAGAGCGGAAAATGTCAAATCGGGAGCGACATTTGCATGGGGGCTATATCTAAATCTGAACCGATCTTTCCGAATTTCCGCAGGGGTGTTTCTAGTTAGATTATATGATGTTGTGCGAAATTTAAAGAAAATCGGGTACAATATGTGGTTTCTACAGCGGAAAACGGCAAATCGGGAGCGAGATTTGTATGGGGGCTATATCTAAATCTGAACCGATCTTACCTAATTTTTGCTTCAAATTAAATAGCGTTCGTCCTTGGTTAACAAAACTTATTTGTGCCAATTTTTGTTAAGATCGGACTATAATTGCGACCTGTAATTTGATTACAACAATAGATGGACAGACGGACAGACGGACAGACAGACGGACATTGCTAAATCGACTCAGAAAGTGATTCTAAGTCGATCGGTATACTTAACAATGGGTCTATCTCGCTTCCTTTTGGGCGTTACAAACAAATGCACAAAGACATAATACTCTCGTGGAGTGTATAAAAATATTTACGCTTTAGCCATGCCCCTTCTTGCACCTCCCACACAATTGTTTCTACCCTAGGTTCAATTAAATGTTTTAAATTTCCTTTACTGGTGCCTGAAATTCATTATGACTTCATATTTGATATTTATTACAATTATCAACAATTGACACAAATTTTTCGTACCTCCCACAAACAGACTCTGGCGCTAAGCAAAATGTACACATGTTCTCTGTGAGTGTGGTATAAATTGGTGTGTAATTTTGCCATTTAGGCGTGAATAGCTTTGTTTAAGACATTGGTGCCTTTTGTGACACCGTCAACTTTTTTCGTAGCACTTTTGAATCCTTAATGTCATTAACTTACATTTCTTCTTCTTTCACATATTATAATGCTCACTTCGACCAAAAAATTGAAAACATAGACCCACTGTAAAAAGAAACTCAGACCAGTTGGACTATAAGTTTTTTTTGTACAAATATGATCTACTCAACATGCCCTTTCAGAATTATCTCCGAATCAGAATTCAGAAATACAAATTTGTATGTATTTAATCCTAACACTCATGCAAAATCTATACAATGTATGGCCGTTGAATTGAAACACTAGCTAAATAGTAAAAATTCAATGTTGGGGTTTTTTGTTCGCATTTGAGTAATTCAGGGATACTTTTCATAAAATGTTCACCTTCTTGTAACAAGTCCGATTTTACTGAAATTGAATGTTTTTAAGAATTCCACGGAAACTCAAAATACCATATATGTACCTGCAGAGTTTTTTTCTATTTTGGTCCCTCAATAGTGTTTTTCCTGTAACTTTTGAAACCCAGTGGTAATTTCACTCTCAACGATACCAAATACTTCATCAGATCATATAATTGGTTGATTAGAAATGCACGGTCTTCTAATGAAATAATATAAAATTCAGTAAAATAGGACACCTTAGTTAAATGTTTTAAAATTCCAGACTAATCTACTGCAAGAGGTGCGCACTTTTGAAACGAACTGTAATATTAGTCTGGCTTTTGTGCTTTGCCCTTACATCAGTTACTCATTCGCAGGCATCTCGGAAAACAAACAACAACACACACGGCAACTAAACGAAACTAGTCGTTTGTATAATTAAATAAACAAGATAAACAACAACAACAACTACAACCATAAACAATTAAACAAATTAAATGATGTGAGTTTTCTAAACTAAATACGTCCATTATTTATATGACAAATAAATCATAAAACACTTCAACAGCCGACAGTAACAACAACAGCAGCAGTTGCAGCAACAACAACAACATCATCATTGACACGACAAAATAATTGCCACCTTTTTGGACGTGAAACAACCAAATCATTCATTCGTTCCATCATTCATCCGTCCATCCATCCACCCATCTATTCATTCATTCATTAATCGCGTTTATTTGCTGTGAAATATGATCACACCCATTTTCGGTCACGGGGAGATAAAAATATGCAGTTTTTTTCAGTTCGCCAATCAATTGTAGTTATCTCTGTCAACAGCAACAACAACAAAAAAGTGCCCCGTCATTTCGTCAAATACGAGGGCCATTCAGATTGTTTCCGCAGATTATTTTTAATGTTTTTATATCGACGCACAGTGGTTTAAACAAAGAGTGATAAAAGATGCCTACCTTCAGATCCAATGAACTAATTACGGTAAAATGTTTAGAGGGTAATATTTTACAAACTAAAGGTTGGATCGCTCTGATATGTACGTATATGACAGAGATTTGGTTCTCTGCCGAATTTTTGTGAGGGAAATCGGAAAATGTTTTAAAATAAATCTGATTTTTACATTTGGATGCAGTTTCACATATATCTGACTGAAGTATCTTGAGCTCTAGGAAAACCTCGGCTCTCACTAAACTCGGAACATCCGAAAAAAACCGACTGACTTTATTCATTTTAACTTAATATTTGAAGTCCGACAATAAAACGGTTGGTTTTGAGTTTAAAAGTTTCAAATAATTATAACGAAAAAAAATACATTTTATTATTCTCGGTCTGGCCACCATTCTCATTGGAACCACTGTGTTGAGAGTTTCGGAAAACTTTCTGAACACGCCTCAAAATTGATTTGTTGTACATTTTCCTTACATCGTCATTAAGTGTATTTATTTAACTATTTAAATTTACAAATGACAGCATATTTTGACAGCAACAAATTGCTTTGATTCTGCATTACTGTAGGCTTTACTTTTTGCCTGTACAATCATTAATCATTATTTTTTTCGGGCGTTTATTTACTTGTCAGTTCTCGCCTCCCGCCTTGCCTCGTTTCTATTCATACCGTAGTGTACGCTCTTCAAAGTTAATTGTAGCTACGCTGCTGTGCTTGTTGTGTGCAAATTTAAAATTTAGCTTTTCATTTTTGGCCGCATTATTTGGTATTTAGTCCTTAGAATTTGTCACTTAAGGATTTTGCAATGTTTCAAAAGTTATTAATAATGTTGGTAACTGTGCCACAGACACACAGATGACCGGAATTGAAATTTGCGGCTGGATTTTGAGGAAAACCACAGGAGATTTTCATGTGGCTTCAAAGACAGGCGCACAGTTATGGACTGTAAAATAGCACTGAAAATGTAGCTTAGAGTATTCGTAGCACAATTCGAACATATTATAAATTAATAAGTGACACTGTTGCCGCTCTCCTCATAAAATTTGGTACATGTCTCTCTTTTAATACTAAAACTAGATAACCAAAAATTTGGTTTGATGTTGATATAGCTCTCCATGGTATTCGCTGTTTTCCCTGGGGAATCCAACTCTTATTAGATCTCTCATGCCTTCTTCATAATAAAGATGTAAAACTTTTTTGATGGGGTATGGGTCTAAATATGATTTCTAAGTAACATGAGTTTCTTAAAATCATTTTAATGCAGATATGGTTAAACAAAAAATATTTTTAAATGGTTTCTTCATTTTAATGCAGATATGGTTAAACAAACAATATTTTTAAATGGTTTTTTCATTTTAAAAATCTTTGATATATATCTCTTCGAATAACAAAGACAGTTTTCCTTGTACTCGAAGGAATCCAATAAAAATAAGAAGAATTTCTAAACAATTTCGAATTACAAGAAACTCAAACAATTGATATTTGAGACTTCACTTTTGTTTTCACCTTCCTACGCAAACCCAAGTTACCGAATTTGTTGGTTCCCATGTTACATATGTAAACAAAAATAAAAATTAATAATTCTGCAAAATATGTGATTTTAAAGATTTTATAGGACTAACTCGCAATGTTGCCTATAGGCAACATTGGGCATAAAAGGATTAATAATTTAAAAACAGAAAATACACTTGAGTATAATTCAAGTTATACTAGTTTGGATCGTGCAGAATACAAACTGTAGTTATATAAAAACTTAAAAAATCTTAAAAATCTATTTTTTGAGAAGAATAATCTGTGAGCTAAGCACTTCTAAAAATCAATTTTGTCCAATATATTTTTTTAATAATAGTCTCTTCGAAACACTTTGCACTGCGATGCTCCACATTGAGGCATCCTTCGAAATGTATTGACTATTTATACACTCCACGAGAGTATTATATCTTTGTGCATTTGTTTGTAACACCCAAAAGGTTAAACCCATCGTTTGTTATACAGATTGGCTTAGAATCACTTCTGAGTCGATTTAGCAATGTCCGTCTGTCCATCTTTTGTTGTAATCAAATTATAGGTCGCAATTATAGTCCGATCTTAACAAAAATTGACACAAGTAAGTTTTTTGGATAAATAACGAACGCTATTTAATATGAGGCAAATCGGTTCAGATTTAGATATATCCCCCATACAAATGTCGATTTGAATTTTTCCGATCTAGAATTCACATATAGTACCCGATTTTCTTCAAATTTGGCTTAACACCTTATAATCTAACTGGAAACACCTGTGGCCAAATCGGTTCAGATTTAAATATAGTCCCCATATAAATGTCACTCCCGATTTGAATTTTTCAGCTTTAGAAACCATATTTTGTGCCAGTTTCTTTAAAATTGGCACAGCTTCTAACTGAAAACACCTATGGTGAAAGTGGGTAAGATCGCTTCAGATTTAGATATAAAATTATTTGTATATATACAAATGGTGCTCCCAAATGTTTAACCGATTTTGGCCAAACTTTACATATTATATTTCACCTATGAACATACATGGTGAAAGTGGGTGACCATGTTTCAGCATACTCCCATACAGATGTCCTGTCCGTTTTCAATTTGTTTGCCAATCACATACATTTACAGGATACAAATATCCTTCCCGATATTACTTTTTTTACCGAATTGAATTGTAATAGGATAGAAAGGGTGTATCATATAGTCGACTGCGTCCGATTTAAGCCTTTCTTGTTTTTTATATATAATACTACCTAGTTGTCATTATGAAAAAAACTCAAAAAATACTATAAACGTCCAATAGTTCGACCAGTAAGTTGTTCTAAAACAAGAATCAATATTTATATTTAAAGTGCTTTCAAGGGTCTATTATTTCATACAATTGGCAAAAATGTAACGCCAAAAAATTTAATTACAAAAATAAAACATTTTTGCATATATTTGAACAAAATACCCAAATGGGGAAAATGTATTCCAAAATTTGTGAAAGATGATTTTTAGGGTTGTTTTCAGGAGCGTTTAGCCCATAGACTTCTTGATCTAGGAATGAAATATTTTTCAAATGATCAGTAAACAGTCCAAGGTTTACTTTTGTGGGGTGGCTGAAAATTGTTTTCCCATTTGTATAGACCGCGACCCAGCCTATTATATATGTATACTATTTAAAGGAAGTGAAATATCATAGAATTATATTGAGAAAATGTTTTCCAAATTAAGCATTAATTTAGAAAATACAGTGCGACCTCGGTTAACGCAACCTCGATGCACGCAACTACTCGATTATCGCAACACTTCAAATTTCAAAATTTATTTTTTCTGTTGTAACTATGTGAAGAAATAATGAAGACGAATCTTATAATTCTAAGACGAGCCAGACTCTCTAATTAGAAATTTACCAAACAAGTTTTGGAAAAGTTTCTCATGTACACTTATTTTTCTTTAGCTTAATGTATACATTTTCATCTTATTTTCATTTGCAAATGTCTGAAGTATAAACTTCTATTGAAAATCGGAACATATAACCTGTCTAACTTGCTTGACTCGATTTTTGCAACTACTTCGGTTCTTGCAACTACCTTTCTATTAGTTGCGGTAATCGAGGTCGCACTGTAATAAGTTTTTGAATATTTTTGAACAAAATACCCAAATTCCTAAATTGGGGAAAAGTTAAAAAATGTGATTTTTGACTGAAAAAGTCATATATATTGTCTTCTGCTGCTTTCATGCACCGCAGGGATGTGGCAATCTTATCTGAGTAGGAAGTCAATATATGGGCTTAAAACATATAGTAAACATTTTCTAATCGATGCTCTGCAATTAGAAAATGTTTGCAATTCATTTTTTATGTGGTTTTGACCGAATGATGTTTCTTCTTCTTGCGAACGAAATTAGTTTTTGTTAATGACAGAAAGGACACTCAGACTTCAAACATATGCGTAGTTAATGTCTTGTTTATTGAAACATAGCCAATTTTGTAAATGATCTAATATTTTTCAGGAATAGCAAAAATCGTCTTCGGTGTACACTTTTTCATTTATACTGAAAATATAAACAATTTTTTAAATAAAATTTATAGTTGAACTCCTCTAAATTATGTGTTTTTTTACAATTGAATGATATACATATTTCTACAACACCAGAGAAGATCCACAGAGTTGTAAATATTTTTTTGAAGTGGAAGTTGAGGGTTTACTTGCACTACATGTATCTACATTTGAAGGTGAGATTTGTTTCATCGTTAATAATATAAATTGAAATTACTTGCGATAGATTCATAAATAATAATGTTGGCGGATGTTCACATAGTATCCCTATCATTTTGCTGCATTTAAATGACATTATTTGCTATGCAAATGTATTCTCTTTATTATTGTTGACCAGCCAACTTTTCTGTCAGCAAACATTTTTCAGCTAATTTGCGAATTTGAAATCCTCCTTCGTACAACGTGGAGAAAATGCGAATAAACAAAAAAGAACTGAAAAGGAAACCCGCACATAAAACATAAAAAAATGCAAAAGTGCTTTATGACCTATACAGTGTCTGGGCAGTGAATTGTGACGGAATGGAAATTTGAAATTTTAGTACGTACGTATTGTACAGGAGAAAATCTTTAATTCCAACCAAGGCCACAAAGCAAAAAAATCTCGACGAAATCATTGAGGGTCTTTGGACACTCCTTCTAATGAAGAGGGTCCAAACGAACGAAAACTGGGATTATATGTGTCAGTTAGAATGATCGTGGTCTATGTCACATTTTATCTGTTCTAAGATATACAAAGGTTTATGTTCGAGCCAATTGAAAAATATTTTTCCACCGCAGCACAAATTTGTTTTCTTAGAATATCGTACTACTATATCGAACTTTTGTAAATAAAATCGACAACGTTGGTACATCTAACGGAACCACTACTGTCAGATGATGTACAGACTTAGACAACTTTCATTCTTCTCAAAATTGAAAAAATTAACAAAAAAATGTATTTTTATTCGCAAAAGTAATATTTGCTTACAAAAATGAAAGAAAATACAAAATATTTTATGTCAAAAAAATATTAAAAATATATTATTAGGTTGTTCGTCTAGAAACTTTATATTGAAATTATTATTTACTTTTCAAATAATTTCATTTTACACGTTATTCAAATTATCTGAATTACTTAAAGTGGACATTATAAATAAAAAATGTTTGTTTAAATCACCACACATCAATGCCATTGGATATAGTTGGACTTTCAAACTAACATTAAACATTATTTTGGTATGCATAAAATAAGAAATGTCATTGTAACGGTACATTTTTAATAAATGTCAAAAATAAAAAATATTAAATTAGAGATCTGATCAAAGTAAAGAGAAAAATTGGAATATCTCAATTTTTTTTGGATTTTTGACATAGACCACTATCATTCCAACTGGCACATATCATTTCGGCCATAAACCAAAGGCATATTTTCTAGACGGAACAGGATAATTCAAATTTCTTTAGATTTAACCAAAGAGGAGTGTAAGATTCCATAAAATCGTCCCATCATACTAGGATATGTGATAATTTACAGCTATATTTTCAAGAATTGCTTTCATCTAAGTGAATACCATTGGACCTCATTATCGAATCATTAAGATTTGAAATTTAAAATCATGTATTTTTTGTAGAGATTAGTGCAGGTTACAGGGTTTGCTACAATCCGTAACACAGCCAAACACTAAATTTGTTGTTGTAGATCTATTGAAAAAGCTGTTTTGGTATAATTAGGATCCTCAGAATCAAAGTCACGTTTTTGTTTTGTTTTTGGTAATCATAGTAATCGATATATAAATATTCCAAAAGGTGAAGTTTCATGTCTTTTCGATAGCTTATATTTTCCAGATTAGATCTTAACGCTAGAAAGTTTAACACATTTTGAGTTGCTAGATCTCAAAAATCTTTTTAGTTATTGCAAATCATTTCTATTTCAGATATCGACAGAAATTTTGAAATTTAATTTTGGAATTTTTGAGATGTTCAAATTCCTAATTCGCCAATTTTTCATATCTTTGCAATATCGTCTTATCGAATCTGAATAAAGTCAATCGAATAAATATTGTTTATAGTCTTATAAGCAATCCAATAGGACTGGAACAATTATCCCACGACCAATTTGGGATTTAGTTATGGCAACTATTGCGGATATCGCAAAAAGCCATTGACAGTGATTAGAATGGGTCGCGGTCCATACGATTTGAAAAACAATTTCCAGTCACCCCATGAAAATAAAGTTTGGATTGTTTAATGATGATTTTCAAAATATTTCGTTCCTAGATCAAGCCATCTGTGCAATGTATGCAGAGCTGTTAAGTAATGATTAGTAATCGTAATCATTAGTAATTAGATTACTTTTTTTTCAAGTAGAAGTAATGATTACAATACGATTACATTCAGTTTTATACGATTAGTAATTGATTACGATTACAAGTAATCAAAAAATAATCAGGATTACTTGCGATTACTGAAAAATAATCAAAAATAATCAAAAGTAATCAAAAATGAGTTCGACTACTTTAAAAGATTACTTTTGACTATTTTAGATTACTTTTGATTACTTTTGATTCTCGCGAAATCGGTATGAGAGTCATAGTAGTCTGTTTGTCAACACTTTTGACTTTTCAATATATGTCAGTTTTGATTTTTTCTGTTCTCGTTCTTTTGCCAGCTAAAACCGAAAGGTAACGGTAATCGCAAGTAATCCTGATTATTTTTTGATTATTTGTAATCGTAATCAATTAGTAATCAGAATAGTGGATTATATAATCATTACGATTCTTTTTAAAAAGTAATGTAATTGATTACTAATCGTAATCGAAATTTAACAGCTCTGAATGTATGTAATTTTGAATTTTTTATGTTGTGTTTTTGTTCAATTTTTTGAATTAATAGACCCACTAAATATAAATTTTGATTCTTGTATTAGAGTAACTTATTGATCTTGTATAGTAATTTCTTTGTGTTTTTTCATAGTGACAACTGCAAACTTTTTCGTATTAGGTGTTAGTATTTTATAAAAAAATAGCTGCTGTCAATACCTATCTAATGATGTCTGAATGATGTTAATCGGAAAGAAAATTGATCTATTTTGTATAAAAAGTTTGAAAATGTTGGCTCTGAAAATGCATCTCCTATATAAAAGTATTTCACAAAAATGGAGTCATTATTATCATTTTCGTCCGATAATCATCATTTAGACATCAAACGAAGTGTATTGATTTCTTCTATTTATTTTTCATAACACATTTTACAAAATGTTTTCTAGAAATATGAGCTTTTAGCTGTCATTATGAAAACCTGCAAAAAAATCTATCTAAATATACGACCAATGAGTTGTTCAAGTCAAGAATAAAATTTTATATTTAAAGAGGTTCCGAGAGTCTATTAAATCAGGCAAAAATGTTGGACAAAAATGCAACATAACAAAATGGGAAAACATGATTTTAGAGGTGTTTTCAGGAGCTTTTAGCCCACAGACGGCCTGATCCAGCGACGAAATATTTTGCTAATCATCATTAAATAATCGAATCTTCATTTCTGGGTACCAATCCTACTGCATATTAACGCCCATGTTGCGCGATTCGAGTCTGTTTGATATTCTCCAATTCATGATTGCAGATTCGTGTTAAACCTCAAATTCGTAACATTTTGAGAGATGTGGACTGACCAAAACTTATATTTTAGAAAAAAATACTTTCAGTGAAAACTTCAATAATTCAGTCAATTAACGATGGAAGTGTAGTTATACTCTGTAGTGTAGTAAGTGTAGTATACTCTATTTAAATAAATTTATAAATTGAACGGATACTTAAAAAAATAATATTTAAATTTTGGAACACATTTTCCCCACTTTTGCCTATTTTTTTTAGAAAAAAGAACGCAAAATCTGTAAATCTAGTAATTATTTGATAATGTCTTATCTGTTTTTTACAACTTAATAAACGACTTTTTTAAATAAATTTACAAATTAAGGGTCACTTATAAAACAATACGTAAAAACATTGCCATAATTTAAAAATTGCAAAAAAAATCAAAAATATGTTTTCTGTACAAAAGTATTTATCGTTGGAAAGGTCTAAGTTTATTCTTTTTAAATACGGCAAATAAAAAACTATTAATAATCGACTAAATTACAGGCCTCTCAACATTGACAAATTACAGGTCTCAAAGTGAAAAATTTTAATTTTTAAAATGATGAAAATAAAGCTAAATTGTGGGACTGACCAAAAAAGTTGTTAAACACGTTTATGTAAAGGAGAATATTTGTCCTTAAATAATAAGTTTTATTACAATTCTTCCTTAAACATTTTTTACTGTAAAAAAACTTCATGAAACATTAATATCTCCGGGCTTTCATAGAAAAACTACCCAATTTTTCGTTCCAGATCCCATCACCATTTTAATAATTAAAATCAAACTTTTTTCTCGTCGAACTGTGTCTTTACCTTTGCATTCTTAAAATACCATTAAAATTTTTCACTTTGAGACTTGTAATTTGTCAATATTGGGAGACATGTAGAAAATTCTTATCTGTACGTAAACTTTTTTTGCTCACTGTATTTAAACCTGTTGTTTTGTCTTTTTTCTCAAATGTTGGCAGCCTACTAATATTAGCCTACTGACAAGTTCGAAATTCCAACTGCACTGTGCTGGCTGTCATTATTCAACGATCAGAGAGTGCCGGCGAAGAATACGAGTGTTGGGCTCTTAAAAAGGAAAGTTACTTCATTTCAGTTTTCGGGGCTTCGCTTTTTTGCATTTCGTCGAGTGTCGTTTTTGAACTTTTCCACGCATATATGCATAATTTTACATAAAACTCAAACGAAAATTATTACATTTGTATTTTTATGACTTTGGTACTTTATTAAAAAGCATCTCACACATCCATACACGTACACACTTTGTACTCACCCACACACACGTACACATTACTCTCCCGCCAGGACGAAGGACGATGTTGGACGAAAAAGGCAGCAGCAACAGTCAACATCAACAACAACAATAAGTGACTGAATTATGATGCAGCAACTTAAATGTGCGAGTAGCACAGCGAGTGTATGAGGGCTGTTGTTTGTGGGGGGAGCGTGTGTGAGGGATGGTTGGGGGCATAGGGTGAGCTGGTTTGAAAAAGTGACTAACTGAATAAAGACGGAACGAAATGGAACGCCAACTCACATAAAGTACATTTATAAATATGGATAACTTAGACTGTTTCGGAAGGAAAACACAAATTCGTATAATACATATTCAACATTTTCATTTACATCTTTTTTTCACGGCGCGTACATTTTCTGCCGAATGTACAGGTATAGAGGTTGTTTGTTTAAATGACTTAGTACAAGGATACAGGGACGTGGTTATCATATTTGGGGGGGAAACATATTTTCCCTACTAATTCGCTTAATTTTTATGTTATCACTAGCAAATACCCGCTACTTCGTATGCGGTGTAAGGATATACTCTTCAGGGTAAATCGCTTGTAAACGCTCAAAACTTAAAAAAATACTTTATTTTGCACAACTACGCATTCGGAGGTATATTCATAAATTGTCCATTCCAGATCCTACATTGCCGATGGAATTTATACATCGAATTAATTTTAGTCCCCTTTGTACAAATCATCATAATCAATTTATACGTAGTCAATAGTTTAATTTAAGTAGGCAACAATTTTCTTACAAAATTTCTTTATATGATATAAAGCAGAAAAATATTTGTCCTTCTCAACAAAGTAGTAGCGTATATGTCAGTTGGGATAGAAAAACGTGTAACGCATTAAAGGAGTGACTGTCTGAAATCCCTTTCTCGTCTGTCTGTCTATCTGGCTGGCTGGTGTACAGGATAACTCTCAAAGAGACTTTGAATTTATTCAAACTCTGAACGTAGTATTACTATTCTCAGACTTAGTTTAAAATTGGAGATGGTTGAATTGACTATGGTACCCCCACAGATATATAGTCCATTTTCCTAGTATTTGGAACCAGTTGTATTTTGATGTTTGATGAAGTTTTTATAATCATTTTGAGCGTACGTAATATGGAGGATTTTGCCACGCCCCTTCTTATACCTTAAATCCACATATAATTAAATTCTATACCGGTGCATGACTTGAAATCTGAACTTATAAATAGAAGAAACATTCTTTATATAAAGGGTGATTTTTTAAGAGCTTGATAACTTTTTTTTTAAAAAAAACGCATAAAATTTGCAAAATCTCATCGGTTCTTTATTTGAAACGTTAGATTGGTCCATGACAATTACTTTTTGAAGATAATTTCATTTAAATGTTGACCGCGGCTGCGTCTTAGGTGGTCCATCCGCTTAGTCCAATTTTGGCATTTCCACGTTTTTGAGTAACAGAGACCCAATTGGTGCGAACGGCGACGAATCGAAAATTGGTGGTCATCATTAACACTGGCCGATACAGCTGCGATATTTTCTTCAGTTCGCACTCTACGTAAGCGTGTTGGTGGTTTAATGTCCAACAATGTAAATTTGGTGCGCAATTTAGTCACAATAGCCCGAATAGCCGCTTCAGTGGGTCGATTAAACTGACCATAAAATGGAAGCGCGCAATGAACTTTCTTAACAGAGCACGCATTTTGATAATAAAATTCAATAATTTGCAAGCGTTGTTCGTTTGTAAGACGATTCATGATGAAATGTCAAAGCATACTGAGCATCTTTCTCTTTGACACCATGTCTGAAATCCCACGTGATCTGTCAAATACTAATGCATGAAAATCCTAACCTCAAAAAAATCACTCTTTATTTTATTTTTTTTTCGACGGGGCTATAATATTCGCACATAACTTCACGATTCTAGTGCAATATTTTGGTAGGTACTATTTGTATCTCTTTTTGTCTCCAATTTCTAAAAAATCATTTATTTTGCGCGTCTATGAACTCGGAGAAATGTACACTCCGAATGTTTAATAGTATTTTCATATTCTAGCCGAAAACTTTGGTTGATACCATCTATATCCCAATTTCCCCAATTTGGTTTGTTCGATTTTTATCACTTTTGATACGCTTCCACCTTTAAAGTACACACTTTGATACAGTATATTTGTATTGCACGTTAGAGTAACTATGTATATACCTTAATCTATACATTGGTGGGTACCATTTTAGTCGCCGTACTAATTTCAACTTAAAAGTATAAATTTTGAAAAATCCATTAGAGGTCAGAATTTCACACCGATTCTTTGTTGTTGGTACCATTTATATCCCTCTTTTCCTCATTATTCATAAAAAAACCCTTATTTTGTGTTTCTATGAATGGGGGGGGGGTACAAATCGAATTTCATGATTGGTTATCACTTTTTACCCAATTTCACCCCCCAAAAAGTACGAATTTTGGAAAGCGCGGTGGTACAATCGTTATCCATTTTAAGCCCTTAAAAGTAAAGATTTCGAAAAATTCCTTTTTATCTCGCATCTACTCTGTAAGACGAATATACACACCGATTACATGCTTATAGAGCCAGTCGTGTTGTAGGTACCTTTGCTATCCCCTTTTTCCCGTTTACTTTTTAAAAGTACGAATTTTGAAAATTCTTTGATTTTACGTTTCTAAGCATTTTGAGGAATGAACACGCCGAATTTAATGATTACAGCTCCTTTTGTTTGATTGGTACCATTTTTATCGCTTTTTGCCCAATTCCACCCACAAAAGTACGAATTTTGCAAAATATATTCTTGGTCGAATTCATGCTGTAAAGGTAATGTGATCTTCGCTGTAAAGCGAATATACACAGCGAATTTTATTATTGTAGCGCCAACCTTGTTGTTGGTACGTTTGTATCCCCTTTTCCCCGTTAACCCTTTAAAAGTACGAATTTCAGAAAATTCCTTCATTTTGCGTTTGTAAGCATTTTGAGGTACATATCTCCATCCGTTTAATTGATACCATTTGTATCCCTTTTTACCCGATTTGACGAATTTTAAAAAATATTTTATTGGGCGCGTTTAAGCTGTAAGATGAATTTGCGCACCAAATTTCAAGATTCTAGCCCTAGCCGTTTGGTCATTGCTGTGGTACCATTTTCATCCCTTTCGATCCCTTTTACCCGTTAAAAGTACGAATTACGAAAAACTCCCTTCATACCTGTACACACCAAATTTCGTGCTTCTAGCTTCAGCCGTATTGTTTGGTCCCTTTTTGCCTCATTTAACCCCACTAAGGTACACATTTTTTTAAATCCACTTTTTAGGGTGCCTTCGTGCCGCAAGTGGAATACCCATACCAAATGTCAAGATTCTAGGCCTAACCGTTTGGTCATTGCTGTGGTACCATTTTTATCCCTTTCAACCCCATTTTACCCTTTAAAAGTACGAATTACGAAAAAAAATCTCTTCAAATCTGATATCTACGCTGTAAGAGAAATGTACACACCAAATATCAGGATTCTAACGTCAGCCATATTGTTGGTACCATTTTTGTCCCATTTTGCCCCATTTAACCCCCAAAAAATACGATTTTTTTTCAAAATACACTTTTTGGGATGCCTTTACGCCGCAAGAGGAACGCCCATACCAAATTTCAAGATTATAGGCCCAGCCGTTTGGTCATTGCGGTGGTACTATTTTTATCCCTTTTTACCCCATTTCACCCCTTAAAAGTACGAATTTCGAAAAACCCCGTCTTATCACACATGTACACTGTAATAGAAATGTACACACCAAATTTCATGATTCTAGCTCTAGCCGTTTGGTCTGGGGAGTGATCAGTCAGCCAGTCAGTCACTCAGTCACTCAATCACGCAACTCTTTTATATATAGAGATTTGATTTTACACCTATTTCCACCATCTGTGGCTAGAGATAAGCGACAGTTATATATGTCAAACAAACTGACAGCTATAACAGTCTAAGTGAAAATTAGGGTTAACATATAACACAAATACAGATGTTCGTATCAACATTTATTTTACAATACTTCGAGGCAAATCCATTAGGCACGTCTGTCAACGTTCCCTCTAATCATTTTGGACGTAATCGTCAGCGGCATAGAACTTTCAGCATTGAACACGATTACTTCATTTCCCCTATATGCTACTACCCTGTCTGGGGGGTAATCATATTGTTTGTAAGCAAAGTGCTTACAGCTACTTTTACATTAAATGTTTGTCGGTTCCTTTTGGTCCTTGTGGTGCACGGACGTGCGTTTCTGTTGCGCTTGTCCCTTTAGCACAACATCATCTTGTTTAAGGAATACACGCACACACACAACAACACACACCTACAAACAGAGATACTTATAAAATCATAAAATTAAATTCTCCAAAAAAGATGTAGCAATTCTTTTTGTACTTTTCCTATAGAAAAGTGAAAATTTTTTATTCGCAACGCATAAAAGCAAATAAAACCGACAACAAAAAACCCAGACACGAACTGCAGAATTCGGTTTACATTTTGCTTGCCTTTTGTTCGGACTTAATGAAAATTTATGTCTGAACTTCTTGCACGTCTATGTGCTGATGTTACTGATGCTGCTGTTTATTGGCCCCACTTTATGTTTTGTATGTATTTTCAGCTCTTGATGTGATGTTAATATATTTTTCATAAAATCTTGCAAAACATTACAGCACCGCCGAATATTCTAATTCGCTTCGGGCAGTATTTGGAATTCGGCAATATTATTGCCGCAGACCGAATATGTATGTATGTATTATTAGAGGGATGTTTTTCATTTTCTGTTCGAGTTCACATTCAAAGGGGCTTGCAATTTTTCATTGATATAATTATTCAACAATTTATTGTGGGTTTTCTGTTAGTCCTAGAAACGCGATATTGTAACCAAATGAATGAGGCAACCTTGGGCTATCTATATTTAAGCATTCATTATCCGTTAAGGGAAAAATATATTTTTGCTCTATTACTTATATTCAATTTTCATCTTTATATGTCAATTAGTTTAATTTTTGGAGCTATTATATATTAGAATGGGCTCCGAAAATAAATTGCTGCGGTGACCCCTCAGAAATGAATATTGGATTGTTTAGTAATGATTTGCAAAATATTTCGTCGCTGGGTCAAGCCATCTGTGAGCTAAACGCTCCTGAAAACGCCTCTAAAAATCATATTTTCCTTTTCGTATGAAATTATTGTATGTTGCATTTTTGTCCAAATTTTTCTCTGAATTAATAGACTTTTGGAAGCACTTTGAATATAAATTCTTATACCCTCCACTAGGGTATTATGTCTTTGTGTATTTGTTTGTAACATCCAAAAGGAAGTGAGATATACTCATTGTTAAGTATACCGATCGACTTAGAATCACTTTTGAATCGATTTAGGTATGTCCGTCCGTCCATCTATTCTTGTAATCAAAGTACAGGTCGCAATTATCGTCCGATCCTAACAAAAAATGGAGGAAGTGAGTTTTGCGGCCCGAAGACGAACCCTATTTAATAAAATATAGCCCTCATACAAATCTTGCTCCCGATTTTATTATTTCCGCTCTAGAAACCACAAATTTTACTCGATTTGCTTCAAATTTGGCATAGCACGTTATAATTGAAATAGAAACGTCTGTGGTGAAAATGAATCAGGTCGGTTCAGATTTAGATATAGCTTCCTTACAAATTTCGTCTCTTATTTAAATTTTTCTATTCTAGAGACCACATATTTAACCAATTTTCTTTATATTTGGCACAGCACCTCGTCTTTCATTGAGAAACATCTGAGTCAGATCGGTTCAGTTTTATATATAGCAAATTTCATTCCCGATTTGACTTTTTCCTCCCAAGATCTTTTTTATATTTCTTTGTATTTGACAAAACATCTTATATTTCAACTAGAAACACTTGTTTTGAAAATGGGTCAGATCGGTTCAGATTTATATATAGCTCCCATACAAATTTCACTTCTGATTTGCCTTTTTCTTCCCAAGAGACCACATTTTTGAACCGATTTTCTTCAAATTTGTCACAACACCTTATATTCCTACTAAAAACGTCTGTTGTAAATGTAGGTCAGATCGGTTTAGATTTATATATAGCTCCCATATAAATTTCACTCTCGATTTGACTCTTTCCTCTCTAGAGACCACTTATTTTAACCGATTTTCTTCAAATTTGGCACAACACCTTATATTCCTACTAGAAACATCTGTTGTAAAAGTAGGTCAGATCGGTTTTTATATAGCTCCCATACAGATATCACTCACGATTTCACTTTTTCCACTCTATAGGCCAAATAATATAACCGATGTTCATGAAATTTGGTAAAACATCTTACATTTTATCTGGAATGGTGAAAATGGAAATGAGATATATAGAACCCATAAAATTTTCGCTCACAATTTAACTTTTTCTTCTATAGGAACCAAATATTTTAAAAGATTTTCTTCAAATTTTGGTACATCACCTTATACATCAACATGAAATACATACGGTGAGAGTGGGTCACATCGTTCAATGTTTTGATATAGCACAGATACAAATGTTTTTCCCGATTTCACTTTTTCCACCGAATTGAATTGTAATGAGATAGAAAGAGGCGGGTATCATATAGTAGGCCCCGACTTTAGCCTTTCCTACTTGTTAATTTTTTTATCTTGTTTTCGTTCAAAAGGACTTTTTAAGGATGAATTCCTTGAATATATATTTTTTTTGATATATTGCATCTAAATTGGTCAAGCCCTCAAATAATTTTCGCAATAAATCTATCAAATATTTTGGATTGATTTACATCCTTAAAAAGTCCTCTAAAATTTAAACAAGCTCAGAAAATCAAAGACTACGCAGCATTGTTAAATCATCAGCTCTAATAATTATGCTAATTAACTTAGAAAGATGAAATTTGAGTATGAATATTAGCACAGTAAGGCCCATAAAATATATATATATATATTTTTAGAAAATTCATACCGCATGCCTAATGATGATAACTAAAACTTAAAATTTTGGAAGGAACTTTTTCGAATTTTTTGTTCCACTTTCTGAAACCACAAAAAATATTTAGATTGCCTAAAGTTTCCTCTCGACAAGGCAATGATAAACGAAGTTCATAGTTTGATTTATCATTTTGTTGTACGGTATTATAGGTAGAGACAAATTCACTCAAACATAAGAATTCCATGTGAAACAAACACATAAACTTTGGCACTTCCCTATGTATATATAGAGAATACCAATTTGTTTCGCCATTTGATTGCTGACTTAATGGGGAATATTTGTGGCAGAATAGTTTAAAAAGCCCAGATAGAGAAAGTAATAATATATGCTATTTCATCCGCGAATTTTAGATTTTTGGCGGCGATTTTCACGACTGACTACATATATGTTACAAGCGGCATTGGTTCTTAATACACATGCAAAAAACCGGCCGGATCCGTTGAATAGATCGCGAGAAAATCACAAACCAAAAATGTAATTTTTGTCAAAACTCAAAATCATTTTGGCCATATCTCCCGCGAAAATGAAAAATTTGCAAAAATATCCAATTTGTCTTTTTTATTTAACGTGCTCTACCGAAATATCCACTTTTTGTCGAAAAAGCTTGATCTTCCAAAAAGCATGGGCACGCTTTACGAATTTTAACCCATAAACAAATATAACTTCTTGTCTTTTAAGCAAATTGTTTCTAGTTTCATAGACAATTTTCAAAAATCTTAAAAAAATGTTTTATATCAACAAAAAATACATCTTCGGTTTATGTTAAAAAAGTTTTATTAATAGCTAAAGAGTGGCAGCAAGATGCTCTATAAGTTTCTTGATGGTGTTTCTGGTACTTACTCTACAACAAATTATAAACGAAATTAAAACCAGTAAGGAAAGGCTAAAGTCGGGCGGGGCCGACTATATGATACACTCCACTTTCTATCACAATACAATTCAATTGGGAAAAAAAGTGAAAATGGAAAGGATTTCTGTATGTTTCCTAATCATAGGCTAATATGTCCTGGTTCAATTTGTCAAATCGAGAAGAATATTTGTATCAGGGCTATATCCAAACATGGAATGAAGTGACCCATTTCACAATAGGTTCTTCTAGTTCTCAATTTGAAATAATTCGGTGAAAATACGTGGTTTCTGGGGCGGAAAAATCAAACCGGGAGCGAAATTTGTATAGGAGCTATATATAAATCTGAACCGATCTGACTCATTTTCATCCTGGGTGTTTCTCATGGAAATATAAGATATTTTGCCAAATTAGAAGGAAATCTGTTAAAATGTGTGGATTCTGGAGCGGAAAAACTCAAATCGGGAGTGAAATTCGTATGTGGGCTATATCTAAATCTGAACCGATCTGGCTTATTTTCACCGTGGGTGTTTCTAGTTGAAATATAAGACGTTTTGCCAATTTTGAAGAACATCTGTTAAAATATGTGGTTTCTACAGCAGAAAAAGTCAAATCGGGAGTGAAATTCGTATGGGGGCTATATCTAAATCTGAACCGATCTGGCTCATTTTCACCGTGGGTGTTTCTAGTTGAAATATAAGACGTTTTGCCGATTTTGAAGAACATCTGGTAAAATATGTGGTTTCTACAGCAGAAAAAGTCAAATCGGGAGTGAAATTCGTATGGGGGCTATATCTAAATCTGAACCGATCTGACCTATTTTCACCATAGGTGTTTCTAGTTGAAATGTAAGATGTTTTGCCAAGTTTGAAGAAAATCTGTTGTAATATGTGGTATCTAGCGTGAAAAGAGTCAAATCGGGAGTGAAATTCGTATGGGGGCTATATCTAAATCTGAACCGATTTTCTTCAAATTAAATAGCGTTCGTCCTTACCCCGAAAAACTTTGTTGTGCAAAGTTTCATTTGGTTCTGGCTACAATTGCGACCTGTACTTTGATTACAAGAATAGATGGACAGATGGACGGACGGACGGACGGACATTGTTAAATCGATTCAAAAAGTGATTCTAAGTCGATCGGTATAATTAACTATGGGTCTATCTCGCTTCCTTTTGGGTGTTACAAACACATGCACAAAGACATAATACTCTCGTGGAGTGTATAAATATTAAAAAAATTAAAACTTTAAGCTAGCTTCAAAATAGTTTTGGATGTTCTCAACTAAAATTAATTTGGATTTTTAATGCACTGTCCCAAAGTATTACGGTTTTATCACTGTCCAATCGTGAGCTGTCCAGTTTTTTACGATTTTAGTGCTATTTTTACTGATTTTTTATAAAATTCGCAATAACCTTCTAATTTTAAGGATAATATTTATATTTGAAGACCAGCAAGTATTTGCTTTCATGTAAACCAAATATTATAAAATATTTGTAAGAGAAGAATTAGTCGAATATGAGAATGAGGAATACATTACATACATTAATTTCGACACCTTCTCAGGAAAATATGAAATAGTAAACAAATTTTCGAAAAAAAACTAGGTTCTTCATATAGAGGCTTAAAAAGGGAAATTGAAAGTTTACCATTGGCGGTCATTGTAGAAGATGGTCAATATTTCCTCCTTTTGCACATTCATATGATGATATGATGGCATAGGAAACCTTGTGATCCGTATACTTTATGTATATGCTTTATTCAGCAATATTGCTTAAAAGGTATAACAATCAGTCATGTGCTGACAACCACATGATTTTCAAATCGATTTTGTGGTCGATTTCGATTGGTTTTGACATTTTGCAAATGTGCAATTTTTAAACTTCCTTAGGTTTCAGCCTAAAAACGAATTCGGTTGGACTCTACAAAATATCTACTATTTGTGGTATTCTAAGGCCACACCAAAAAAGTCAACAGCTAAATTACTCATACAGCCGATATGAATACAGATGCATTTTTGGACCAGATCCAATGCTATACTCTATCCATCTAGCTGTGCTTTCCACTATAAGGAAGTCCCTATAGGATGCGTTGAAGTTCAAACTTTTTAAAGTAAACTCCTTAAAACCTATTTTTAATACTATTCGTTAATAATAAACTCTAGATTTCCAAACAACATTTCATTGGCGCTAACATACAGCCAAACACTTTTTCTATCTGCTCTGCTCCACTGTCCGGTCGTTTGTCATGCTGGTGAACTGTGCCACAGCACCTACGCCGCCGCATAAAATATTTTGGCAGAATCGCTAAATGAATAAGAAAACGCGGGAAAAGAGCCTTCGAAACAAAGTGAGCAAATAAATTGTTGTTAAAACCAAAAAAAACACATTTTCGAGGATTATTTGTTTCTTTGGGCTTTGCTTGTTAAGCATAAAGTATGTTGTATATGAGTTGGCTTCTTGTTTCATTCATGTTTACCTTTGGAAGGATTTCAAATTAAGAAGTTTCTCCGATTTATTGAAAAATATGTTCGTCGAACAACACATGAAACCTAAAACCGTGGAAAACTGTGGACACATAAAAAGTTTCAAAGGAATTTCAAAGAGATAAACATCGAAGAATATTGTCAGGTTGATAGGAATATTGTGTTTAAGCTGATACAAGTATTAGTCTATACTGCCGACGCCTTAAATAAATTTAGTTTCACATTGTTTAACTTTAATATTATGTTCTTTAAGATGAATTAAGAGTTGTCAATTTTTTTCTAAAATATATTCATTGTCAACCACGTCAAATTTATATTCAACATATTATTGAAATGTTCATATGGAAAAAATCAGCTGGATCCGTTGGATAGATCGCGAGAAATTCACAAAACAAAAATGTCACCCATAAAAAACATTTTAGTCTATCTCCCGCAAAAATTAAAATTTTGCAAAAATATCAAATTTGTATTTTTTGTTTATCGTGCTCTGCCCATACCTCAAATGTAAGGATCCATGGTTTCCTATACTTATTCACTATAAGAATAAGAAAATATGAAATGTATCTTCGACGAAAATTAATCCATATGAAATTATTGATGTTAATTTTATGAAACCCGGACACTTGTTTCTTTTTTTGCTGCATAGTGTTGTTTTCTTTTGTATATTTCTCAATATTTCGCCATCACCATCGGATAGCATCATTCGGAGTTTCACATACATAAGAGAACAACCGTCGCTGGTGTTAAATGTTTGAACGTTTAACACCATATGAAAAGTCAAAACAAGACCGCGAGTTTAAGTAATAATTTAGGCGAAATTATAAATATTTGAACAGTTTTCAAAATTGAATTATTTTGGAAGTGGCGTAAGTGTATTGATAATAGTGAAAAGCAGCATACCCGCAATAATCAATAAAAAATATGTAAAAATTATCTACTTTTTTAATACACTGTGGGAGTACATAAGCTTTGGGCCGACCGAAAGTCTTTACACAGTGCAACACGAAAAAATCACCACTACGTGATAAATGACCACAACAGAAACACCCGTGTCTCCCAGTTTTTCCCAAATTCATGTACTCATTCGTCATTTTTGCAAAAAGAGATCATTTTCTCAGGCTCAAATCTTGCAAACCGTTTGGAATTTTTATTTACTCTCTGTTGTAACTCTTGTTGTAAAGAACAAAATTTGTGAACTTATAAAATCAAAAAACTTAATCTTCAAGGTCAAAATCGCAAAAAAATTAAAAAATTCGATTTTTTAACCTTTTTCGCCTGTTCAGGTCCATAGCTACCAAACCGTTCAAAATTCAAGGAAACAATCAACTACAGAAATGCAACTAAGATCTCAGTAAAGTTTCTTTAATGGTCAGTGCGTATGAGTGATATTATCCTTAATCAACAGCACGCATACGCTGCCTACACACAATACAGCCTATAAGATTTGTTCGACGACTTTTGCGATGTTGACCTTGAAGATGAAGTTGTTTTACTTTTTTTATGACAAAGCAACAACTTTGCCTCAGAGAGTAAATCAAAATTCCAAACGGTTTGAAAGATATGAGCCTGAGAAAATGATCACATTTTTGCAAAAATGACATCGAGGCGCTAAATCTTAGGGGGCCCATAAAGAAGTACATGACTTTGGGCAAAAATGGAAGCACGTCTTTTTTGGTCTTTTATCACGTAGTGGTGTCCGTATATGGTTATATTTCAATGACTTAAAAAATTACACACAGTGTTATAATCGCATTTTCGAGGGGTCAATATAGACAAGTAAAAACGGTGTTAAGTTCGGGCCGAACTTTTTATACCCTCCACCATGGATTGCATTCCACAGAGGCTGTCGATTTTCGTAGAAGTGCAGTAATATTATAGGAAAATATAATTTTTTTAATATAGCCAAACAAAACAAATACTAATATTAAAAACATAATTTTATAAATTAATATAATATTTTTATTATTTCAAACCACGCTTATAAGGCAAGGCTGTCAATACGTTTATACCATATATATCGAAATAATACTTTAAGTCAATTCAAAAACTAAATATTGTTATTTTTATATCTTCAAAAAAAAACCTAAATACCATAAATATTGGTAGATAGTGGGTGCTACATTTAGTTGTATTTCCATTCTATTTTAAGTCCAAGAGTACAAATTTGGAAAATCCATTATCTCACGTACATAGTGCAAAATAACCTAACCATGATTCTACCAATTTTTACCGTAAACCTAAATAGTAGTAATTTGGAAAAATCTTTTTATTTTGCGTGTCTATGCAGTCAGAGGAATGTATACACCGAATTCCATGATTCTAGCTGCCCCCATTTGGTTAGTACCATTTTTATCCCCATTTTCCTATTTTACCCCCTTAAGAGAACGACTTTCTAAAATCTCTTTACTTTACATGTCTACGCAATTAGAGGGATGTACACACCGAATTTCATCATTCTAGCTGTAGTCGTTTAGTTGGTACAATTTTTATCCCTCGGTACCCATTGTATCCCTTGAAAGTACGAATGGCGAAAAAAACTGTTATTTTTCGTGACTATGCAGCTAAAGGAATGTATATTCCTAATTTCATGACTCTAGCTGCGGTCATTTGGTAGGTACTATTTTTATCCCTTTTTCCATTTTAACTCCAAAAAGTACGAATTTCGAAAAAAACGTTTATATTATGAGTCTACACACTCAGAGGAATGTATACACCGAATTTCTTTATTCTAGGTGCAACCGTTTGGTTTCTACCATTTTTATCCCTCTAGTCCCATTTGATCCCTTAAAAGTTCGAATTTGGAAAAAATACTTTTATATTATGCATCTACTCAATTAGAGGAATGCACAAATCGAATTTCGTGCTTCTAGCTGTTGTCGTTTCAAAGGTACCATTTGTATCCCTTTTTGCCCCATTTCACCCCCTACGAATAAGAATCACTTTATGGTGCACGTTTTTGTTATAAGGGGAAAGCGCATTCCCAATATCAAGCAAAAATAAGCAGACATTGTGAAAAAACATGTTTAAAAACTTTAAGGGGTTATTAGGGGAATTTTCAGTCCTTGTGAGGGAAAAATTTTTCCCTCTGGGCCGATTTCGCCAACTTTCAATCCCAAACGATCTGCAACCATAAGACACATTTTGGGGAAATTTGAACCTCCTAGCTCATTTCGTTCGGAAGCTAGCGTGCTTTCAACAGACAGACAGACGGATATGGCTATATCGTCTTATAATTTTACCACGACCCAGAATATATATACTTTCTGGGGTCTCCGACGAATATTTTAAGGTGTTACAAACGGAATGACAATGTGAATATACCCCATCCTTAGGTGATCTTATTAAAAACAAGTAAGGAAAGACTAAATGCCGACTATATGATACACTCCACTTTCTATTGGAATACAATTCAATTCAGTAAAAGAGCGAAAACGGGAAAATTTTTTGTATGTTTCTTAATAACAGGCTAATATGACCTGGTCCAATCTGTCAAATCGAGAATAATATATGTAGAGGGACTATATCCAAACATGGAATGAAGTGACTAACTTTCACAATAAGTTCTTCCAGTTGAAGTATAACGTGTTATGTTCAATTTTAAGAAATTCTCTGAAAATACGCGGTTTCTGGAGGAACGAAATTTGTATGAGAGCTATATTTAAATCTGAACCGATGTGACCCATTTTCACCGTGGGTGTTTCTAGTTGAAATATAAAATATTTTGCAATATTTGAAGAAGATCTGTTAAAATATGTGGTTTCTAGAGCAGACAAAGTCAAAGCGGGAGCGAAATTTGAATGGGAGCTACATATAAATCTGAACCGATCTCACTTATTTTCACCATAGGTGTTCCTAGTTTTTTAAATATAAGATGGGTTGCCAATTTTGAAGAAAATCTGTTAAAATATGTCGATTGTAATTCAAATTGGGAGCTATATATAAATCTGAACCGATCTAACACATTTTTACCACAGGTGTTTCTAGTTGAACTATAAAATGTTTTGCCAATGTTGAAGAAAATCTGTTGAAATATGTGGTATCTAGAGTGAAAAGAGTCAAATCGGGAGTGAAATTCGTATGGGGGCTATATCTAAATCTGAACCGAGTTTTTTCAAATTAAATAGCGTTCGTCCTTGTCCCGAAAAACTTCGTTGTGCAAAGTTTCGTTTGGTTCTGGCTACAACTGCGACCTGTATCGTGATTACAACAATAGATTGACAGACGGACGAACATTACTAAATTGACACAGAAAGTGATTCTAAGCCGATTGGTATAATTAACAATCGGTCTATCTCCCTTCTTTTTGGGTGTTACAAACAAATGCACAAAGACATAATACTCTCGTGGAGTGTATAAAAACATATGTAAAGTTTTTTCTCCATCCAGTAAAGAAAAGAAAGACTTGTACCACTTTCAAAATCAACAATTCATGTTATCGATCTTTGGGGTGTAAAAGCCTACCTTCTTCTTCATCTGTTAAACAATTCGCGTCTAATTCCTCGAATATAAGAAAATTTCTAATTAAAAACCCTCCACTCCCCACATATTAAAGAGATGAGCAGCACTTGCACAAAAAATGTAATAAAAACAAAAAGGTGTAAACTGGGCGTTATGTGTGATATAAGCTTAATACCCCGTCGCCTTCAACACCTGTAACACATATCCGGTGAGTACAATAACATGCATGTGTATGCCTGAAAAAAGGCTCGAAACACTAAAGACGTGCACTTACCTTTAAATTTATTACAACCCTTCTGCCTCTCGATGCTGATGTATGTGTGCGGCTATGGGGTGGTGTGGGTGTGTCGATGGTAATTAATTAATTTATGTTAATTTTAAAGTCGTGCCGTGGCTTCTAAGGCGTCCCTAAGTGGGGGCGGGTGGATATTATGATCGTCAACGCTTCTGTTACGGCCGGAGTAATTGATTATTTTTATTATTCACAGTCGTCGTCTCACTGTTGCCAACAAGCAAACTTATTAGAATATGGCTTATTACAGAGAACACTGGGCTATGGGGGCGGGGTATATGACGAGTACGAGGTATCCTGGATTGCTTGGTGGTTAAACGATTGTTTGTTTTGTGCTGTAGCTGGAGTCTTGAGTTGCCTGTGAAGCACTTTTGGTCCAAATCAACAAGAAATTCCGTTTATTATGCAAGCTTGTCTTAACGTAGTAAACGTTTCAAGTTAATAGAATCATAATGAGCCACATGTGTTGGTTGTGTTGGTGTATTCAGACGACGTTAGCCAGCTACGGCGATGTGCAAATTAATTAGTTGGTTAGCGTGTGTTTTTCCAGCGTTTTGTACTTTCACTGCAATTGACGGGAGACAAGAGAAGAAAGTGTTGTAATTAGTAATGAATTGCAAATTGTTTAATTGAAATAAATATTTGCATATTGTTAAGTTATAATTTGCTTAATAAACTACTGCTAATGAATTAACAACACAATCTGTGGCGTTCCAAACGGATTACGCAGTTAGACACATGACGTCCAAATGTTGGATTAAGTCGATAATCTAATTAGATCGACTAATTAGATTAGATTAGTATTAACTTTTTGGATATTCAAAACCTCTTTGGAATCGCATATGTAGAACAGGGTGTTCTGAATTTGGAGTCGATTTGAATCGGATAACTTTACTCGGATTCTTGGCGGCAAATTTGGTGTTCTGGCTTCAAATATTTCTATTGATGCGAAGTATATGAATTTACAAATGACAATGGTTCTACACGAAAAAATAAATTTCAAGGAAGGAAAACCAAATTAGATTCAAACCACAATAATTACTTTTAATTTAATGTATACCGATAATATACACCCATGATAGGTACGTATTCATAGAATTATTTTGGTGAAAGCAAAAGTGATTTTTAGGTTAAAGTAGAAAACATTACAAATGGGTAAATACCTCCAATAATCCCTAATATTTAGAATATTTAAGCACATTTTTTGAAATTGCTGGCTTATATCAACTTTTTGTATATTATTGAAGTATTATTTTGATTATTATAGTCGAGTAATATCACACTGTATAAACGTTTTAGTAGTCTATCCATATAAGAAGTCCGTAAAATTATTTAAAGTGGTCCAATATTTATCTAATATTTGAGAAGATTGAGATACAAAAAAGATTTTTTGACTGTTAAAAATAAGGAAAAGATGTAAATACAGTTTCCGTATGGTCAAGAGTACTGTTGTCTGATGAAATTACCTTGATTTCCTCCGATGAAATGATATTTTCAAACCTTTTTTTGTTTTGCTAATTCACTAATATTTCATTTTAAGTGGTGTTTTCTTTAATTTTTATGTTTAAAACAGAAACGTAAACAAAAATTTTTGAATTTTTATTTCTATTGAATAATGATAGAAACAACACTTTATGTTACTGTTTTTCTACGTATAGACTACAGACTATAATGTGCCGGCATTAATATGTAATATCTATGGGATTATTTTAAATCAAAGGTCTATATCAAAAAGTCCAAATACAATATTCAAGGCTGCAACACCGAAATTCAGCAACAAATATGACTGAGATATTTGTACGTGCCAACACAGTGTTTATAAACAACTAAAAAAGAGAACTATTTATTAATTAAATAAGTAAAAAGGCCTTAAGTTCTACGCAATTAGAGGATGTACACACCGAATTTCATCATTCTAGATGTAGCCGTTTAGTGGGTACCATTTTTATCCCTCTGTTCCCATTATATCCCTTGAAAGTAGAAATTTGGAAAAATCTTTTTATTTTTCGTCTCTATGAAGCCAGAGGAATGTATACTTCGAATTTCATGACTCTAGCTGCCGCCGATTGGTTGGTTTTGGTTTGGGCCTTTTTTTTTCATTTTACCCCCTAAAAGTACGAATTACGAAAAGTTCCTTTATTTTACGTGTCTACGCAATCAGAGGAATGTATACATCGAATTTAATTATTCCAGGTGCAGCCGTTTGGTTGGTGCCATTTCTATCCCTCTATTCCCATTTTACCCCTTAAAAGTACGAATTTGGAAAAAATACTTTTATATTATGTATCCACTCAATTAGAGGAAACTATACAATGATTTTCGTGTTTCTAGCTGCTGTCGTTTGATAGGTACCATTTTTATTCCTTTATGCCCCATTTTACGTTTTTGATATAAGGGGAATGCGCATACCAAATATCAAGCAAATATAAACAGACATATTCCAAAAAACATGCTTAAATACTTGAAATATTAGGGGTTATTATGGGTATTTTCAGTTCTTGAGAGGGAAAAATTTTTCCCTCTGGACCTATTTCGCCCAGTTACAATTCCAACCGATCTACGACTATAAGACGCATTTATGGAAAATTTGGACGGACATGGCTAGGTCGTCTTAGACTTTTATGACGATCACGAATATATACACTTTATAGGGTCTCAGGTCGATATTTCAAGGTGTTACAAACGGAATGACAAAGTTAGTATTATTATTATTAATCTTTATTAAATTATTCATCAGTCTTATAAAAGATATTAAATATATATGTACACATTAAGAGATTTGTCTTAAAATAACCTTACATCTATACTCCCATCCTGGAGGTGGAGGGTATAAAAAATATTGTAAGTAAGTTAAGACACCCACTGAAATTTTTTTGGTAGAACATTTTAATCCTTAAATGCCCTTTTCAAAACGACCTTCCTTGATTTTCTCCAAAGGTCAAATTGACCCATAAAGAGAGGACCTAGAGGTTCAGATCTTCCTCATAAATTATCCTTATAAAATTCCACAATATAGTTCTGACGATAAGAATTCTATAAGACACAAACTTACAACATTTTTTTACTTAGTGTAATACTCCTTTCAACGAAAAATTAAAGCTTTGACCCACTGTGAGAATAAACTCAGACCAGCTGGACTAGAAGTTTTTTCCACAAAAATGATCTACTCAACATGTCCTTTAAAATTACATATTTTTATTTGAAATGTGAAACTTTAGGTTGAACAATTTGTTGACTCGGTTAATGCAACTATCGCGGTTTTTCGAACTGTAAAAATTACTATTATTGATGTTAAGCGAGGTTTCTTTGCACTAGTTATTTAAATTATTTTTTTAATTCATTAAATATTTTTTAATTATGAGATTTTACACTTTTCCCAGATCTTGCCAATGTGTATCAGCGCTGCTTTAAAAATTTGATCAATTATCACTTTTCAATGCTATGCTAATGATACAATTACTATGTTCACTATAATTAAAGTTTTTGCTCATCAACTCCTTTTCAAAACACTTTGTGCAAATATTTAACAATTTCTATGACATTTATGGAAGGGAGACAAGCACGACATCACTTCACTCACATTTTCGCAGCCACGTTGCCCTTTTTAATGCATTTCAATGCTGTCCATATGCATCGAGTATATTTTCACTTTTCATTGACTCGCTGTTTAAATGAACTTTGTGTTCTTTACTTTTTAGCTGCGTTTTTTGTTAGTTACAGATGCGGGTATACGAGTATTTAAGTGTTAGGTTGCTGTACTTGTTAGCTTTTTTGTTGTACTGTGGCTCTTACTAGCTTTCTATCACTTTTACAACTGACATTTGAAATGTTTAATAAAAACTATTATAGTCATTACAGTTGTCATAATGTCATTTTGAGTGAGATGCACATGGTTTCCTTTTTGACTAATTGCTTTTAAGCTGCAGCATTTGTATTGCTTTTTATAATATTTATTTTAGTTTTTTTTTTTGTTGCACCCTTCCCCAGAGCAGGCTGTATCTTTCGTTTGTAACATCTTCAACTATTTATCTATGATTACTGTTAAGATATATTGTTATTAATTCTAAGAAGATCTAATTTCTCTCAGTTAATCTTTTGAGATAGAAATACCATCTAAATGTTTTAATTCGCATGAATTATTAAGAAGGGTACTTGGAAAATATATATTTTTTTAAATTCGATAGAAATCTTAACCATATAAGTTTCAAATAAATGACAAGAGCACTTAAAACATCGAAATATTACACATAATTGATGCATAGAAATGCTCATCTAGAGATAGCTCATTTCTTTTGTCTCTCTATTAATGTTCTCACTGTATCAAGCTGCTTGCGGTTGGAAGGGTATAAAAGTTTCGGCCTGACCGACCTAATGCCCTCCTACTTGCCCTGCCCTCCTCTACTCACACCCTTGGCATTTGCATTTTTGCTACAGTAAACAGAACAGAGACAAAAATGCGAGTTCATGCGAAATGTTGATAAGGGAAAAAGTGCATTTTATTTTGACGTAACATTACGGTAATCAGAAAAACTTATGAATAATTTCTGGAAAAAATAAAGAAATCGTAAAAAAGTAATTTCGCCAACGCACACTGTCTGTTAGATGGAAATACACACACATACACGTACATAATCATACGTTTGAAGGGGGGAGGATTAGCTAGCTTGGATGCAATATATGTGAGTTTGTTCACATCACTTTCTCAGTGAGATTTCATCATCTGGAACGTATGACTTGAACGTTATGCAATTCTTGATAACGATCCCCGAGATGTGATTCAATTTAATTCCAAATTTATATGGAAATGTATAATAAGGCGTACCGAAAAACAACCATGACATTTTGTATAGTTGAGTCGAGGTCGCAGTGTGGACATTTTGGGGAAATATGTTGATGGTTATAGACCTCCGATCTTGTGCATAGTGTGTTCTTTCACATGCAGAAGAGAAGCTAGACCTCCGAAAAAACTTTAAAAAATGCCTTGTAGTGTTAGAAATTAATTTCCTAATAATTGCGAAATTATATAAGGCTTCCAAGTAATTCTATGTATATGACAAATAAAGCTGCATTTCTCGATTTACAAAAAATATGAAAATAACGTTATGTTCGTCCTATCCGAACCTTATATATCCCCCAAGACGGAGTGCATCTCTTTATTTTACGCGTTTAGGAAGTCAGAGCGTCATATACACCAAATTTCATTATTATAGCTACATCCGTTTGATTGGTACCACCAATACGAATTCCTAAAAAAATTTTTTTTTTGTGTCTTGAGAGTCAGACAAATGTAAACAATGAATTTCATAATTTTAATTTCAGGTCGTACCAATTTTATCTCTCTTTTCCCATTCTATCCCTTTAAGTCTCAGCAACAAGTTATATGTACTTATATTTATACTGCAAGAAATATAAATTCTTGAAAATTAAATATATATAAAGAAATAATAAAAAAAAACATTTTTTACAACAAGAATTAAAACGGGGCCGAATATTTTATACTCTCCACCACAGAGTGCATTCTACAGTATTATCTGCAGATTAAAGGCTGTCGATATTACTTAGAAGTGCACTACCATATTAGGAAAATTGTGATGTTTCATTATTAATATATTTATAGTCCTCTCCTATATATAAATATAAAACTTCAAGTGTAATCCAAAAGCGAACATGAGGCAGCAATCTTCACATGTGCCCTAAATATTATTAGGTAGAAACAGAAATTTTGTATATTTTGAGCTCGTGGCCTTGTCTGTACCATTTTGATAGGAAACGTTCAAATATTGGCTATCCAATATGTTTCAGAATATAATATATACACCTAATTTATTGATTTTTGCTACAACCGTTTGCTTAGTACCAGTTTCATTCCTTTTTCCATTTTGAACCTAAATATACGAATTTAGAAAAAATCGTACCTCTTCCTTTTCGCGTCTACGCAGTCAGACGAGTGCAAATACTGAATATCATAATTCTAGCGTTAGTCGCATGATTTAGTCCAATTTAGATCATGAAGGTACGGATATCGAAAGATCTTTTTATTTTTTCACGTCTACGCAGTCAAAGAAATGTACACACCGAATTATTATAGCTGCAACCCAAGAAAATAAAGTTTGGATTGTTTAATGAGGATTTGCAAAATATTACGTTCCTAGATCAAGCCATCTGTGAGCTAAACAATTTTTTTCTGAAATAATAGACCCATGAAAGCACTTTAAATAAAAATTTTGATTCTTATCTTAGAGTAATTTGTTGGTCGAATTATTGGACGTTTATAGTATTTTTTGTCGATTTTCACAGTGACAACTAGGGTTTGGGGTTTCCCGGACTTTTTTCATTTCCCGGGAAAACGGGAATGAAAAATTTCATACCCGGGAATTCCCGGGAAAAAGTAATTTATTTATAGGTATGTTTAATATGGTTTAAAATATCAACATTTAATAACTGGTGTGTTTTTTCAATACTGTCATAATAGAAATTAAAAGCGAATGCTATTGTCAAAATATTTTATAAATTATTTTTCATTTTACAAATATTTTACTCTACACCTTTTCAAGATTATATTCGGAACATACAAATTTATATTGAGAAATGTAAATTCATATTAGGGACATATAATATTAGGATATATAATAATGAGAGTTGTTAATTTATATTGAGAACAATTAATTCATAATAGGAACATACCAATTCATAATGAAATATACAAGTTTGTAATCAGAAAATCCAAATTCATAATCAGAAAATACGTTTTCATATTCAGAAAATATGAATTCATAAAGAGAAAATATAAAATCATATTGAGAAAATGTAAATTTATAATGAGAACATTGATAAAATATGTGTTTCTACGAAAATATCCATAGAAAAACGTACATACATAGTTTCGATTATAAATTTTAGAGTTCCTGATTATGAATTTATATTTTATGAATATATATTCATGAATAAGAATTTATATTTTCTCATTATCAATTTGGATTTTCTCATTTTGTATTGATATATCTCATTATCAATTTGTATGTTCTTATTATGAATTTATATTTTTCAATATGAATTTACATTTCACATTACTAATTTACAGTGCTGATTATGAATTATCATGCTCCTATAATGAATTTACATTTCCTGTTATGAATTTACATCTCATCGTGAACTTACATATTCCGATTATAAATTACATTTTCTCATTATAAACTTGAAAAGTTGTGGACTAATCGTCAGAATTGGACATTTATATCGCAGGTAGAAGTGACTGACACCTACACTAGATTCAAAATTGAAAACGATTATGGAAACAAATAACTCATATGACGGAGAATGTTATGACGCATTTAATTTAGAATATTCATTCGTCTGGAGACAAAAATATTTTATAGAAACAGGGGGGGGGGATATTCTAAACTGTAAAAACAATAGAAACATAAAAAAATTAATATTAATTTAATAAATTGATAAAAAATAAAAATATTGAAATAGTCCAGTCATTAATTCTTACAAAGGGCCATTTAAATACATCGTAGCATATATTTACATTCCTATTAGATTTCTATTGAAAGTTTCCAGGCGAACAATTTTTATTGTATTCCTATTTTTCAGACCATTTCTTTCTGGTTACATATGTAAAGTAAATTGTTCTTGAAGAAGATATTCACCTCGATTCTTCTAGGGAAACAAGAAAATTTACATTATGTAAGCCATAGTAGTGTCGGCATGATATTTTTATTTCACAATAAAGATCCTGCAAATAGCCTCACAGAAAGTTTTTATTCCCCTAGCTGGGTTTCGCATAAAATGGCTAATTATCGAATTTAAAAAGTTTTGTTTGTAGTAATAAAGGGTGATTTTTTAAGAGCTTGATAACTTTTTAAAAAAAAAAACGCATAAAATTTGCAAAATCTCATCGGTTCTTTATTTGAAACCTTAGATTGGTCCATGACATTTACTTTTTGAAGATAATTTCATTTAAATGTTGACCGCGGCTGCGTCTTAGGTGGTCCATCCGCTTAGTCCAATTTTGGCACTCTTTATTATAAAGAGTGATTTTTTTGAGGTTAGGATTTTCATGCATTAGTATTTGACAGATCACGTGGGATTTCAGACATGGTGTCAAAGAGAAAGATGCTCAGTATGCTTTGACATTTCATCATGAATCGTCTTACAAACGAACAACGCTTGCAAATTATTGAATTTTATTATCAAAATGCGTGCTCTGTTAAGAAAGTTCATTGCGCGCTTCCATTTTATGGTCAGTTTAATCGACCCACTGAAGCGGCTATTCGGGCTATTGTGACTAAATTTCGCACCAAATTTACATTGTTGGACATTAAACCACCAACACGCTTACGTAGAGTGCGAACTGAAGAAAATATCGCAGCTGTATCGGCCAGTGTTAATGATGACCACCAATTTTCGATTCGTCGCCGTTCGCACCAATTGGGTCTCTGTTACTCAAAAACGTGGAAATGCCGGATGGACCACCTAAGACGCAGCCGCGGTCAACGTTTAAATGAAATTATCTTCAAAAAGTAAATGTCATGGACCAATCTAACGTTTCAAATAAAGAACCGATGAGATTTTGCAAATTTTATGCGTTTTTTTTAAAAAAAAAGTTATCAAGCTCTTAAAAAATCACCCTTTATAAACAAATACTCAACAAATACTTATTATTGTCAGTAATGTAAATACATATATGAATTTGAAATACATCTAAAAATTCCAATTTATATAGTAACATTAAATAATTGATCAACATAATAAATAAATTATTTTTTTAACATTTCCCGTATTCCCGGGAAATTGAAAATTTTTTCCCGGGAATTCCCGGAAAAATTTGGACGGGAATTCCCGGACCCCAAACCCTAGTGACAACTGAAAAATTTGTCGTATGTGGTGTTTGTATTTTATAAAAAATATATAGCGTCAGTCAATACCTTTCGAATTATGCCTAAATTATGAACATCGGAAATAAATTGACGCCGCTGTGCTCATTTTTGTAAAAAGAGTTTGAAAATGTTGGATCTGAAAATCCATCTCCAGTATTAAATTATTTTACAAACAAGGAGGCAGTGACGTCATTTTTCGTCCGACATTCATCATTTAGGTGTCATTCGAAAGGTAATAATTCATAAACCACAAAAAATCAATATAAACGTCCAATAATACTACCAATGAGTTATTCTAAGACAATAATAAAAAATTTTATTTAAAGTGTTCCCAATGGTCTATTAATTTAGAAAAAGATATTGGACAAAAATGTATCATTAAAAATATTACACGGGAAAACATGCTTTTTAGAGGTGTTTTCAGGAGCGTTTAGCTCACAGATGGCTTGACCCAGTGACGAAATATTTTGCGGATCATCATTAAATAATCCAATCTTCATTTCTGGGGGGTGACCGCTGCAATTTATTTTCTTGACCCAGCCTAATGTACATTCCTGTGCTTCATACTGAAAATAACACTCTGAAATTTTCAGAGCTATTTGCTGAAGAAAAAATTAAAAGGAAATTTTCAAAAAAAGTACAATATTTAGCTTGAAAAAAAAAATATTTTTTAATTTCCATTCGAATTTCAACGTTACAGGTTTGCCACAGTTTTCAATATTTTTCGCAATTTTTTTAATTATTTATTTTAAAATTTCCTGTTGGTATTATTTTGTATTTACATACATATTAATAGAACAGTAAACATATTTTAAAACACAGGTTTTTAGAAAACCATGATTTAGATGGAAAAACTGATCGCCCGTTCTAGTTTTCAGTCAATCTAATTCTTTTTATCGCGGAATTAAACAAACAGGTTTACTGGCTCATTAATTTTTTTCTTTTGTACCGAGCCGCTTTGTTGCCGTCAATGCACGTGGATGACATGCATTTCTTCATATCTTTTAAGTTTGTTTAAATCAATTGCACGCAATACATTTTCAGAATATATTATTTACCTTTCATCGATCGGTTTGTAACATTTGTCTTTTTTGACATATCACTCGACTAAGATTTAACACTTTTTTGTTGGGATTTTATTAATCTTATCACGTCGCGGTTGTGTTAGAAAATGAACGTCAATCCATTTTTTTAAAGATGGGAAACCACACACAAAAACGCAAAGGCAAATGATTCATTCATTCATTTATTGGATGTACAACGACCATCTCTGCAAATAACTCGATTGATTTAGAATAAAACAATTCAGGTAGACAGTTAAACTGAGAGTACACTGAACGAAAGTGTTCGTTGCATTAACCGTACCATTTACGTTAACTTACTGAAATGGAATGTTAAGTTCGGGAAAGTTAATGAAAGAAGTACTTCGGAAAATTACAAAAATAACAAGAAACAAGTAAGAAGGCGTTAAGTTCGGCCGGGCCGAATTTTCGTAGAAGTGCAGTAATATTACAGGAAAATATCAATTTTTTAGTATAGCCAAACCAAAACAAATACTAATATTGAAAACATAATTTTATAAATTAATAAAATATATTTATTATTTCAAACCACGCTTATAAGGCAAGGCTGACAATACGTTTACACCATATATATCGAAATAATCCTTCAAGTCAATTCAAAAACTAAATATTGTTATCTTTATATCTTCAAAAAACTTAAATACCATAAATATTGGTAGATAGTGGGTGCAACATTTAGTTGTATTTCCATTCTATTTTATGTCCAAAAGTACAAATTTGGAAAATCCATTATCTCACGTACATAGTGCAAAATAACTAAACTTCATGATTCAACCAAATTTTGCAGTAAAAGTAACAAAATAAAGTACGAAGTAGGAAAAATCTTTTTATTTTGCGTGTCCATGATTCTAGCTGCGCCCATTTGGTTAGTACCATTTTTATCCCCATTTTCCTATTTCACCCCCTTAAGAGTACGACTTTCTAAAATCTCTTTATTTTACATGTATACGCAATTAGAGGGATGTACACACCGAATTTCATCATTCTAGCTGTAGTCGTTTAGTTGGTACTATTTTTATCCCTCTGTACCCATTGTATTCCTTGAAAGTACGAATGTGGAAAAAACTTTTATTTTTCGTGTCTATGCAGTCAGAGGAATGTATATTCCTAATTTCAGGACTCTAGCTGCGGTCATTTGGTACGTTCTATTTTTATCCCTTTTTCCATTTTAACCCCAAAAAGTACGAATTTCGAAAAATCCGTTTATTTTATGTGTCACGCAATCAGAGGAATGTATACACCGAATTTCTTTATTCTAGGTGCAACCGTTTGGTTTGTACCATTTTTATCCCTCTATTCCCATTTTATCCCTTAAAAGTACGAATTTGGAAAACTACTTTTATATTATGCATCTACTCAATTAGAGGAATGCACAAATCGAATTTCGTGTTTCTAGCTGTTGTCGTTTGAAAGGTGCCATTTGTATCCCTTTTTGCCCCATTTCACACCCCTACGAATAAGAATCACTTTATGGTGCACGTTTTTGTTATAAGCTCATTCCCAATATCAAGCAAATATAAGCAGACATTGTGAAAAAACATGTTTAAAAA